>OX393559.1:38516807-39021914 GCA_947650365.1 Chamaelirium japonicum
ACACTAGATCGCGTGTTGCGCGTTGAGCGTCGAGGGAGAAGTCGCCTCGGACTTTGTCTACGAGCGCCGGAGCTGTCTCTCCGGGTGCGTTGAGCACCGAGGCAATGTGGAGCACCTCGATCAGACTTTGTTGTGAGTGGTAATTGGCTGTTCTTGGTAGTTAGCTGCGACGAAGATAATAGATTTATTGCAGAAACAAATGCAATGGTAATTGGTTGTTCTTGGTAGCTAGCTAGCTGCGACATAGATAATATAATTTTAGTATTTTTGAACATTCATCTACTCCACTTGATGCTGGAGGACAGACATATAATACTCTTGCTAGAACAAAGGCCCTTATGGCGTAAAGGCTAACGTGCGCCCTTGAGTTTTCTCACTGGGTTCAATGGATACTTCATCTTTGTTTGCTGACAGATCATAAAGGAGTATGTTTAGAAGACAGTTCTCAATTTTCGGCTAGGGTGCAGGAACCTGGTATAGGGTGCAAAAGTAGTGACAAGGATGACAAATGATTTTCACAGGTTCGTAGAATAGGGAGAGGACGCCACTGTAAGGTGATAGATCAAAGTGGGGAGGAGGGGGGAGGAAGGAAGAAAGGTAGGAAGAAAGGAAAAGGGTTGTGGCGGACCAAAGCAGGAAGAAGCAAAGAAGAAAATGAGAGAGAGAGAGAGGAGGCCGAAGGAGGAGGAAGAAAAAGAAGGGAGGAAACAAAGAAGAGGGATGAGGAGAGGAGGAGGAAAGGGGGACGAGGCCCTAGTGCGGCGGCGGTAGATCAGAGTAGGGAGGAGGGGGGAAGGAAGGAAGAGAGGGAGGAAGAAAAGAAGAGGGTGTTGGGGGACTAGAGCAAGGAGGAGGATAGAAGAAAATGATGAGGGTAACCTTAACAAAAGGGTGCCCTAATCAAATCATTGATTCGGTTATAGGTGCCCGTATCAATCTGTGACCACTTATCAATCGGTTGGGTTCAAATAAGAACATACCTTAGAAAATAACCACCAATTATAATTTTTTGGTGGGAGAAACATCTACATTACATATTTAATTGCTTTCCCCACTTGACAAAGAAAAGGCTTCCAAGGGCATAGGCTTGGCGTTCCTAACAGGAACAACTGAAGTATTCGACCTGAATGATGTATCCCAGAGCACAGACTTGAATGATGTATCCCAGAGCACAGCCATCCGTTGCACCCAGACCCTATCGGTGAATCATGCTTCACCCAACCAGCGCGCAAAGAGACGTTGTGATTGACGCCACATCATCACTGTTAAACATTCGAGTAAGTAAGACGTTCATTGCCGATATAAGAACTCCTAATGGATAAGAACGATGGATGGTCATTTGGTACCCTAGCCCATTAAATTCGGTAGTAATGTACCTAAGAAACGAGTGATATTTGAAACCTAAGGTGTAAAAGTCGAACCAAATCAATCAGCAATAGGATTTGAATGGAACAGCTACAATTATTGGGGACGAGGCAGTATCCAAGTTCTAATCGTGGGGACACCGAAGAGAACCACCGAGCTCCACGTTTTTTGGTGGCGTTCTATGAAAACAGACCAAAGCTGTATAGAAACTTTCCCTCCGGAACCCATTTAAAAGAAAATATAAAATCAGACCAAATTTACTATAGGGGATCATGTTCATAATTTTGAGTAATTTGAAATATCCAGATTGTCCTAATTAATTAAACCAAATTACACTTCTTCGACGCCGTACCCTGTGAACCCTAACCCCTTTCCTTTCAACGAGCCGGTGATCAAGGCATACACCGCTACCACTCTTTCTTCTCAAACCCTAATCCCTTCTCTTCCAACGAGCCGACGACCCACTACCACCCTTTCTCCTCCGTGAGAACACAGTGCAACCCTTTCTCCTTCGTGAGAATCCACTGCAACGAACCGACAATCAAGGCGTAAGGTGAGCAAAATCAAACTGAGAGGTGCCTTCTAACGTTACCCTAACAAGTATCGACGATCAATAGCTCCGGCGACTGCAAAAACCCCCCTAGTCTCTCTCACTTGAGGTGTATAAGGTAACATTAGGGGTACAGTTGACAAGTGGGGCCAAAATAATAGAAGTAAAAGCTACTCGGCACAATTATTGAGCTTTGGTAGGTTGCTGTCCCTATCCAATGTCTAGGGGTTGTAAAACGTGACAGGCAGGGTTGGGTCGGGCCTAACATACCTCGGGTTGGGCCGGATCGATCCTAGATATCCTAAAGCCTGAAAGATCCGTCAGGCTCGTCGGGCCCGGCCTTGGGCCAAGGGTATGAGCCGGAGCCCAGGCCCGGTCCGTGTATAGATATATTAAGAACTTTAGATCGGATCTGGCCGAGGTTTTTACCGAAATGGCCACCAACTCTCAACTATTGTTGAGAATGGACCCCGTCAAAAAATCTGCACGGAAATGGCCACTGAAAATTCTTTGGGACCTAACTACCCTTTTACTTTACTACTAAAACCCTAGCTCCCATTGAGTCGCCCTTCACTTCCCTCATTTGGACGGCAGCTTCCTCCACCTCTTTCGACGGCAACTGAGAAACAGACACCCATTTCAACGGCGATCATCAAATCCTGTGAGTCTTCCTTCACTTCACCCCCTTTCGACGGCTCCTACACTTCACCCCCTTTCAACGACTCCTATACTTCACCTCCATCCTTTGCGATTTTTTTCATATATGTTTGATTAACTTCTTCATTGTACCATTTGATTACTTTTGATTTCATTAACAACAACAACCAATCGAGAAAAAGGAATGAAATCAACAAAAAGTAGTTGAATATTAACAGCATATTTTAGGACGAAAGATGGACGAAAAATGAACGAAATTGATAAAATTGGCTATTCATCATTATGGTTAGGACGAAAAAGGGATGAAATCGACAAAATTAGCTGAATTTATATTATATTGGTCGTGATGAGTCCTACACTTCACCCCCTTTCAACGACTCCTATACTTCACCTCCATGCTTTGTGATTTTTTTCATATATGTTTGATTAACTTCTTCATTGTATTTGATTACTTTATGATTTCATTAACAACAATAACCAATCGAGAAAAAGGAACGAAATCAATAAAAAGTAGTTGAATATTAACAGCACATTTTAGGACGAAAGATGGACGAAAAATGAACGAAATTGATAAAATTGGCTATTCATCATTATGGTTAGGACGAAAAAGGGATGAAATCGACAAAATTAGCTGAATTTATATTATATTGGTCGTGATGAGTCTAGTATGTATTGGTCGTGATAAGTCTAGTATGTATTGGATACGTATGATTAATTTTTGGTATCAAATTTGGTATTGTTGAGTTTTGATATTGTGGTTCTATGCTTAAAATAGTAACATCACATTGTAGGATGAAAAAGTGATGAAAAAGTGATGAAATCGATAAAATGATTCATATTTGATATCAAATTTTATATTGCTGAGTTTTGATATTGTGATTCTATGCTAACAGGGATTTGAAATATGGATTCAACATTACCGATACTTTGTTGTTACGATGGAGAATTGTTATATTTGAAAGAAAAATACGAGTACAGGGGTGGAAGAACTAAAAGTATCATTTTATCTACAAAATCGGATTTTGACTGTCTTCTTCAGGAAATTTATAAGATTACAAATGATAGTCTCAAAGAGTATGAAATCACAATGAAGGTTTTATATCCAAGTACACTTGCATGTCCTCCTGCCGAAATTGTGGATGATAATGATGTTGCAGTATTTATTGCCCATAACATCCGAGTCAATAATAGCAATGTCCCATTGCTGATAAGCAGAGTGCTGAAAAATTCGAGATCTATTGACAGGTCGATTGAAATCGAATCACTCGGTAGTAAGAGGAAGTTGAAAGAAACGACACAGGTGTCTCGTAAAACACCTTGTGTAGTTACCCCTCCCGTTGACTTAAAAAATATCTCGACGTCATCGGAGCTTCATTGTTCGATATCGTCATCATTCGGTGTTGGAGATTTGCATACGGATGAAAAGATTGATATTAATTATGGCGAGGATTTCAGTTTTGTACCATGCACATTAGATGTCAGTCAACGTATTGAGTACAAGAGTGTAGAGAAACCTGAAGACAACCCTCTATTATTTGACATTGTTATGAATGACAGAAGGTATGAATAATTTTTTCAAATATCTTATATTGTAATTCTGATGATTAATTAGTTCATGTACTTATATGTTTTTAAATAATATATGCCCAGTAAGGTGAATATAGATGACGATCAGCAGGGATCAAGAAGAGATGCAAAATTATCTATAGATCTTAACCAGAAGCCTGCTGGTTGTCATGTATTGGAGGAATTATTCATTGACACTCCTGCGGCTATGGTAGTATCTCCAAAGCACACTCAACAGAATAGTCAGCTGAAGGATAAGGATATTATCTGTAAGCAAGAAGGAAGTAAGACTGAAAAACAAAGAAGTAAGAAAGAAGTACCACTGAGACATAGCCAGAAAGAGTGTTTTGTCAGCAGTAGTTGGATGGAAAACGATGAACGTAAGTCTTCAATACCTGATTCGGTTTTGGTTTATGAAGATAAATACGTACCTAACGAATTCCCTATTGCTGTTGAAGTAAAAGATGATTATCAACAACTTTATCCTAATCAGATGTTTATAGATAAAGACACATTGATCAAGATGGTACAGAAGAATGCTTTATTTACAAACACTGAGTACAAGGTGATGAAGTCCAGCAGAACAAGATATGCATTAAAATATAAAAGAGAAAATTACAGTTGGAGATTACGTGCAAGTAGACAAAAAGGGTGTGATGTTTTCAAAATTACTTTCCTAGGCCTACACAACTGCTCATTGCCGCAGCGTGGAATTGATCATCGACAAGCTATAAGCAAGTTGATATGTGATTTTGTGAAAGCTCGAATAGAAGCACATGTATTGTACTCTCCCAAAGCAATTATATGTGATGTGCAACAAGAATTTGGTGTGCAGATCACTTATCGAAAAGCATGGCTGGCAAGGGAGATGGCAATTGCTCTTTTAAGAGGCTCATACGAGGACTCGTATGTAATTCTTCCAGCATATTGTCATGAAGTTGCACAAAATAATCCTGGAACCATCACTAATATTTTAAGGGAAGGAGACAGATTTAAGGCTGTTTTTATGGCTCTTGGTCCATGTTTACGTAGTTTTCAAAGACAAAATCTAAGACCAGTAATAGCCGTTGACGGATCTCATTTAAAAGGCAAGTACAAAAGTACTTTATTTATTGCAACCACTTTGGATGGAGATAATCATATATTTCCCGTGGCTATTGGGATTGGTGAATCGGAGAACAATGAAAGTTGGAATTGGTTCTTAACACAACTACGGGACAGCTTGGGTCAAGTTAATGATTTGGTTATTATATCCGACCGACACAAGGCTTTATTGGCTCAAGTTCCTATTGTCTTTCCGGATGCTGTACATGGTTATTGTGCGTTCCATATTTCGCAAAACATGTATGCCAAATTCAAACAACAAAGATTATACTCTTACTTTTATACAGCTGCAAAGGCAACAAGAGAATCAAAGTTTCATCAAGTGATGGAAACTATAAAGCACATGAATGAAGATGCGCATGACTGGTTACGAGAAATTGAGCCAGCAAAATGGACTACAGCATATTTCACACGCAGAAGGTATAATATTATAACCACAAATAGTTCTGAAAGTTACAATAGTGTCCTAAAAGATATCAGAGAACTATCCATCACTATGATTTTGGAGCAATATCGGTTAAAGCTCCAACTTTTATGGTTCAAACGAAGAAATACGGCAACAACTTTGACAACAAAACTAACAAAATGGGCAGAAAATCAGCTAGCCGGAGATATGGATAGAGCTCGTGGCACAGCGTGTCATCCTATTAATCTCGATGAGTATATGGTCAGATCTATACAATATTATGATCATGTAGTTTTAAGCAATCGAAAATGCACATGCCGTAAATTTGATGTGATGGTCATGCTATGTTCACATGCATTAGCTGGAATTGCACAGTATAAGATGGATCCTTATCTATTTTGTGCACACTACTATACAGCGGATAACTACAGGGCAACCTATGCAGAATCTATATATCCAGTTGCTGATAAAAGTGAGTAGAAGACCCCAGAAAGTATTCAATCAGCTAATAAACTAATCCCACCCATTGAAAAAAAAACAGCGGGAAGGCCAAAGAAAAAAAGAATTCTCTCACAGGGTGAGGAACGCCGGACTGTCAAATGTGCTAGATGTAAACGTTCTGGACATAATAAAAAATCATGTAACTTTCCTATTATTACAGAGTAAAGGTATCATGTTTTTTTACTTGTTCCCTTTATAACTTTACACATACTTCTTCCAGTCATTATAACATGTCTGACTGAATTATTGAAATCACTATGATTACTTGTTGTTATATATGCATATTATGATATATATTCTTGTTTTTAATTTCTGCATTTTTTTTCAACATTTATAAAACTTATTGAATGATATGATTATACAGGTATCGTACCTATGACAAATAAATACTATGTGGTATCGTTCATTCCGTTCCTTGGAGGAGGCTGAAGGTCACTTATCCAAGTTCCAAAGCGAGCATCTCCCTCCTGATAAACATCATGATATCCCTTTGGATAGCAAGCATCATGCACCTTCGGATTGCGTCTCTTTTGTCCCTCCCGCTCCTAAGTTTACCACTCGGGAGTGTGGGTTTTGTATGTTAGGAGCACTTTTGGCTATGATGGTCTTTCTATTTATATTCATTGTAATATGAATGAAGGTGATTGTAATGATATGTGAGGGGGAACTCTATTGTAATGATATTTCTGGAGTATTGCATGTCTCGAATGTTGTAATGTAATGACATATCTTAAGTTTGTAATGTAATGACATTTCTTAAGATTTTGCATTTAAGAAGTTATTCAGTTTGAAAACTGATCTTATTTCGTATTTCTTCGCATCCTCTATTTGGAGTTCATGGCTCAGGAAAAAAGTGCAAACTGATCTTAGAAGAACATTGGATATCTTCTACTTCTCATATTACATAGAGAGAAAATATCATAGAGAGTGGAAAAAATTTATAGATTGAAAAAAAATTATAGAGAGAGAAAAATAAGGAGAGGTAGTCTCATGTAAAAATATTATAGAGAGTGGAAAAATTTATATAGAGAGAAAAAAATTTATAGATTGAAAAAAAATTATAGAGAGAGAAAATATTATAGAAAGAGAATCAATATTATAGAGACAAAAAATTATAGAGAGAGAAAAAAATTATAGAGAGATAAAAATTATAGAGAGAAAAAATTATAGAGAGATAAAAATTAGAGTGAACAAAAATTATAGAGAGAGAAAAAATAGACGAAATTTGTAGAGAGAGAAAAAATATAGAGAGAAAAAAAATTATAGAGACAAAAAAATTATAGAGACAAAATTATAGAGAGAAGAAATTATAGAGAGATAAACATTAGAGTGAACAAAAATTATAGAGAAAGAAAACATAAAAGAAATTTGTGATTTCGTCCAATTTTCGTCCAACTTTCGTCGACGAAAACTAGAAAAAATTTGTTATTTCGTCCGATTTTCGTCACAAAGCCCATAGCCACTCTCGGCCAGAACTGACTGTGCTTTTTCGGCGACGAAAACTAGACGAAATTTGGTATTTCGTCCAATTTTCGTCACACAGCCCATAGCCACTCTCGGCCAGAACTGACTGTGCTTTTTCGGCGACGAAAACTAGACGAAATTTGGTATTTCGTCCAATTTTCGTCACACAGCCCATAGCCACTCTCGGCCAAAACTGACTGTGCTTTTTCGGCGACGAAAACTAGACGAAATATGGTATTTCGTCCGATTTTCGTCACAAAGCCCATAGCCACTCTCGGCCAGAACTGACTGTGCTTTTTCGGCGACGAAAACTAGACGAAATTTGGTATTTCGTCCAATTTTCGTCACACAGCCCATAGCCACTCTCGGCCAAAACTGACTGTGCTTTTTCGGCGACGAAAACTAGACGAAATTTGGTATTTCGTCCGATTTTCGTCACACAGCCCATAGCCACTCTCAGCCAGAACTGACTGTGCTTTTTCGGCGACGAAAACTAGACGAAATTTGGTATTTCGTCCAATTTTTGTCACACAGCCAAAACTGACTGTGCTTTTTCGGCGACGAAAACTAGACGAAATTTGGTATTTCGTCCGATTTTCGTCACACAACCAAAAGCCAGTATCTGGCAGAAATGACTGTGATTTTTTTAGGACGAAAACTAGACGAAAACTCGACGAAACATAGACGAAATTTGTTATTTCGTCCTGATTTCGTCTCACAGCCCAAAGACAGTCTCGGTTAGCCTGATTGTGTAATTTTTCTTCGACGAAACATAGACGAAATTTGTTATTTCGTCCGAATTTCGTCTATATTTTAACAGGTTGTATGGGCAGTCTCTGGCATGTTTCACTGTGATGCAAATTACAACAAATTACAAATAACATATCATTCCAACTTCCAACAAAGTACAAACAACATATCATTCCATTACAAACAACATATCATTCCATTACAAATTTTACTGTGATCCAACTTCCAACAAATTACAAACAATATATTATTCCATTACAAACAACATATCATTCCATTACAAATTTCACTGTGATCCAACTTCCAACAAATTACAAACAACATATCATTCCATTACAAACAACATATCATTCCATTACAAATTTCACTGTGATCCAACTTCCAACAAATTACAAACAACATATCATTCCATTATAAATTCCAACAAATTACAAATAACTTTGATCCAACTACCAACCATTACAAACAACATATCTTCCATTACAAATTCCAACAAATTACAAATAACTTTGATCCAACTTCCAAATCATCGAGTCATTCCTTCAGTCATAGCCCTTCCATTACAAATTACAACAAAGAACAATATATTACAAATTACAAATTCCAACAATTAACAAGTTCTTTGATGCATCGAGTCATCCCAATCGTCATGGCCCTTCAATCTACATATTGATGCAAAATTTGATATGCAATTCGCCTTCGAAATGAGGTCATATCAAGCTACAAATTTAAACAATTAGATTGCAAGTGTAATTATTGAATATTATAACTGACTGAATATTATATTGCAAACAACTGAATATTATACCTGACTGAAATCAAACTTTTTGTTGCAGCTATAATAATTGGCAAAAGACATCAAAAATACGCCACAATCAAACCTATATAACATATAAAATTGTTAGTTGTATAAAAGGACTAATATTTTATTGTCAGCATTTCGTAATAAAAACTTACCCATTGTTTTGCCTAGGATGATCTTTACCATTCTTGCTTATCCATTTTGCACCCTGTAATGCATTTTCATCTCCCAAAAAATTTAAAAACATTGGTAGAATTTCTAAAAATGCTTCTACCTTTTTCCTATACTTAGAAACAGGGTCACTATAAAGAGAGTCTATCAAAACTAATTGCCTATCCTGCATATGAAGAATCCCAAGATACCAATGTTGGTTTTCTTCATTGATAGGGATTATTACGTATGAACACTTCCATAACGGAATGATATCCCCTTTATCATCTTTGAAAGGACAACCGAATTCTTTGGGCCACCTATATGATGCAATGAAGGCATACATAAGGTGATCTTTATCTAGGTTGCTTTCATCGTAACTTTGTACAAAGTCCTTCCAATCCTTATAGCATGTTTGACATAATATCTGCAATTCAAAAATGAATAATAAATATTTATTGAATTGTGAGAAAAATTTTTATACAAATACTATTAAGAATGAGAGATATACCCAAGAATATGTCCTAGCCAAAGAAATGGTGAATGTTGTACTGGTCTTATTCCTTAACTAGCGCTCTTCAAGTAAGTACATATATACATCAATGTGCTGCAACAATATAAAGTTTTAAACGATTGAATATGACATATCGAGATATATCAAAAAAAATAATTGATATAAACTCACCTCGCTCATCACCCATGATGTGCGCTCATATAGTTTGTTAATTAAGTAAGGGGTTATAAAGAACCCATCAATTACAACTTCAGGCCTATATTGACAATGATACAATTAATTACTAAGAGGCAAAATATGTTATCATTCAAAAATAGATTATATAGTGACTATACTTACAAATTATTTCTGTTGTTATCAAGAAAAGCTATCATTGTCTCTCTCTCTTCAGACGAAAGTCTTCTTATCGATTTTTCCACGTCAACGACCTCCTCTTCTTGTATTTCCTTACGGAGAATTTTTTTCTTTTTGTAGGTGGTGTATGGAGAGCTTATTTTTCGACCCGGTTTCTTCAACCGCTGTGATGTTAAACCTTTGAATGTAACCCTCTCCACCACCACCTCTTCTCCCTCCTCATCATCCTTCTCCTTCTTCTCCTTCTCCTTCTCCATTTTATCCTTTTCTTTTTTCTCCTCCTTCACCTTCTCCTTCTCCTCCTCCTCCTCCTCCTCCTCCTCCTCCTTCTTCTTCTCGTTCTTCTTCTCCTTCTCCTTCTCCTCCTCATCCTCATCCTCATCCTCATCCTCCTTCTTCTTCTCATTCTCCTTCTTCTCCTCCTCCTCCTCCTCCTCCTCCTTCTTCTTCTCCTCATCCTCCTTCTTCTCCTCCTCATCCTCATTCTTCTTGTCCTTCTCCTTCTGCACATACCGTTAAAGATAAACATATAGTTAATGCATACGTATACAAAAAGCAAATAATTATAGAATACATAGGAATCGTTATTGGTTTACTTGACTCTCTGCAATGATGCATAATAGTTCTCCAACTCTCTCCTCAAGTGAGGAGATCTTCTTTTCATATTTCTCCTCAATTGAGGAGATCTTCCTTTGACATTCCTCAAACTTCTCCTGAAGTGAGCATAATTTTTTTTCAAATTTCTCCTCAAGTGAGGAGAATCTTTCCTCAAACTTCACTTCATCGGATCTGTCAAAAGCTTCCGGTGCAGTCAACAACAGCTGATTGCCTTCGAAGGGAGAAGCCTCAGCATCAAATAGATTTTGCAGCAGATCATTTGTCTTCTCCTCTTCTGTGAGAGTCAGCTCTTTCAAAATCTGAGCCTATTAATACATTCAGACAAAAAAATTAATAATTATACGATGCATCTATTACTTTAATCTAAGCAATTAAAAACTCATATACTTACTTTATTTGAATTCACAATATCATTTATTCTTTGGTGTGACGTTACTCTTATGTCATACCAATTGAGTAATCTCGGCCATCTTGGATGCTCAAGCATCATGGCACATACACTCCCCAGTTGGGGAATCCGTTCGAATGCCCATGCCTGTAGCAAATAATTAAAGAAAAATTAATACAAATATCAAACAATAGATACTATGAATTGTTTATGTATAGAATAATACCTGTAAAATGTACATGCATCCAAAAATATTATACTTTGGTGGCCACTTAGTAACATTTACTGCACCTTCAAGCCCAGATATAATATTGCTATAACAGAGGTTACCCCAAGGGTAGCTATTGAAACCGTCCAGATCATCCACCAATCTCAAATATCTTTCCGGTACGTTGACATTCTTGTTGCTCCCAAGAATGACACTTTCCAAAAGAAGTACCAAAGAAAGTTTTATTGCATCATCTGGAATTGCAGTTGCTATGATTGAAGCCATTAAGGAGGCCTGAGTAGCCCCGCGTGGAAAGTATCTGCTTCTCAAGTTGTCTGACCCTATCTCTAGCATCGGAGGAGGAGGCCCAAGACCAAACCGGAGTCCAGAAACTAAAGAAAACTCCAACGGAGATAAGGAAATAGTCTGGCCATCCAAATCAAACTTCAGACCACCTAAGTGTCTTTGCCACAAATAATGAATGACACTTGGGAAAATCATAGCTCGTGCACCGCGTCTCCAATCAAATAAGAAATCAAAACAACTCCTTTTCATCCTATCCATCATATCTGTAGAATTGGTTTTTGTATCCATTGCCTTGAAGTGCTCCTCAATTTCATTAAGGTATTTAATGCTATTCCTTGCAGAAGCTTTACCAAAATACCTTAATCTTTCACTTAGCTCCGTGCCCACTTTCTTTTCTTCAACATTCTCTCCCTCTTCTATCTTTCTTTTCTTTTTCTTTACTTCAATAGGTTGTGTAATTATAGAAGAAGCAGGGTCCCTATCACCACTTCCACGAGAACGCCCACGACCACGGTGTCTCTTCACCATCTGTAAACAAAATATATATATGATGAAAATTTGGATGATATGTGGACGAAACAATACATAAAATATGGACGAAACTACTATTAGTTATTCTCCAAATACGAAAATATTGTAAGCTTTGTTTGAAGAGAATTGATCTCTCAGTTTCTAGATTGAACAAAATATCCTTCCATTAGTCCATGGATACAGATAAAGAATTTGTCAACTGACTGTGACTTTTCGGCAACGAAACATAGCCGAAATTTGTAATTTCGTCCAATTTTCGTCCAACTTTCGTCACACAGCTCAATGCAAGTCTCGGGCAGAACTGCCAGAACTGACTGTGATTTTTCGGCGACGAAAACTAGATGAAATTTGTTATTTCGTCCGATTTTCGTCACACAGGCCATAGCCAGTCACGGCCAGAACTGACTGTGCTTTTTCGGCGACGAAAACTAGACGAAATTTGTTATTTCGTCCGATTTTCGTCAAACAGACCATAGCCAGTCTCTGCCAGAACTGACTGTGCTTTTTCGGCGACGAAAACTAGACGAAATTTATTATTTCGTCCGATTTTCATCAAACAGACCATAGCCAGTCTCTGCCAGAACTGACTGTGCTTTTTCGGCGACGAAAACTAGACGAAATTTGTTATTTCGTCCGATTTTCGTCAAAACAGACCATAGCCAGTCTCTGCCAGAACTGACTGTGCTTTTTCGGCGACGAAAACTAGACGAAATTTGTTATTTCGTCCGATTTTCGTCAAAACAGACCATAGCCAGTCTCTGCCAGAACTGACTGTGATTTTTCGGCGACGAAAACTAGACGAAATTTGTTATTTCGTCCGATTTTCGTCAAACAGACCACAGCCAGTCTCTGCCAGAACTGACTGTGATTTTTTGGCGACGAAAACTAGACGAAAATTGTTATTTCGTCCGATTTTCGTCACACAGGCCATAGCCAGTCTCGGCCAGAACTGACTGTGATTTATCGGCGACGAAAACTAGACGAAATTTGTTATTTCGTCCGGTTTTCGTCACACAGGCCATAGCCAGTCTCTGCCAGAACTGACTGTAATTTACGGCGACGAAAACTAGACGAAAGTTGTTATTTCGTCTGATTTTCGTCTCACAGTTTAAAGCCAGTCCCTGGCAGAAATATAGGGCTAAGGATTTGGGTCTATAGAGCATACCTTGGCAAATCCGACGAAGCCTGAAAGACGAACCCTCAGCGACGAAGCCTCAACGACGAAGCCTCAGCGACTGTTGACGTTGACGCCGGTCCGACGAACCCTCGACGACGGTTGATCGTGACAAACCCTCGACGATGAACCCTCGAAGATGAACCCTCGACGACGCAGCCTCGGCGAAACCAAGTTACCCAGCCACGACGACGCAGCCGGTTGAGTTGGAGGTTGTCGGACGCAGCTTCGACGAAGGTTGTTCGTGACGAAAACAAGACGAAAGGCTCGATTTTCTCTCAAAACTCGTAAGAAACCAAGTTACCAAGCCGAGATAGGTTTTTACAGTGGTAAGGGTCAATATGTCTTTTTACCTGTTTAGTGTCACCGTGCGACCTGTTTCCCACGTGCTGGTGGCCATTTTCGTGCAGATTTTTTGACGGGGTCCATTCTCAACAATAGTTGAGAGTTGGTGGCCATTTCGGTAAAAACCTCGATCTGGCCGGATTTAGACTCAAAATCCAATATTATTTAATGATTTTGTTTTTAGTGGATTCAAACTCAAGACTTTACAGAGGTTATAATACACTCAAATCACTGCGCTAACGTCGTTGATGTATAACTTGTACAATTTATATATTTATATACAAAATCTATTATATTTGGATCGAGCTTTCGGGCATTCTTTTGGGCCGGATCGGGTTGCGAACTTAAGGTGGCAAGCCGGAAAGATAGTGTACACAATCTGACTGAGAGGTGGGTTTAACTCGAGCCATCATTAACAAAGCGAAGGTATTGGTGGAGCGTGGATGGAATATCCTCCATCACCTAGATCCACCACTGACCGAGGATTGCATTGTAGGGAGTCGGCGTGTCCTCGATCGTGGGTTCAGCCTTTATGGGCAGCTTAACTGTGCCGATAGATTCCACCAGCTCGGTTGCATTTCCCCCATCAACGAGCACTCGTCGAACCTTTTTTTCACACTAATTTTGAAAGGGAAGACCTGGGAGTCTAGGTGTGACATCCGGATCCCCCCCAAGGTCTCTTCGAGAAATAGAGACCTGACCAGGGTTGATCATCTCACGGCATTGGCCTAGGCCTGTGCCAGTTGTGCTTTGCGTCATCGCATCTTCTTAGCCCTCGGGATGACTGTTGCATAGCGTTTTGCTCCACCATGGATTACTTGAACCGGGGCTGCCCCTATAGTTAGCCTCGATAGCTTAAGTCGGGCAGTTGCCCTCAGTATGAGGTGCCCTTCTCAAAAGGATGCTCTTATCAAATCGTTAATTGGGGTATATATAGATATCTGAAAAACATACGATCTTTATTGTCCAACTCATTATATGTCTCAAAATGTTAGACCCTGTTTGTATTCGGTCAACAGATTAACTAGTAAAGTAAATGAGATAAAAAATTTACTTTGCTGCTGTTTGGATTCAAAAAGTTACAGTAAAGTAAATCGTAGGAGATTTACTAGTAGCCAAAAAGTTTTACTTCGAAAAAACCAAATAAAACTTTTGATTTACTAGTAAAAGGCTTCGTTGACTATGCTACATCAGCTAATTGCACAACAAAGAGAGCATCACATGATGGGTTCAACTATTTGTGGTGTGACATATGGCGATTCCAGTTTCAACGGTCATGATCTATGTTAGACACCACCCCACCGGTCACCACCCCGTTCGTCATCACCACTCCGTCGACCACCACCCCCACGTCGCCGGCCACCACCCCATCGCCCACCACCCCGCCGTCCACCAACCCGCTAGCCACCACCACCCCGCCACTGCTACTCCGTCGCCCAACACCACCACCCCGTCACCCACCACCCCGCTCGCCACCACCACTCCGTCGACCACCACCACAACCCTGTCGGCCACCACCCTATCGCCCACCGCCCGCCGGCCACCATCACCCACCACCACTACCCCGTCGGCCACTACCCCGTCGGCCTCCACCCCGCCATCCACCACCCTGCCCGCCACCACCACCCCGTTGGCCACCACCACGACCCCAACGTCCACCACCCCGCCTTCCACCAACCCGCCGGCCACCACCACCATCCCGTCGCCCACCTCCCCATTTTCCACCACCCCATCGGCCACCCGCGGGAGCAAACAACAATGTTCACTACCAGAGGAGTACCTTCAATGGATAAGATCGAATGGTTTGGTCCCCTATCCAATGGAAAATGCCAACGTGGGGCTGGACATTGGCCAGCGATCGGTCCGAAGGCCAACGCAATCGTCGCTGCCCCCCACCCATCCGCAGTATGTCCGTGTTATGTCCTGTTGTGGTTGCTCCTCTATCCAATCCACTGCTGCACTGATGGACTGAAAAAATCGAACGGCTCTTATTGGCGATCTTGAAGGTTCTTAGGGGTCTCTGGTTCTAAGTGTACGTGTGGATAGTGTGGAGGATGTTTCATCGTTTATTACTCTTGTTTTGAAGCTGAGTGCAAAATGTACAGCCAGTGTGTGGCTATATAAAGGGTAGCTAGGGAGGGGAGGAAGAGGTAAGAAGCTAGTGAAGCAATCTTCATCCATGGCTCTCCCAACCCCAATACTGGTGCCCCTCCTCCTCCTCTCGGCCCTCCTCGCTGCCGCGGCGAGCAACACCCTCTTCAATGACGAGGGTGTCCGCCTCCACTCCGGCCAATCGCTCAGCAACGGACGATTCCATCTAGCCATGGAAGACTGCAACCTAGTCCTCGGCGAGATCCCGATCCCGCGGCCACCGCTTCCCCGACTCAGATGGATGTCCAACACCTCCCGTGAACATGCCTCACCCTTCGGTTGCTACCTCAAGGTGAGCCACAAAGGTAGGCTCGACCTCTACCAGCAACTCCGCGGCAGTGTCGACCGCATATGGTCTTGCCGCACCCAGGAAGGCAACGTGGCCGGGAGCTACGCCCTCGTCCTAAGAGCCGACGGGGTATTCGGCACCTACGGCCCGCGCTTCTGGAAACTCGACGGCGGATTCTATCCGCCGTCTGGCGCCAAGCGCGGCGGCGTCTTACGCTCCGGGTATAGCAAGACCGGCAAAGGCACCATATTAAGGGACGGTGAGAACGAGCTGGTGATCGATGACAATAACAGGCTGGTCACCCAAATCTACGGCCCCGACGGAAAGACCGTCGGCTTCCGTTACGACGTTAGCCCGGAGTATGCGTTCCAAGGGCAGCCCCACTTCGAGTTCAGAACCAGTGGGGAGCTGGTGTACAGCGATCTACGAGTCCGCGAGAACGGCGTCGAGATCAGGCATCGGGTGTGGAGCAGCGGGGTGATGTCCAACGCCGTGGACCACATCTGCGCTCTCCCCGACCTCGCCGTCTATGGACTCCGCCAGCTGGTTTATGATGGAGCCAAAGCCATCTGCGGGGTGGTGCTTCCACAGCCAACAAACGATGGTCTGCTAAGTGATGAGTGATCGATGAGACCGGACCGGCCGCAGCTAGCTACTACAACTCCTTCAACTCCGCCGCCGCCGCCGCCGCCCTGCATAATGCTTGCTCGAGTAGTACGTTAATAATATCGGCGTTGTAATGTTGTTTGGGTTGACTAAAAATAAAAAAAGGAGCCTTTATAGGGGGCGCTCTTTTGTTTCCTCATCTCTCGTTTATTGGAGTGGTTCGTGCGCTGTTCGACTCCTGGTATGGACAGGGGGGGGGGGGGGGAGCTTTTACACAAGGTCTTGTTGCCTTTTTTTTTTTGGGACCCGAAAAGTGGGGATCCAACGGTTCATATTGGAAGGTACTCTCTCTCCTCTATCTCTCTCACCTAGAGAGAGCAGGTAATGCAAACAATCCTTCAACGCCAAAGCATTTGCCTCTAAAGGGGGACAAAGGCAAAATACTTGGCCACCACATAAAAATAACCGACCATTGAAATCCCTGACAATGAAACCACATGCAATTCTCGAAGTATCTTAGACTTTGTCTGCGAGCGTCCGATCTATCTCTCTGGACGTGTTGAGCGCCGAGGTGGCCGGTGATGAGCACCTCGGAATTTGTCTGTGAGTACCGGAGCTGTCTCTCCAGGCGCGTTGAGTGCTGAGGCTGTGCGGAGCACCTCGGACTTTGTCTGTGAGCGCTAGAGCTATCTCTCTGGGCACGTTGAGCGAAGAGGGAGAAGTCGCCTCGGACTTTGTCTGCGAGCGCCGGAGCTGTCTCTCCGGGTGCTGTAGAAGAGGTTTTCTGCCACGTTCACTGGATGTTGACATGTATACAACTGGACCGCCCGGCTTGATCCAACGCAGAGATCCGAAGTACCAGTTGTGGGCGGTCCGAGTCCAGATCGACCAGACCCGGACCACGGGCTACACCACTAGCTGAAGACAGAGCCCAGGAAGAAAGTCGGAGGAGCCTGAGCTCTTTGACGGGAACCAGGTCGGGAATGAAGCTAGGAAGGTCGCACACCTAGCCCGACTACCCAAGTGCATGAGTAGCCCAACCTGATCAACACGGAAGAACCGCCATTAGGCGAGTAAAGATCGGAATGTGCTGTAACGGCCGGGACGCACGCCACACGGGTATCCAGCTGAAGATAGAGCCCAGGAAGAAGGTCAGAGGGGTCTTGGCTCGGAGATGAGCATCGGTCTTTTTGCAGGTGCCGCGGGAAGGCGGTGGAGGGCGATCTGCTTTATCTGACGATCGGGTGTGGCTGGTGGGATTTTCCCCCCACAAGCGTCGGAGCTATCTCTCCGGGCGAGTTAAGCACTGAAGCGGTGCAGAGCACCTCGGAATATGTCTGCGAACGCCATAGCTACCTCTCTGGGCACGTTGAGCGCCAAGGCGGTGCGAAGCACCTCAGACTTTGTCTGCGAGCGTCGTAGTTGTCTCTCTGGGCGCATTGAGCACCGAGGCAGTTGATTGGCGCTTAAATGTCTCGCATTAGAGTCCCTAACCCTACACTCGTAACATTCATTTTATAGCCCTACCGGCGCCCTTACATGTTTTATCTTGCATTACAGGAAAATACTAATTGCATGGAAAAGAGGCTAAAAGGATAACAGAATATGGTAGAGCTCGTCGATAGCTTTGAAACGAGCCCGAGAACGCCCAATTTCGACACCCAAGTCAAAAGATATGGCCAAAACAAGATGGCAACGCGGTGCAGAAATTACACTGGCGCCCAGGGCGAAAATCTGACGGGTTTTATCTAAAATCTGATTTTCTGATCGGACGGCTAAGAATAAAACGTGGGTCATTAGGGAGGAAACCCTAGTTATAAAAGGAGGCTTCTACAACTGAAAAAAGAGGCTTAATTAGTTTTTCATCAACGACGGCTCGGAGAGGAGAGGAAAAAAGACAGCCACCATGGAGTCTTCATCGATCATCTTCATCAATGCAACCTTCATTATAATCATCTCCATTCTAGGCAAAAACTTTTATCTAGGGTTTTTATGAAACCCTAGTTTACTTCTTTTATTATTCTGTGTAATTAGGATCTTGGTTTTGCTCAATGGATTTTGTATGACTTATGTTTATTTATGATGAAGCTTGTTTAATCTTTAATTGCATATCAAGGAAATTAAATCGTGTGGTTTTTGGATTAAAGTTCATATCTTTTTAAAGTCATGCAATAAATATTCATCGCACCTATTTTTATGCTTAGATGCTTTGTACCTAGGCGAGACGACCCGTGCTGAATACGAGATGGATCGTCCCCACCAAAGACAGGGCATGCTAGTGGTATAATTGTAGGCATATTTCTAATTGATTTTAATTCTTTGTGATTGCATCTGAGATGAATTATTCTTAGAGAAGACGGTCCGGGCCGAATGCGAGATGGATCGTGCATATCGAAGATAGTCCATGCCTTATGAATCATAGCATCTTTCTTGAGACATCATCAGGGTTTTTTAGCATTGATGAGTCAAATCCTTGAGCAAGATTTAATCCTAATTATCATAGAATAATATTAGTTGATGCTAGTGGTGAAGTCGAAGCCTTAGATTCTCTCTCTCTCTCTCTCTCTCTCTCTCTCTCTCTCTCTCTCTCTCTCTCTCTCTCTCAATTCCATCTTAATTAATTAGTTGCATGTTTCTTTTATATTAGATATAACTAAAAATCAAAACCCTTCTAGTTGTGCCTGATCTCTAGTGATAGCAATCACGATCCCTGAGACGATACCGGATAAGCCCTGTAACTACAACTGTTTGCCGTGATAATCCGGCGTGATTTCTAAACGATCAGCGGTGCGGAGCACCGAGGACTGTGTCTGCGCCCACCGAAGCTAGCTGCCTCTCTGGCGCGTTGAGCGTCGAGGCGGTGTGAAACACCTCAGACTTTGTTTACGAGTACCGGAGCTACCTCTCTGGGCGCGTTGAGCGCCGAGGCGGTGAGGAGCACCTCGAACTTTGTCTGCAAGCATCATAGCTGTCTCCGAGGTAGACATCAACTATCCCAAATTAAACTGTAGTCTACTACCTGGGGAATAATCTGGCTTGCAGTTGGCTTCCCTCCTTAACTGCCATCTAGGGTCAATGCCACTCAAATTCCTCGGCCTTCCATTGGCTAGCTAGGAAAGCCTTGAGGCATGAAGATTGGGATGATATCGTCGAGCATGTATACAAGAGATTGACTTAATTCGTGGAAGAGTAGTTGCCCCTCATCTGGCGGGAGACTAACCATGGCCAACTCGGTGCATTCCTCCATCCCCTCATCCTACCTATCATTCTATTTCCTGCCGGAGTGGGTTCTCAAGCGAATTGATAAGATCAAAAGAAACTTCTTCTGGTTGGGGCTAACATGAATCAAGGTCTGTTCCCTCTAATTAAGTGGGATAGGGTGTGCAAGTCCAAGAAGCAAGGCGGTGTGCTAATATTCATGATTTCAGTGGGTGCAAAATTTGGCCAACGCTCGAAGATGATGGTGGGACCCTCTAGCCTTGTCTTGGGGGTCCACAGAGACGATGGTGAGACACTAGTGTTAGATTTGATGTGATCTACAGCTCGTAAAACCTTAGGTTTGGCTATATATGGTTGATAGTTCATTTACGATTGTATAAAGGTACGTATTAATATATGTGTTCTATTTACAAAACTTAAGGAGCGATGGCTATATAATAGTTTAGCTGAGTGGAAGACTCAGTAGATCGATCATATGAGCCTAAATCGTTCGCAGATCTGATTAGGATTGGTCTCCTATAAGGATAAACCGTTGGAATGACATAGCATGTGTTTCTCCACCATGGCCATTGCCATGCACAATGTCTGTGGCCGAACAGAACCAACACAGTGCACAGATCGGTGAGCAGACACCGATGCATATAGCTGTGTTTTTGCTTAGGGTAATCGGTCCTAAACCCTGAGGAACCGTGATCGATGGACTAACTAGTTGCGTGTAACTTTGGTTCACCAACGTGTGAGGGATCTAACCACAACCTAATACCACGGTGCGCTGGGTTACCGGGCTGGCATTACATCAGCACGTTACTCTTGCAGGCCATCCACATCCTTACAGGGAGGTACGTTCCTTGGTTTGACATACACCGCAGTAAACCCAAGTCTGGTGGTTAGCAGTTGAGCTATTGACCAGATCCGATTACTTGTCCAAAGCGATCGGAGGTGTGATTGGATAGTCAACCTAGAAGGAAAATAGTCATACGGTCACTCAAGTCTGACAGTGCTCTCCACCACTTGAGTTGACTCATGGCACCAAGTGGAGGGACAACGTATTACCAATACTAAGCAGAGAGTAGGGGTATGTGAGAGAGCTTAGTAAGTCTGGGAGAATTGGAGTGCAGCCTGCGTCACACTCTGGGTGGCCACGCAAGTTAACCGGGACCCAGAGGATTGACAGGGACACTTGGGTAGTGTGTCAATTGCGTTCGATTGGAAGCCATGAATCCTAGTCACTGAAGGTTCCACCTTATCCATGATCATTACAAATCTTTACTTTCTCCTTATCACACAGTATATTATGAGTTGAAGAAATAATGCACTAATTATTATGTGTTCCGTGAGTGCATCGAACTGGAGCATGGTGGTTACGTAGGACTAAGTGTATTCACTAAAGGGCAACCCCAGAGTAGTGTAGGGACACATGATATTATCATTATACCATTTGGAGTATATTCCGTGTGTGTGTGTGTGTATGTGTGTTGCACTAAAACATGGAATGTGAGTTTAGTGATTTTTTTACTATAGGGCACCATACCTTTTACTAAGGGCACTCCAATAAATAGTATAAATATTATTCAGCATCCCACGGTGTGTTGATTTGTTGCGGATGAGGTGCCCTGCCACATTATCGTGCACGGAGATTGGCCATACATACTCCCGCATGAGGTGAACAGCCACTAGATGCATATGGGCATTTTGGTTATTTCAAAATGTTCCATATGCCCTAGATTGGTCGTGCCCCTCATTAGGACTAGCTTGCATGGCCATCAAATTCATAATTAAGGGACTAATTCATATTTAAAATGATTTGAATTTATCTGCTTAATTATAAATTTTTAATGTGGCAACTAGTAATAAAGGGACATTGAATTTGAGAGGAAAGAGGTAGAGAGAGAGAGGGGAATGATTTCAAATGGCTTGGAATAGTGAGGGGCATGATTTTCAGATCTGAAATAGTGCATCCTTCACAGATTTTCAGATTCTCTTATGGTTCGGTTTTTGCCATCTCTCTTTCGGGTTCACATCTCTCTCTCTCTCTCCCTCATCTTCTTTTTCAAGTGTGTGTGTGAGATTGATGGAGATCGCTTGCACTCTAAGGAACTTAGAGATTAGAGTGAAAGGATCCGGGATGATTTGTGAGATTGGGTGAATCTAAAGAGATTCATCTCTCTCTTGTGCGATGATCCCTTTCGTGATTGCTGCCCAGATTTTTTGGACAAATATGTACTGTTTTGATCACTTTGGGAGTCACAGAAGTCCAAATGACTTCTAACTAGATGCAAAATCTCGGTCTTGAAGTCTTCTTTTCGGCAAATCAAGTTTCAATCCGATCCAACATCAGGATGATAAGTTATGGCCTTCGCATTGAAGTGTGTTTGTGCAGATCCAAATTCATCTTCATCGACTTTGAAGAAAAACTTTGCAGTGTTTAATCCCGCACGAAGGTATAACCTACGAACCCTTAGATCTATCGTAATACATACATATAAGATATGTTAATCATTTCGGTAGATGACCATATCGATTCGTTTTCGTTCGTTTCATTACTTACGCATATGATTATTTCAAATAAAAATCTTAAAATGTATCGCACCCTATATCGATTCACGAGATCGACTCTGGCTTCCGTTGTGCCTTTGATATCATTCTAACAGCTGGCCCTACCTGGGGGTCCACATAGACGACGGTGGGACCCAGTAGCCCTACCTGGGGGTCCACAGAGATGACAGCGTGACCCACTAACCCCGCTTAGGGGTTCACAGAGATGGTGGTGGGACCCACTAGTCCTGCTTAGGGGTCCACAGAGATGATCGTGGGACTCACTAGCCCTACCTTAGGGTCCATGGAGGCGATAGTAGGCCCCACTAATCCTACTTGGAACCTGAGGCGGCTATAGTAAACCGCCCCAGAACACGGATATTTCTAAAATCCTATAAATAGCAGACCCGATGAATATTCCAGATCAATCTTTTGATTTTCGGATCAAACTTTTGAATTCCAGAACTCAGTCTTCTCTCTTCACTACACCCTTCGAAGACAGACAAGTGACACTCGGCTTGTCAAGGTCACTACATTTCAGTGTTAGTGAATTAAGGTTGCACCTTATAACAAGGAGACGTAGGCTTTGGGTGAACTCTGATACCACACCCTCGCCTACTTCTTTTCTACTCTCTTCTATTTCAAAGCCTCAGTCTATAAGTGAAAGAACCACCATCAATTCGATTGAGTGTTGGCCGGGCAGAGTCTTCGGACGGCATGAGGATCATCCCCCACAACTTTAACATTGTCATATTGGGCAAATGGTGGTGGCGCCTACAAACCAACCCGGGGGACAAGTAGATAAAAGTGGTCAAGGCACGCTACTTCAAGCAACTCTCCCCGGCCAGTTCAATTGCATTAATTGTAGGGTGTCGAGGAGGATTTTCAACTTCTGGAAAGGGGTCACTGAGGTGGGAGAAGCCTACAAATGTGAAAATAAAATCATTGTCCGGACAGACGAACCACCAAATCCTAGGACGACATTTGGCTTGGTGATTGCGCCCTGAAATCCATCTTCCTGGACATCTATCTGCACTCCCGATCCAGTGCGGCAATGGTCAACTTCTGCTTCTCTTGCAGAAGGGGTGGGAGTTGGTCCGACCAATTTTGTGAACCTCTTACTCGGGAGGCTCACCTACAAGCCAGGGACCTAGAGGTCGTGCTAGCCCAGTCTACGCTTTAAACCCAACTGGGTGAGGCAACCTAGAGATGGCACCGATCTGAAGAGATTCACGGTGAGCTCCTTCTATAGATTCCTAAACAACGGAGGAGTGAAGTGTCCATTTGCTAAACACATGTGGACGTGCAGGGCCCTCTCATGACAAGAATCTTCTCCTGGCTAGCCATCCACAGCAAGATCCTCACCATGGATAATCTGCTCAAACGGAAGCTCCCCATCATCAACATCGATTATCTGATGTGTGGTTTGGAACCAGAGGGCGTGGACCACTTATTCATCTCTTGCACCTTCGCCCAACGGATTTGGGTATTATCCGCGGGAAGCTAGGGCTCATCGATGAGCCACCATCTATATTAGCCTTTTTGACTAACTAGAGACAATGATTCATTCCTATGGACAACAAGGAAGGTTGGGATCGATATGCTGGTCATCATGGTCATGTGTTCCATCTGGCTGGAGATGAACAAGAGAATCTTCATTAGTAAGGTTGAGAATTGAGAAGCAATCCTTTTATGATCGAGACGCTCATTGAGGCATGGTTCCCGCTTATTAAGCCAGGAGGAGTTGTGGCCTTTAAAAACTTTTTCTCGCCTTTTTTCTAACCCGATTGATTAATCAGGCCTTTTGTACTTTCTTTTTTAATGCCCAGGTTGGGGTCAATGCCTAACCCCCCTCTCCCAAAGGGATTCTCATTATAAAAAATAAAAAATTTGCTACTAAAGAGTAACAATTAATTGCTACCATGATTTCACTATAGTAAAATTCTAAAATTTTTATATTTTAAAATATTATTTAAAAAAAAATACTACAGTGAAATCACTGTGGCAAATAGCAAAAATCCACAATGTAGTGTAGCTACCATTTGCTGCAGTGAAGAGTATCGTGCGTTTTTAATTAGGAATAAACTTTTTAATTCAATGAAGAACTTGTTGTAAGTGTATATGTTTCGGGTGGGACCTAGTGTAAATATGGATGTCTCAGCATCCTTTACGTTAAACCTATTATATGTTAGGGACCAACCATTAACTATAGCCCTTTTCGATCTTTTAGAAGGAACTATTTATGCCAGGGAGGGATCTGGTGTAAATATATATGTTTCGGGAGGGATGTGGTGTAAATAAAGATATTATATAGGGAAATCTTATTCATACCCCAAAAATATGCAATTACCCCCTATTTTTCATTCGTTTTTTAATAACTTTCTGAGAGTTTTTTAAATACCAATTATACCCAAATCTTTATCCCACATACCAATTAAAACCTAACTTAAATACATAACCTTTTGAATGCCTATTTGAGAAGGAAACGATGGAGATGGATATTGTTGGTTGATTTTAATATTTATAATTTTATTTTATATGATTTTGGGAATCCAAACCCTTTTATCCTTTTGTCTATTTTGGCTGACTCTTTTGAGTGTTATTTATTTTGTAAGTAGAAATTGGGTTCCATAAGTCTTGTTATGGTGGTGTACTTGTTTGACTTGGTACACACACTCTTTTATGAGGGTGTTTGAATATTGAATTCACTTTACATCCTTTTGGCCAACCAAAGTGCAGCGCTTGAGTGCTATGGTACGGTGAGTCTCTAGTGAATCAATGCACCTTTTGGTCCAATGGGTTTTCGTGCGACTCTTCGGGAGTTGGGAATAGCATCTCTTGAATTTTGCATCTCAATACGAGGGACACATCCCTATGAAGGGTCACACCTCTATCCAACAGGTGAATGGGTGCTATGTTCACTGTTCGTAACTTTATAGAAACTAATAGGGCTTTGGAAAGAGATACGGAAAAATCGAGACATAGAAAATTTGTTTTCTTTCTTCTCTTTTTGAATCTTGGACAACAGTTGTGATTGCAATCCTTGAGTTCGGAGATTCCTTAGTTCTTGTGCACGTTAAGGGATCTGACGGTCCGTTGTATCTTGAGAGTAGTTTGCCAAATAAGCCTGTGCACTTAAATATGGCAATATTTATTCTTAAGTCAGCGCCAAGCGTGCCTCGGATCATTTCCTTATTTTTCATTCTTATTTTATCTCTGTGTTATCCATTCTATTTTAACCAACAGATATGGCGTCATCGTCATCGGTAAAACAACGACGACGAGACTCGACAAACCCAACCTTCAATTCTCACGATCAGATTCTTTCATTGGAGATCTAACCCCTCTACCAATGGGGAAAGAAGAGAAGTCGGCACCATCATCAGACGTATTTAAGATTGGTGTATGTTCAAGTGGACATATAATTGGGATATATTTAAGAGAGTGGGTGTTTAATTAGGGTATAATTAAGGTGGGACAGACCATTTAACTGGGGTGTATTCAAGATGAGGTGTAAGGGGAAATGATATTTTTGAAACAAGAATGGGGTATGATAAAAAAAAAAAGAAGATGTGTTCAAATTTGTTAAAAATGGAGGCTAATTATATATTTTTGGGGTATGTGTGTGTTCCGCTGCTTTTTTGGAGGGTCGGCCGGCCACCAAGAGAAACAACACCCCCCCCCCCAGGTCGGCATGTAGCCAGAGAGGGGAGGGGGGGGGGTCGGCCGGTCACCAAGAGAAACAACACCCCCCCCCCCCAGGTCGGCATGTAGCCAGAGAGGGGAGGGGGGGGGGTCGGCCGGTCCCCAAGAGAAACAACACCCCCCCCCCCAGGTCGGCATGTAGCCAGAGAGGGGAGGGGGGGGGGTCGGCCGGTCCCCAAAGCAAACAACACCCCCCCCCCAGGTCGGCATGTAGCCAGAGAGGGGAGGGGGGGGGGTCGGCCGGTCCCCAAAGCAAACAACACCCCCCCCCCCCCTTTTTGGTCGGCAGGTAGACAGAGGGAAGGGGGGGGTCGGCCGGTCCCCAAAGCAAACAACACCCCCCCCTTTTTGGTCGGCAGGTAGACAGAGGGAAGAGGGGGGTCGGCCGGTCCCCAAAGCAAACAACAACCCCCCCCCCCTTTTGGTCGGCAGGTAGACAGAGGGAAAGGGGGGGGTCGGCCGGTCACCAAAGGGAAGCACGCCCCCTCCTCGACGGGATGTGTAACGGAATGAGGAGTGAAGCAGCAGTCTGACACGGCCCGTAGTGCTGACAACGCTCCGCATTTTTCGGCCCAACGTGACCAGGTGTCAACCGCGCGCCACGTCACCGCGGCGGTTGAGCTCATTGCGGGAACACGTCACTCGCTCGATTTTCGCGGAGTGTAACCGTCACCCCGCCACTATAAAAGGGGACCTACCCCTTCAGCATGGAGGAAGATTTCTGGAGGAGACGCTGCCCGTTTCGTCCCGGAGTTTGCGGAGCTGCGGAGATCGGTCGGTCTGCAACCAGAAGCTGTCTGCGGAGGTCGGTCGGTCTGCACTTAGAAGCTGTCTGCGGAGGTCGGTCGGTCTGCACCCAGAAGCTGTCTGCGGAGGTCGGTCGGTCTGCACCCAGAGTCTGTCTGCGGAGGTCGGTCGGTCAGCAGCCAGACACTGTTTGCAAGCGACCTGCAGACAGACGCTGTCCGCAGCGGTCGGTAGACAGAGTGAAATTACAGAGGTCGGTAGTTTGGGAGACCGGTCCTCAGGGAATGTAATTGGGGTTTAGGTGAGAGATTGTAACCGAAAGATAGTTCTAGTGCATTCTCGCCCCGCCCGTGGTTTTTTCCCCTTCGACGTTGCGAAGGGATTTTCCACGTAATTCTCGGTTTGTTTTTATTTTGGCTTGTTGGATTGTGCTCGCCACCCGAACCGTCCGGTTCGATTCAGAACCCCCCACAATCTTGGCGCCGTCTGTGGGATTAGTCTTCGAGACTTCCTACTAATAGCTTTCGACTGTAGACCCGTGGGTGTCGACCAGTCCGAAGCTACTTGCAACCAGCAGTCCACGACCACACGGTTGAAGAACGATGGCCGGTGGACCGTATCGTACCCGCTCGACGTCGCAGCTCCTGTCCGAAGCCGCACCACTCGGAGATGCGAATGACGTCGGGCGTCTTGTTCAACAGCCAACGGACACGGAGCGCGCAGTCCCGTTGGCGAATCCTGTACTGGGGGTCGGGGAGTCCAGTCAAGCTCCGGTAGCAACCATGTCTCCTCTGACAGGGGGTCTATCGGAAGCTTTTCTGGCAACAATGATGATGACCCAGCAAGCTCTCACCACCCAGCTCCAAACGATGCAGCGCAACTACGAGGAGTTGCGTGACTTCGTGCGGGCCACGCCGGCGGGCGGTCTGCTCAACCAGGGCATGTTGGCCCAAGCGGGACAGAGTCTCCCCACTCAAGCTGCCCCACCAGTGCAAATGCAGCCGCAACCAGTGCCTCAGGTGGAGGTCAGGGGTAATCGCTCGGTGGAGATCCAGAGTGCAAATCCCGATGGGCGAGACTCGAGCAGCCCGGAGCCTGCGGAGAGAACCAAACATGCGCGAGCGGCGTCGGCACGCTCGGATGTCTGGTCCCGGCTCGGAGCACACCCCCGACAGCCGCATGCCTCCAAGCATCACTCGAAGACGGACTCGGCACAAGTGCGTCGCCCGAAGCGAGATGAAGATTGTCATCGTCAACCGAGTGATAGTCACCACACTCGGATGACGCCAGCTAGTCGGCAGCCGGCTCATACTACTGATCGGAGGAGCGTACACGAGCGCATTCGGGTGCATGCGTCGGAGCGACTCGGGGAGCGAGAGGAGATCCAGCGAGACCGACCGGGGGTCCGAGCTCCCGACCGGTTGGAGGAAGTCGCCATCCGAGGAGCCGCACGGTCGCCGCTTGTCGAGAGGCTACTCCGGGAGCCGTTCCCTCGAGGATGGAATCCTCCACGCCTTCCCAAGTTTGACGGATCGAAAGACCCGGTGGAGCATGTACTGGCTTTCAGGGATGCCTTGGTCCCGCATGAGGATGATCATATCCTCTGCCGGACCTTCGCCAACAGCTTGTCGGGAACCCCCCTTGAATGGTTCCACAAGCTTAGGCCCTCGTCCATCTCCTCCTTCTCGGAGCTGAGCACGCGGTTCATCGACCAGTACCGATGTAATCGCCGGGAGCTGAAGACTCTGGAGTCACTCTTCGGGATGAGTATGACCCAGAAGGAGACGCTCCGACAATTCTACCATAGGTTCAGGTCCGAGTACCTGAGCTTGGCGGACGCAGACGGGCAGGATCGCATGGTGATCGCGGCCTTCAAGAACGCCATCCAGCCTGCCCAGCTCGTCAACGCGTCGCTCATCAAGCGAACTCCGGAGACGATAGACGAGCTGTCGCGGCGCGTTGAGAAGTACATCAAGATTGAAGACGCGGACCGCAAGAGGAAGGCGGTGGAAACCAGGGTCCCGCACCAGGGCTACGCCAAGCCTGCTGCTGTGAAGAACGTCAACAAGCAGCAGGGGGATGCGACACGGCACGAGGCGAAGCGGCAAAGGCAAGACAGGCCAGCGAGGCCGCAGTGGAACAGGGAGTTCACAGTACTGAACGCCCCCATTGACCAGATTCTGGAAGCCATCAAGGGCGAACCATACTTCAAGTGGGCGCAACCGCTTGAACCTGGAGAGAGAGGAGCCAGAGATGCGTCAAGGTACTGCGAGTACCACCAGGGCCAAGGCCACACTACCCTGCAGTGTCGGGCGCTCAAACATCATATTGAGGATCTCATTGAGGCCGGCCATATTGGCTGCTTCATTGACCTCCCTCAACGTAAAGAGACTAAAGCGGTAGGGGAAGTCCAGCGAGGAGCGACGGCGCAGCGCTTACCGGGTCCTCCACCAGAAAGACGCCAGCTCCGAGAGGTAGACGCCGTCTACGGGTACCCTGGCCCTGTACCGTCGGCAAATGCCGTCGACCGACAGGTGCGGCGTATTGAACAAACAAGGCAAGTCCACCATGTGGTGCTCGACCCCGTCATCCGTCCTGAGCCAAAAGTGGAAGCTGCAGTACAATTTTCGGCTGCTGATTTGGTCGGAATAGAGAGGCCTCACAACCATCCCCTGGTCATACGGCTACAAATAGCCAATTGCCTAGTGAAGAGAATTCTGGTCGACGCCGGAAGTTCAGTTGATGTGCTCTTCCTCAGCGCCTTCGACGCCATGCAGCTAGATCGCGGACAAATGACCGAATCGTCATCGACGATAACGGGCTTCACAGGGGAGGCTGCAAGGGTGGTTGGTGAGATCACCCTCCCGATCACAACAGGGCATCTCACTAACCTCACCCGGTTCATTGTGATCGAAGCTCATTCGGCGTACAACATTATCCTCGGAAGACCGTGGCTCCACCACTTGGATGCGGTCCCCTCATCGGCCCATCAGGTGGTGAAGTTTTGGACCGACAAGGGTGTGATGAGCATTCGAGGTGACCAGTCCTCGGCAGCCAAGTGCGAGCTCAGTGCCATCCATCTGAAGACGACATGCCAAATCGAAGGGGGAGAGCCAGGTGAAGGCGGCGATGAGTTGGGCATCCTCAACCTCTGGACTGCGAGGCAAAGTCGAGAAGCACCCACGCTCCAACACCACGCCCTATCAAGCGTACGAGCGCGAGGAGACCAAGCATCTGAGAAGACCGACCTGTCAGTTGAACTTAAAGAATTGACAGTGTCGGGGGACCTGCTGAAGACCGACCTGTCGGCTGAACGTAAAGAGCTGACAGTGTCGGGAGACCTGCTGAAGACCGACCTGTCAGCTGAACGTAAAGAGCTGACGGTGTCGGGGGACCTACAGAAGACCGACCATTCAGTTGAACGTAAAGAACTGAATGCGTCAAGGAGCTTGAAGAAGACCGGTCAGTTAGCTGAACTTAAAGAGCTAACTAGCCCGAGCGACCCGATGGAGATCGACCTACCAGCTGAAGGTAAAGAGCTGAGCAGGATGACGCACCCCCAAAAGACCGACCAACCGGTTGAATCTAAAGAACCGAACGAGTTGGAGAGCCCGAACGCGGAGTGGGAGGAGTCGCCTGCCGTCGAGCCAATTCTGCCCGTGGACTTAGGAGAAGCGGGTCATCCGAGGATAACTTTTCTCGGGTCGCAGCTGCCGAAGCATCATGCCGAGGCCATGACGATATTTCTCAAGGCAAACCTGGACGTGTTCGCATGGTCAGTTGAGGACATGCCAGGCATCAACCCCGAGGTAGCCTGTCATCACCTCAATATACGAGAAGGAGCTGCGCCTGTACGTCAGAAGCCCCGGTCGCTAGCACCGGAAAAAGCAGCAGCTGTCAACATGGAGGTAGAGAAGCTGCTACGAGCTGGCATCATCAGAGAGGCTCGGTACCCGAAGTGGATCGCTAACGTGGTTGCCGTCCCCAAGAAGTCAGGAGCCATTCGTGTCTGCATCGACTTCACGAATCTCAACCAGGCGTGCCCGAAGGACAGCTACCCGCTACCACGCATCGATACCCTGGTGGATTCCACGGCGGGACACGAGAGGCTCTCGTTCATGGACGGTTACTCAGGCTATCACCAGATCCCCATGAATCCGGAAGACCAGGAGCACACGACCTTTGTCACGGGTCGAGGGCTTTTCTGCTACAAGATGATGCCTTTCGGGCTGAAGAACGCTGGAGCGACGTACCAGAGGCTGGTAAACAAGATGTTCGTCGACCAAATCGGAAGGAACGTGGAGGTCTACGTCGACGACTTGCTGGTGAAGAGTCAGGCTGAGGATACGCACATGCAAGACCTGGAGGAAACCTTCGCAACCCTGCGTAGGTACAGTATGAAGTTGAACCCGGCCAAGTGCGCCTTCGGCGTGACGTCGGGAAAATTTCTGGGATACTTGGTCACCCGACGGGGAATTGAAGCCAACCCAGAGCAGATCCGAGCTTTGGAGGAGATGCCGTCGCCCAAGTCACGAAAGGAAGTCCAGAAGCTTACCGGACGGATCAACGCCCTCAATCGCTTCATTTCCAAGTCCTCAGATCGGTGTCGGCCCCTGTTCGAGAGGCTGAGTAAGCTCGCACCTTTCGACTGGGACCAACGCTGTGAAGAGGCGTTTCAAGAGCTAAAGACGTATCTTGGCCGACCCCCTATCTTGACAGCCCCCCGGCCAGGTGCAACGCTGGGGGTGTATCTTTCGGTATCGGAGGCAGCAATCAGCGCTGTACTGATATGCGAGAGTGAAGGAGTGGAGAAGCCTGTCTACTACGTCAGCCGCATCATGACGTCAGCTGAAACTCGGTACGCGCGGATCGAACAAGTTGCCCTGGCATTAGTGTACGTGTCAAGGAGGCTTCGCTCGTACTTCGTCGCTCACCCCATCGAGGTCATCACCGAGCACCCCCTGAAGGAAGTACTGGATAACTCTACTCGGGCAGGTCGGCTGAGCAAGTGGGCTGCAGAGCTGCAAGAGTTTGGTCCTCGGTATGTGCCTCGGAAAGCAGTCAAGGGCCAAGCACTTGCGGACTTCCTCAGCGATTTTCCGGCGGAAGACACTGCACCGGTACCAGAGACGTTAGAAGACCTGTCGATAGCTGCCGGTCGACCCGTGGGAGTCGGTGTGGCAGCAGGACAGGAAGACGAAGAACAGGGCTGGAGATTGTTTGTGGATGGCTCGTCGTGCGCAGTCGGGAGTGGTGTGGGGGTAGTCCTAATAACCCCCGACCGCACGAAGCTCGAAAAATCAGTGCGGCTACTTTTTCCGACGACGAATAATGAAGCGGAGTACGAGGCGATGCTGACAGGACTGGAGATGGCGACAGCGCTGGGGGTGACCAGCCTGCAGGTCTACGGCGACTCCCAACTGGTAATCAATCAGATTACCGGTAGGTATGAAGCCCGCGACGCAAGGATGCAAGCCTACCTGAAGCTTGCTCGGGAGTTGATTGCCAAGTTCGAAGACATAAGCTTCAACCAGTTCCCCAGAGCGGAAAACAAGCAGGCGGATGCCCTTGCTAATCTAGCATCGGTACTCGGAGAAGACAGAGAGAAGCGGGTCTTTATCGAGGTGCAAGCTGACCCACGAACAGTCGGCCCTGTAGAAGATAGTTGTCTGACGAGGAGGACGCATGCCATTGAGGCAGTCCACACTATTGCGGTCGGAGCGGATTGGATAGGCAACATGAAGCAGTACCTGCTTGATGGGATACTACCTGAGGACGTCGATGAGGCCCGAAGAACCAAGGCGCACGCTCCAAGATACACCCTCATCGACGACGAGCTGTACAAGCGTTCGTTTGGCGGACCATACCTCAAGTGCCTCACGAAGGAACAAGCGGCTGAAATCATGAAGGAGGTACACGAAGGGGGGTGCGGGAACCACTCCGGAGGAAGATCCCTGGCACGGAAGATCAAGCTGCAGGGCTACTACTGGCCCACCATGGAAGCAGATGCGGGGGGATATGCGAAAAGGTGCTTGCAATGTCAAAAGCATGCTCCCTCCATACATCAACCCGCAGAAGAGCTGCACCCAGTATCCAGCCCTTGGCCCTTCCAACAGTGGGGGTTGGATATCTTGGGCCCTTTCCCGACGTCGCCCAACCGGAGGAAGTTCCTCCTCGTCGCCACCGACTACTTCACCAAGTGGGTGGAGGCAATCCCGCTGCTGAAGATCGGGGAAGTTCAAGTAGGAAAGTTCCTATGGAGCAGCATCATCTGCCGATTTGGACTGCCGCGGGCTTTCGTTGCGGACAACGGGCGACAGTTCGACGCGGAGTCAATCAAGAAGTTCTGCACCAGTAACAACATCAAGTTATTCTTCTCTACACCGCGGTACCCCCAGAGCAACGGGCAGGCAGAGTCGACGAATCGTGCCATTCTCGACATACTGAAGAAGAAGCTGGAGCAGAAGAAAGGATTGTGGGAAGAAGCTCTACCCGGAGTTCTATGGGCATATCGGACGACACCGAAGCGACCAACGGGAGAGTCCCCGTTCAGCCTTACCTACGGCTCTGAAGCAGTCCTGCCAACGGAAACCCTGGTCCCGACACAGAGAACGGTCGTAGCTGCCGACCCGAAGCTGAATGACGAACTCCTGCTTGACGGCCTGGACTTGCTGGAAGAGAAGAGGGAGAGAGCGAGGGCGCGCCTAGCTAACTACCATCAGGCCATCAAGAGGGCATATGATCGCAAAGTCAGAAGGCGGGTATTCAAACAAGGGGACCTAGTTATGCGGAAGGTCTTCGACAATACCAAGGAGCTGGGAAGTGGCAAGCTGGGAGCTACTTGGGAAGGACCGTACATCATCGATGGTATGGGGAAAAACGGAGCCTACCGCCTGAAGACTCAAGACGGCGACGCGCTGGCAAGACCATGGAATGCAGCCAACTTGCGCAAGTTCTATCAGGGTAGTTAAATGGGCAAGATGCATGTAACCGTTTTGTAACTCCGAATCTATTCAATAAAAATGCACTTGCTCAGCGTTTTCGTTCATATAAGAGAATATGGGTTAACTGAGGCAACCTAAACCAAGTGGTACATAACACTCCGAGCGAGTTCTACCACTTGGCCGACCGGTCGACAGGACCCTGCGAAGGGCGAGACCGGCCGGTGAACAACTGGAAAGATCGGTCGACAGACCCCGTCGGGGTACGACCGGTTGACCAACCTAAACCAAGTGGTATATAACACTCCGAGCGAGTTCTACCACTTGGCCGACCGGTCGACAGGACCCTGCGAAGGGCGAGACCGGCCGGTGAACAACTGGAAAGATCGGTCGACAGACCCCGTCGGGGTACGACCGGTTGACCAACCTAAACCAAGTGGTATATAACACTCCGAGCGAGTTCTACCACTTGGCCGACCGATCGACAGGACCCTACGAAGGGTGAGACCGGCCGGTGAACAACTGGAAAGATCGATCGACAGACCCCGTCGGGGTACGACCGGTTGACCAACCTAAACCAAGTGGTATATAACACTCCGAGCGAGTTCTACCACTTGGCCGACCGGTCGACAGGACCCTGCGAAGGGCGAGACCGGCCAGTGAACACTTGGGAAAATTGGTTGGCAAAACCCGCGGGGGAACAACCGATCAACTCACGCAAACAATCCGGGGTATATCAGCCGTGCTAATACAAGGACCGGATTTTGGTCGCGCGTCGTCGACATGTAGCTGCGCGCCGTCGACGTGTAGTCGCGCGTCGTCGACATGTAGTTACGTGCGTCGACGTGTAGTTGCGCGTCGTCGACATGTAGTAGCGCGTCGTCGGCGTGTAGTTACGCGCGTCGACATGTAGTTGCGCGTCGCCGGCGTGTAGTTACGTGCATCGACGTGTAGTTCAGCTTGTCGTCGACGTGTAGATACACACATCGTCGACGAATAGTAAAAGCACAAACAGATCATCGACGTAAACTTGAGAGGCAGAGTTGATGAAAAAGGCAACAGTCATGAAGTGCAGATGAAATGTTAAGAGATCCCAATACAAACAGGAGCTTTGTTTTATTACATCACAAAACAAAGTAAGGCAGCAAGCAAGGGTGGTCAGTCGTCATCCTCAGCTCTCTACGATCCCGACGGGAGCTTGCCGCGCACCTTCGCGACCTTCTTGCGCCATATCTCCGCCTGCTCCGCAAGGAGCGACTTGCAATCCGCTGTGTATTCAGCCTGCTGCCTGTCCAGCGCAGCCTTGTGGGCTGCTTCGGTCTGGTCAAAGGAGGCCTTGTGCGCTGCTTCGGCCTGAGCAAGGGAAGCCTTCAATGTGGCAATTTCGGCCTCGTGAGCGGCTTGGACGGCACGGGCCTCTGCACGCTGTTCCCTGATCGTAGCCGCCTGTGCCTCGAACTTTGCCCACACCTCGTAGTTTTCTACCTTAGCAGAATCCAATGCTTCTTGGAGCTCGAAGGAATTAGAGGCGTTCTCCAGCGCGGCTTCGAGCTGAGCCTGGACTGTAGCAAGTTCTTCGGCGTGAACCCGTTGAGCTTCCGCCAGCTGAGCGCGTAGCCCTCTCGACTCCTGCCGAGAAGCCCGAAGGGAGACCTTGAGATGCGTCATCCTTTGCATGCCTCCCTCAACAAGTCGACAGCCCGCCTGACAAAGAAGGAAGCAACATGGTCAAAACATATCGTTGGCGTGTAGTTATGCATATCATCGGCGTGCAGTTACGCACGTCGTCGACGTGCAGTCAACTCGTTAACGACTTAGACGTACCTCATGAAACTCGTCGAGCTGACGCTCCCAGCCAGGACTACCCACACAGTCATCTTCCTCCCCGCAATCTTCAGTAGCTCCGGGAGAACGGCGATGGGACGTAGCTTCAGTGGCCCTGAGGGGAGAATGGGGGGATGGCCTGGAGGGGCCCCCAGATGCAGAGGAGCAAGGTGAAGGCAGGAACTCCCGCGCCACAGCACGATCAAGCTTTCTAGCGGCAGGGGCAGCAGTTGGTGCAACGGTAGGTGAAGCGGAGGGACCGCGGGGTGAAGCTCGCCTACGCGACCCAGCCGAGCCAGACGGTATGGCTCGCTCGTCTCGCCCGAGGGAGGGAGAGAGACTATAACCGGGGCTCATCTCCGACTCCTCTACCTCCACGTACTGCTTGCCCGTTGGCAGCACGTCCTCTACCCAGTCATCGGGGAGGGAACGAAGGTCGTCGGCGGCGGCACGTCGCATGGAGCGAGCGAGAAGAGCGCGTCCAGCCTCTTCATCGCTGGAAGACTCCGTCAGCAAAACTCGCCTCCTTGGTTGCCCAGTCGGCGCAGCTACGTTGCGCTCGGCCGGCCGGCTGCTCTCGCCCGCAGCTTTGGTCGACTTCGCGCGCCGTCTGAAGACCACGCAAAGTTTAGATGTAGCGGTGTTTGGATTGAAGCGTCTGACGGAGCTGACGTACCTGTCAGGAAGCTCAGAAGAGTAAGAAGTGGGTTCTTCTCCCCTACTGGACGCCGCACGCTGTTTGCCTTTCTTCGTAGTGGAGCTGTAGGACCTGACGACCGGTAGCTTCGGAAACAGCTGCCGCCAGTCGTCGTCGTTGTTTGTCACCTCCTTGATGAGTTGGTCCAACTCCTCTTCAACAGCTCCGGGGCACTGAAGCTGCCTGGAGGGGTAGTACTCCTCAATGGTCGCGGTGAGTTGGGAGAGACGACTGGGAACGTTGAAGCCACCCCTCCAAGGTCCCCCGACCACAATGGGGCATTCTTTCCAAGTCCTTATTGAATCAGCTAAACCCCCAATAGGAGGGCGACTGCCTGCACGCGCCTGCAGGCTGTAGTACGAGAAGATGCTGCCAGGCGTCACCTTGTAGTCTTTGAGGAAATACTTCTTCAGCAGGTACGCGACGCAAAGCTGCTGCCCCGCCCGCACTTCTATCTCTTCCATACAGCGGAGGATCCTCCAACCGTTGCCAGCTAGCTGGCCAGGAGACACGCTCATGCGCTCCAGTAGACGACCAGAGAAGCTCGCCAGGGGAAGCCGCATGCCGCAGCGAAGCTGACCGAGTGTGACGACGGTGTGGTCGTCGTCTGACGAGTCCAGAGGATCGGTAGCGAAAGAAAGCGAAATTTCGTCCGGAATACCGTATGCTGCCCGGACATCCTCCATCAGCGGGAACTTGTTCGACGTTGTGAACCAAGTGAAAGACATCTTCGCCGCTGGCACTCGACGTGTATACAAACGAGCTGACGTACAGGCACTCGGCGTGTATACAAACGAGCCGACAGAGGAAAAATCTGAAGCAGAGGAGAGAAATGAACCATCTGACTCCTATTTATAGACGAAGTTGGAGATGGATGGGTTCGAATTTCGAGGAGGCGAGGTGGCGGCGCCCGGCGACGCCATGTGGCGAAAATTCAGAAGGAACTCTAGACAGCAGTTTTGAGTTGCAACAGCCCCGAACTGAGGTGAGCACGCAAATCGAGGCAAATCATCCTGACCGGGCGGGACCGAGGACCGTCCGGTCAGGAGGGGGTATTGTGTGTTCCGCTGCTTTTTTGGAGGGTCGGCCGGCCACCAAGAGAAACAACACCCCCCCCCCCAGGTCGGCATGTAGCCAGAGAGGGGAGGGGGGGGGGGTCGGCCGGTCACCAAGAGAAACAACACCCCCCCCCCAGGTCGGCATGTAGCCAGAGAGGGGAGGGGGGGGGGTCGGCCGGTCCCCAAGAGAAACAACACCCCCCCCCCCAGGTCGGCATGTAGCCAGAGAGGGGAGGGGGGGGGGTCGGCCGGTCCCCAAAGCAAACAACACCCCCCCCCCAGGTCGGCATGTAGCCAGAGAGGGGAGGGGGGGGGTCGGCCGGTCCCCAAAGCAAACAACACCCCCCCCCCCTTTTTGGTCGGCAGGTAGACAGAGGGAAGGGGGGGGGTCGGCCGGTCCCCAAAGCAAACAACACCCCCCCCTTTTTGGTCGGCAGGTAGACAGAGGGAAGGGGGGGGGTCGGCCGGTCCCCAAAGCAAACAACAACCCCCCCCCCTCTTTTGGTCGGCAGGTAGACAGAGGGAAAGGGGGGGGTCGGCCGGTCACCAAAGGGAAGCACGCCCCCTCCTCGACGGGATGTGTAACGGAATGAGGAGTGAAGCAGCAGTCTGACACGGCCCGTAGTGCTGACAACGCTCCGCATTTTTCGGCCCAACGTGACCAGGTGTCAACCGCGCGCCACGTCACCGCGGCGGTTGAGCTCATTGCGGGAACACGTCACTCGCTCGATTTTCGCGGAGTGTAACCGTCACCCCGCCACTATAAAAGGGGACCTACCCCTTCAGCATGGAGGAAGATTTCTGGAGGAGACGCTGCCCGTTTCGTCCCGGAGTTTGCGGAGCTGCGGAGATCGGTCGGTCTGCAACCAGAAGCTGTCTGCGGAGGTCGGTCGGTCTGCACTTAGAAGCTGTCTGCGGAGGTCGGTCGGTCTGCACCCAGAAGCTGTCTGCGGAGGTCGGTCGGTCTGCACCCAGAGTCTGTCTGCGGAGGTCGGTCGGTCAGCAGCCAGACACTGTTTGCAAGCGACCTGCAGACAGACGCTGTCCGCAGCGGTCGGTAGACAGAGTGAAATTACAGAGGTCGGTAGTTTGGGAGACCGGTCCTCAGGGAATGTAATTGGGGTTTAGGTGAGAGATTGTAACCGAAAGATAGTTCTAGTGCATTCTCGCCCCGCCCGTGGTTTTTTCCCCTTCGACGTTGCGAAGGGATTTTCCACGTAATTCTCGGTTTGTTTTTATTTTGGCTTGTTGGATTGTGCTCGCCACCCGAACCGTCCGGTTCGATTCAGAACCCCCCACAGTATGAATAAAACTTTTCATTATATATCAGAAGCTGGTATAAATAAGATATTTATATGTATTAGTATATATATATATATTTTATATATTGTGCATTGTCCTATTGGGAAGAATTTTCTACTCGTAAAGGCCCTAGTCATCCTCACTTGTAACATCAGGGGTACAGTTGACAAGTGGGGACCACAACATAGGAGGTGAACGCCGCTTGATAGAATTATCAAACGAGAAGCCGCTTGCAACTCTATCTATTGTTTTAGGAGGGCCCACCACCGGGAGCTTTGGTAGGAGGCTGTTGGAGATGCTCTGTCCCCCGAGAGAAAAATTTTGGTATAACTGTGATTTTTGCTGAGCTGGTATCACGGATCATTCACAACGATCCCAAGCTCTCTTAACAATCGTCTTTAAATATGAGAAACTGTCCAGGTGCAGTTGGGGTCCGTGATGATCACGGTCATACAAAAGATTTTTGCGTTATTTTGATTTTGCCCCCCAAATTTTGACTTGAATTAGACTTTACCTATAAACATTTTATTAATTAGACTTTACGCCCCAAAACAAAATGTTCCGTCAGCTCACCCCCAAAACTTTATTTCTTTTCCGTCAGCTCACCCTTTGTCTTAGATTGTGAGCTGACGGAACAGTTAGTTTTGGAGGGTAAAGTCTAATTAATGAAGATATGAAGGGTAAAGAATAATTCAAGACAAAATTTGGAGGGCAAAGTCAATAAACCAATATTTTTTCGCCCCCACACAGCAACCGATGGTGTGAGTACGGATGACACTGATGACGTGACGTGCACTTATAGTATGAGTACCAACCCGCTTGGCCAAGTTTTGGTTGCGAGCTTGACGTGGCCCGTTCATATCCGTCCGTTTCTCGCAGCCCCACCAGTGAATAGGACTCAGGCCCAACTTGAAGCGATCGGTGCCACATCAAATAGCCCTGCTCCACCTGTAGTCTCAGTCTGCATGTCACTTCTCTCTTTTTTCACGTGGATTTGTCAAAGATAAGAGAAGCATCACTTTTAATCTATTCTACAGCAGTAGCAGTGATTTGATCCCCCAGGTTCAGGGTTCGACTCCTCTCCACTTATGATCGCCTCACCTATCGAAGCTGATGATTTGCGGAGCGATATATGACGATCAAAAAATTAACGGTCATGATCTATAACCATGGGATGAACACAAGAGATAATACTGCCACCACCTCTGGCCTCCACCCACCACGTACCTACAACCACCACCGGCCACTGTCCTCCACTGACCGCCGCCACCTGCCATTGTCGTCGACGACCACCCTTGTGGTCGTCGGGCACCACTCGCCGTCGCTGGACACCATCCTCGCCGACAAGCGGTGGTTAGTGGTGGCTGGCAAGGCGGCGACAGGTGATCAGTGGTCAGCAGAGGTGGTCGACGACAGCAATAGCCGGCTGTCGACAAGGGTGGTCGCCGACGACGACTGTGATGGCTGACGGGCGATGGCAGATGGTGGACGAAGGTTGGGGGGTGCTGATATCCGCCTTTAGATTCATCACATGTCGCTCCCCAAATCGTCAGCAACCAATAGAAAAGACGATCATTAGTGGAGAGGAGTCGAACCCGTTCACCCATGGGGTAAACATTACCTTAGCTCCCATATGGTATGCCCCCAAGCGACCAGTGGCACATCAGATTGAGAACGATTTTGTTCCAACCTCCTTAAAGAGGTTGGAGCATCCCGCTCTCACTCATTGGTCCATAGCGAGGGCTTTGGCTCACTTCACCATGATAAATAGTATGAAATAACAAACATATCCTTCGAATGGACCAATGAGAGAGAGCAGGATGCTCCAACCTCTTTAAAGAGGTTGGAACAAAATCGTACTCCATCAGATTGAGTCGACCTGGTCCCGTTGGGACACGTAGCGCCAATGCACGAGGTTTTATTGTAATCTATCTATAATACTAAATTAATAGCCCTCAAACAACTAGGTGCATATGACATTACCTTAGCTCCCATATGGTATGCCCCCAAGTGACCAGTGGCACATCAGATTGAGAACGATTTTGTTCCAACCTCCTTAAAGAGGTTGGAGCATCCCGCTCTCACTCATTGGTCCATAGCGAGGGCTTTGGCTCACTTCACCATGATAAACAGTATGAAATAACAAACATATCCTTCGAATGGACCAATGAGAGAGAGCAGGATGCTCCAACCTCTTTAAAGAGGTTGGAACAAAATCTACTCCATCAGATTGAGTCGACCTGGTCCCGTTGGGACACGTAGCGCCAATGCACGAGGTTTTATTGTAATCTATCTATAATACTAAATTAATAGCCCTCAAACAACTAGGTGTATATGACAATTTTTTTTATCCTTCTCTAGGTGCCATGTGACAATCTTAAGTGACGGTTCCTCTACTTGAACAACCTCTCTCTCTTTCTCTGTGCGTGTGTGTGCGCGCAGTGTTTGGTTTTTTTAGCCCGGGTTGAGCCCGGGACAAACAACTTGTGATACAGTAAATCAAACCCGATATATGTCTGATACAGTTAATCACAAAATTGTTCACACTAATATACTATACGTCTACCAAAAAAACATATACTATGCGTCCTACCAGTTCGCTAAGTAGACTCACACTCACTCTATTGAGGTAATAGCTGTAGAGAAATTTTATTCATACCGCAAAAGTACTTCACATACCTCGTTTCCTATAAAAAATCGATCGATTCTCATCTGATACCCCTCACCAAGCCCATATGCTTGCTTCCTCTCCTTCCACACCACTAGAGACATCACCGTCGGAGGCGCATTGATTTCCCCTCCTCCTCATTCCCCATCAAAGCCACTTCCCCCGTCCTCCATCTTTCCCACCGCCACCGAAACCCTAACCCACCCTATCCTAAAAGAGCTCCTTCACCGGAATAGGGATCCGGATCCCAAATTTTCCCTCCAACCAACTCCCTAAAATTACTCTCCCCTATTTGGATAGCTAAATACGGCGAGCTATGTCCCTCATTAATCCATGGGCCCCACACACATCAGCACACATCATTAGTTGGTTGACGTTTCAAACTTTCCATAAAATTGTAAATAAATAAATTTCAAATCGTGTATGGCTGCATGGTTTACTTGAACCGGGGCCGCCCCTATAGCTAGCCTCAGCAGCTTAAGTCGGGCAGCTGCCCTTGAGTATTGGGTGCCCTCGTTAAAAAGGTTGCCATTATCAAATCGTGGATTTGGATATAGATATCTAAAAAGCAAGAAAAACTTTGTTATAACCGTGATAACAGTTGATCTGGCATCACGGGCCAACAAAAAACGCCGTAGCCAACCCCTTTTTTTGTAATCATCATTTAAATCAGAGAAATCTACCACATGCAGCTGGGGTTGAGTGCAATGCACCTGTAGTGATGGTTGTCATCGTGTGGCAATGATGCACTTGGCCTACTGCATAAGGGATGCTATGTTGGTTGTGATTGGCCTGTGATACCAATGATATGATATCACAGTTATACTAAAGATTTGTCCGACTCATTATATGTCTCAAAATACTTAGTGTCACATCTCGACCGTTCACTATCGTGTTCGGAGAAGGATAGCAGTCGGATTGGAAGTAAAAAAAAAAAAGTATGGGTGAAAGATCATCTAGATGAGTCTATGAGTATCTGGAGCGTCCACCCGCGGGAGCAAACAACAATGTTCACTACCAGAGGAGTACCTTCAATGGATAAGATCGAATGGTTTGGTCCCCTATCCATTGGCCAGCGCTCGGTCCGAAGGCCAAGGCAACGATTGCTGCTGCCCCCCACACCGGCAGTATATCCGTGTTTTCTTCTATCGTGGTGGGTCCTCTATAGTCTATCCAATCCACTGTGGCACTGATGGAGTGAAAAAAAAAAAATTAATTCGAACGGCTCTTATCGGCGATCTGGACGGTTCTTAGGAATCTCTCGTTTTAAATGTGTGGGGACTGTGGAGGATGTTTCATCGTTTATTACTCTTAGTTTGTAGCTGAGTGCAAAATGTACAGCCTTCTGTGTGGCTATCTATATATAGGGTAGCTGGGGAGGGGAGGAAGAAGTAAGAAGCTAGTGAAGCAATTAATCTTTCATCCATGGCTCTCCCAACCCCAATGATGGTGCCCCTCCTCCTCCTCTCGGCCCTCCTCGTTGGCCTTCTCTGTTCCCCGGCCGTCGCCGATGAGGAGTGGCCGGCGACGGCGAGGGCGACAAACAACGCCCTCTACAACGAGCACGGTGCCCGCCTCAAATCCGGCGAATCGCTCAGAAATGGGAAGTTCCGTTTAACCATGCGACGCGACTGCAACCTAGTCCTCGAAGAGATCCTCCCACCGTTCATCTTCCCACCGCTCACCCGAATGAGGTGGATGTCCAACACCTCCAGAGATGGGGCAAGTGCCAACCGTTGCTTCCTCGAGGTGAACCGCCACGGTACGATGAACATCATCGAACAGCTCCACGCTGACGGTGCCCGCGTGGTCATATTTTCTTGCGGCAAAGCAGCCGCAAAGGGGATGTATGCCCTCGTCCTAAGAGCCGACGGGAGGTTCGGCACCTACGGCCCGCGCATCTGGAGCACCGGGGCCCAGGTGCCATCCGACGCCAAGCGCCACGGCATGTTACACTCCGGGTACAGCAAGACCGGCAAAGGTACCATAGTAAGGGACGGTGAGAACGAGCTGCTGATCGATGACAACAACAGGCTGGTCACCCAAATCTACGGCCGCGACGGAAAGACCGTCGCCTTCCGTTACGACGTTAGCCCGGAGTATACGTTCCGTGGGCAGCCCAGCTTCCAGTTCACAACCAATGGGGAGCTGGTGTACAACGATCTACTCGGCGAGAACGGCCTCCAGATTCGGGTGTGGAGCAGCGGGGTGACGTCCAACGCCGTGGACCACATCTGCGCTCTCCCCGACCTCGGCGTCTATGGACTCCGCCAGATGGTTTATAATGGAGCCACAGCCATCTGCGGGGTGGTGCTTCCACAGCCAAGAAACGATGGTCTGCTGAGTGATGAGTGATGATGAGGCCGGCCGTCGTAGCTAGCTACTACAACTCCTTCAACTCCGCCGCCGCCGCCGCCCTGTGCGGCCGCCCTGTATAATGCTTGCTGGAGTAGTACGTTAATAATATCGGCGCTGTAACGTTGTTTGAGTTGACTAGTAATAAAAAAGAGGCCTTTATAGTGGCGCTCTTTCAATGTCGTCTCTAGTTTTTTTCTCTATTTATTCATACGTGTGCGTGTGTATGAGTGAGAGAGAGAGAGAGTATCCGTATCCATATCCGTATCCGTACATATATCCATATCCGTATCCGTACATATACCCCCGTATCAATCCACATTTTTACATCCTTCCATCATTTTGCATGTGTTTTTATTTTACCCTTCACTTTATATATTAATCCATATCTAATATTTTAAATCAAACAAACATAATTATTAGGACCGTAATATGTCATTTTTCCTCTTCTGCTTTTATCCCTACTACACAAATCATAAATGCTGACAAAGCTTTTATGATTTGTGTAAGGATAAAAGTGGAAGAGCAAAAATGGCATATTAGCTCTGTGGTTTCTATGTATGAAAAAGATTCTTCCGCCTTTCCTTTAAATCATGATGACCTTGTTTGTAATGATTACCTAGTACATGCCCGTGCCTGTCGGCACTGCAGCAGGCCGCCTTCGGCGGCAACAAACCTATTGGCAAAGCAGCGGACCGTCTTCGGTGGCAACACACCTGTCACTGCATCAGCGGGCCGCATTTCGATGGCAATACACCCCCCGGGCATCATTTATCAAAATTAATTCAATGTTCAAATTGGACAAGGTTAAATGCATTTTCAAAAATTTCTCATATTGCTGAGTATGCTAGAAGAAAACATTGTTGAGTATTGAAAAAGGCTTCAGATGAAATCCACAAATTTCACATGGAGGCAAGATTCTCTGCAAAATACGAAAGAACAACATACACATACTCCTAAAGCAACATGTTAGCTCTTCAAGAGCAGCAACATCTTCACTCACAAACCAACTTTTTGTTGTATATTTCTCTTTTAAATGTGGAAAAACTTGCTCATAATGAGTTATGACCTACAACATAACATAATCAGGTTCAAAAATAGTATCGAATGTTATGGCATGAAGCATGGCATTTATGGTATACCATCTGCTCTCGAAAACCATGAATGCATGCATGCCTATAAGACCTTTGTAGTACAATATAGCATATTGATTTTCCTGTTTAAAAGAGTATTTAATTGTTATGATTAAAAGTCAATAAATGTGCCAACATGCTCGGAGGGATAGCATCATCGAACCGATTAGGACTTTGAAAGTCAGGAACAAAATATCATTGAACCAATGAAAAAATTGATACTTTAAGACAACCAATGTAGAAAATAGATACTTTAAACTAATATTTCATTAATTTAAAGGAAAAAAAACTGATTTACCCATGGTTTAGTTACTTAAATTGATCTATCTTTATTGAACATTGACTTAATCCAAAATAAACACAGATATAACCCGAATCTAATGTGGGCCTAATCCAAAATTTTTGGACATTGGATGGGTATTTATAGAGTTTAGGTAAAAAATTAAGGATGAAATTAAAAATATTCTCTCGTTTTGGATGTTAGCTAACTACAGGTGTTAATATGTAGGGCTGGCAATTTTGGACCCGACATGGCAGACTCGACACGAAATTAGCGGGCCCGGGTCTGGGTTAAATGGATTTTGGTCGTAAATAGGTCGACATGACTAACTTGTTTAGTAAACGGGTCGGGTCCGGGTTTTGTCTCTGACCCGTTTAAGGCTCGTTAAGACCCGTTTACAAATCAATGGGTCGAGTCGGGTGTATCCAGCATCCGATCACAGTGTGTGATGGGTTCAACGAATGGCTATTGTATGCGCAAAAAAGGTACGGGTCGGCTTTATTGCACAAAACGAGATTACAATTGTGGCCGGGACCCGGGTTGCTCGGGTGTAGCGAGTCCGGGTTGCGGCGAGTTTTGATCAGGGGATTGTGGGAAAGATCTTCTGGGGGATCCCTTTGATCCGCGTCTCCACGTGGTGTTCGTGCGAGAGCTCTGAAGGGGCTGCCCAGGACAGGGGTTTTACAGGGAGAGGGTTTTGGAGAGGCTAAGGAATGTCCACCGTTGCTTTGTCCCTTCCGTGCTTCGCGCTTTCTCGGCTAGGGGGTTTTCGGCTTCGTTCCTCGGTCTTCGCGTCTTCCTCGTTCCTTGCTTGACCTCGGTGTCCTTGATCGTCGGTTCGCGGCGTCGATCGAGCTTTTGGCGTTGGCTTTGGCTTTGGCTTTTTGGCTTTGGCTTGGCTCCGGCGTGGCTCTGGCTTTTGCTTTGCTTCGGCGCTTGCACTTGGACGTAGCTGGGAGAGACTTGCGATGCTTTCGTTCTTCCGGACTTCGCGTCGTATCGGCTAGAACGTGCGGTGCTTTTGCTCGTGGCCGGCGTAGTCGCTTGGCTTTGGCACTTGCTTTGCTTTGGCGCGGGCTTTACTGGGGCTTTGCTTTGGCTTCTTGCGTTGCTTTAGCTTTGGCGTTTACTCGATCTTCTTCTTCGAACGACGTGGGCTACTTCTCCGGTGCTTCGACGGTTTGCGTGTCAACGGGACTTCTCTTCTTCTCCGGGCTTCTTTGGCGTGATCGGGGTCGAAGAATGCTTTCGAAGATGGTGGGGGTAGCACCGATCTCCGTGCGACGGTTGTAGCGTCGGCTTTTGTTGATGAAGACGACGGGGTAGTGATGCTTCAGATGATCTGTTCCAGCCTTTCTTCTTCGTGGATGGTGCAGATGTTTGTCGAAGACGACGTGGTGATGACGCTTCGCTTCTCTCCTCCGGGCTTTGGGGCTTGATCGGGATCGAGGACTTGTTGGAGACGACGGGGTAGTGCCGCTCCTCTTCTTCTCCGGGCTTTTGGGCTTGATCGGAGTCGAAGCTTGTTGGAGACGACGGGGTAGTGCCGCTCCTCTTCTTCTCCGGGCTTTTGGGCTTGATCGGAGTCGAAGCTTGTCGGAGACGACGGGGTAGTGCCGCTCCTCTTCTTCTCCGGGCTTTTGGGCTTGATCGGAGTCGAAGCTTGTTGGAGACGACGGGGTAGTGCCGCTCCTCTTCTTCTCCGGCCTTTGCTTCTGGCGTCCTCGGAGTCGAAGGGTTCTTCTTCTCCGAGCTTTCTTCTTCGTGAACGGAGTCGAAGGGGCGATCGTCGTGCGCAAGGGTCTTCACGTTGATGAGGACTTTCAGTAAGCCGATCCCTCGGGACAGGCTTGACTGTGCCTCGTGAAGCCTTGGGTCGATGAAGAAGCGTGCTCTCTTCTGCAGAGCTCTGGCGCTTCGTCTTCAATTTCTCGACCATTTTTTCCTTCCCCCACCCCCTCTATTTATAGGCAAAGAGGTGGGGAGAGAGATATGGAAACTTTTTAATTTCAAATCCCTTTTGTATCTCTCTCATAATTACCCGGATTTTATTCATCCATTGATGAAGGGAATAACATTTAATTGTTTTCCTTTTCTGGCGGGTGCAATTATGGCTGGACTTTGCGCACAAAATCGATGGCGATCGGGCGCTTCGTCTTGTGCGTCGGATCGAGGGATCGGCGCAGATCCGCGCGTGTGCAGACGTCATACGCTACCTCCCCCCGCGCATGGCGGTATTCTTTCCTTTTCTTTCTTTTCTTTCCTTTTTCTTTTCTTTCTTTTTCTCCCCTTTCCTTGCAGGGCCGGCCGGCCCCTCCATGGGGTTCGGTCCCCACTAGGGCCGGCCCTACAGGGTTCGGACCCTAGTAGGGGCCGGCCCCTCTTGGAGCGGGGTCCGGGTCCGTGTCGGCGCGCGCGAGTCGGGTCCGCGTGTCGGGTTTGCATCCACGTCTGTGCGCGCGAGTTGGGTCCGCGTGTCGGGTTTGCATCCGCGTCGGCACACGTGAGTCGGGTTCGGGTCCGACGAAATTCGTGTGTCTACAAATGCCCCCTCAAGGACGAGTGCGTCGGTGAGAGCGTGTCGGGTTTGGACACGTAGGAATCGTAGAGCGTTTGTCCTTGATTCCTTTTGTGGGCGGGGTTGGAGGTCTATTTAAGGACCCCTACCCCCTTCTTCCGTCATTGCGTTTCTTTACGAAGGTTCTGCCGGCTTCTGGAGACTGCTGTCGGAAGAGAGCTGCCTGGGTTTGCACGAGACTTGCTCTGTCTTCCCGGTGTCGCTTCTTTCGTCGGCCTTATGCTTCTGCGTGACGGTTCTGCGGGTTTCTGAAGACCGTCGTCGAAAGTGTGCTGCCTGGGGTTGCACGAGACTTGCTCCGTCTTCCCGGTGTCGCTTCTTTCGTCGGCGGCGATGGTGCGCGATTTCGCGGTCGTTGCGAAGGCGGGTTCGAAGCGACGATGCGACGAGGCTCGCGGCGGGGAGGATGGAGGAGCGCGGCTGAGGTGCGGGTCGCCTTCGCCGCCTCTCTCTTCCTCCTTCTTCTTCTTCTTCTTCTTTCCCTTTTTTCTTTTTATCTTTTTTTTTTTTTTTTTTTTTTTTTTTTTTTTTTTTTTTCTTCCTTCTTCTTCTTCGGTTCGGTTCCGGGCTGCATGGGCAGCAGCGGCAGCGGCGGCGCGCGGGGCTGCAGTATGCGGGGCGGCGCGCGGGGCGGCGCGCGGGGCTGCAGCACGCGGGGCGGCGCGCGGAGCTGCAGCGCGCGGGGCGGCGCGCGGGGCTGCAGCACGCGGGGTGGCGCGCGGGACTGCAGCACGCGGGGCCGGCCGTGTCGGGTTCGGGGCCGAGAAGGGCGGCGGCCGGGCTGGCGTGGGGGCCGAGAAGGGCGGCGGCCGGGTCGGGTTCGAGGCCGAGAAGGGCGGCGGCCGGGCTGGCGTGGGGGCAAAGAAGAAGGAGGAGGAGGGGGGCACGGGTCCCCCCTTCCCTCTTTGCTGTTGGCCTTCAATTGGAAGGGGGCGGTGGTCCCCCCTTCCCTCTTTGCTGTTGGCCTTCAATTGGAAGGGGGCGGTGGTCCCCCCCCCCTTCTTCCGGTTTTTTTTTTTTTTTTTTTTTTTTTTTTTTTTTTTTTGAAGTTTTCACTTCCTTTCTTTCTTCTGGACTCCGAAGGCGCCAGTGGTAGCGGAGACAGTCTGTAGCGCACGGGTGCGCAAGTGGCTGCGGCCCTGGCTGGGTGGCGCTGATGGGTCGACATGGGCGGGGTCGGCACAGTCGGGCCGGCGCGATTGTATCGGCGTGCTGGGTTGGCGCGGTGCTGTGTGGGCCCGCGGGGGCGCATTGCGAAGGTTCGGACGACAGTGGTGGCGGGCCGATGAGTCGGGAGGTCCGCCTGACAGGGGTGCAGGTCCCCTTTTTTTTTTTTTTTTTTTTTTTTTTTTTTTGCACGCACTTGTCTTGACTTGCCTCCCTTCATGGTCTTCCAGGGCTCGCGTCTTCGAGAGTTTGACTTTCTCTGGCTGGATAGACGAGGATTTCTTCGACGGGAGGAGATGCCTTTGCTTTCCTTTCACTCGTGTGCGCCGTCACCGCAGCTCAAGGCGGGAAGACCTTCTGTCGTTGCTCCGTGTCTTTGTGCACGAGCGCATCACGGAAGATGGAGTCGCGGATGCGACTTGCGGGATGCTGAAATTAAGCGAGAAGATCCATACTGACGAAGGGATCTCCATGAAGCTTCTGCGGCCGAGTTTGAGTCTTCCGTTCCATCATTGCGGTGAAGAGTTCGTGCCTACGCCAGTTGTTGCCTCGAAGATATGTGCTAGGCTGACCCGATGGGGCCCCGATTCTTGGCCTCGGGGCGACGTCCAGTACCTTTGCGGCTTTCGCGAGTGGATGGACGAGCTCTACGAGGTCTTTGGCGCGGAACCTGAGATGAACTTATTGGCCAAATTTCTGGCGCCGGCTCGTCGGGAGTACAGTCGTCCTGAGGGGATGTACCGTGCGCTTTGTGAGCTTTGGTGTCCGGAGACTAACACCTTCCTTACTGGGGCGGGGGAGATAGGCATCTCGCTTCGTGATGTCCATATCGTTTCGGGGTGCCCCGAGGTACGGAACTACTACCAAGAGGAGGTGCCTGCCTTGAAGGATCTGCTGGACAGCAGCTACGCTCCGAGTTCTTGCCTCCTTCTGTTCAAGGCATATGCTATCATTGCGGCGAGGGACCAATCAGATCGAGTGCGTCCTTCTTCTTGGGTCGATTTTTGGTTCAGAGGCGAGTATAGAGCTCCAGCGCCCTCAGCTCACCCGATGTGGAAGATCGCTCAGATGCAGAGACCTCCGCTTCGCTCCTTTGTGAGGCCTATCGATTCCTTGGCTCGAGAGAAGCACTCAATGGAGGGGAAGCAGTGCCCCTGGGAACTCCTTGGCCTGAAACGGGACAGCGAGGAGTGGCGATCGGTTTACCGAGCCGCCGGGCTGGTCATCTTTCTTTGCCGGTTCGTGCTTCCGTGTTCTGGGGAGGCCATTCGTCCGGGGACCTTCCTTGCTGCTTCCAGGATGGAGAGGGGCGAGCTCTTCAATCTAGCCCCAGCCATACTATGCGCCTTGTATCGGGCTCTCAGCGGGACTTACTGGGACTTGTCTGGCTCAGATAAGGCCAAGGAGGAGCTCGGCCGGTCGGCTGCTTTCGGACCCTTGCATTATTTGTACGGCTGGATAGCTCTGCATTTCCCGAAGGGGATCTTTGCCAGGCGCGGGCATCCAGCCGAGTTACCTTTCCTCCCAGGGGTAGGAGGGATTTTGAACGCCTTTATCAGTTGGGAGCGTCCGAAAGAGTGTGCTCGTACCCTTTTGAGGAGGATGGGGAGCGTCGATTTTGAATTCCTGTCGGAGCATTCGGTGCTGCCCTTGGAGAGATCGACCGTGTACGATAACGAGGAGCTCCCAGACAGTCTCTACTGGAATATGGTCAGCTGCCGTCCTGGCTACTTGGTCTGGCGCAAGGGGGATGTGGTGGAGGTGGAGCAGTACTCCCCTCATCGCTTTGCTCGCCAATAGGGGTTTCGGCAGGAAGTCCCTGGCATGCCTCAGCAGCTGCAGGGGCGTATCAGTCCGCAGGAGGGTTACCGTCTGTGGGCTTCTCTCTACGCTCGCTTGACTGGCGGCAGTTTCTTTCCTGGGGCTAAATCCGGATTTCGGGATGCCGCCACTCCGGAATACCGCAAGTGGGTTGAAGGGCGAGTTTCCCCTTTACTTGCGAGTTTTCCAGTCGATGTCTTGGTGAGTAGCGGGTTCCGGAATTTCTGCTTCAATCATTCCGCGGGAGTGGAGGACCGCCGCCTCCAACTGGGACTTCGGCGGGCGCAGAGGAGCGGTAGTCGTTTTTCCAGCGCTCGTTGTGTCCCTTCTTCCGTTCCGGTGCTGGATGTCGAGCTTACTAGTGCCCCTGGGGTATTCTGTTTCCCGAAGGCCGAAGTTGAGGGTGTACCTCCCAAGAGAAGAAAAATGTGCATTCCTCGAGGGATGGTCCCGAGAGTCCCTTGTCTGACGGAGGATGCCGAGGAGCCTGGACTTCTGAAAGATGAAGTGATTCCTCCGTCCCGGACCGCTTCGTCCGACCACACAGGTATGGAACTCTCTTCATTTTATTTGTCCTCTACGTTCAGGAAGCTTTATCACGCTGAGCACCGTTTCTTTCTTTTGACCAGATTCTGTTATAGTGGTAGAGCGTGGAGCGAGCTCTTCAAAGGTGCCTCTTGGGCATTCGTCCACCGGTGCCGCACAGGAAGTGCCCGAACCCTGCGGGCTAGATATCCCTCCAGATGATCTAGATCTCCTCGGACTTTGCGGGGAGAACTTCCCTAGGGGCGACATTAACCTGGACGACATCGATGTCGACGCCTTGTCTTTTGGCGAGGAGGCTGAAGTCTCGAGCATCGATAAGCGGCGTTCCCCGATGACTGTGCCCTCGTGTCCTTTGGTGGAGACGGTTGTTGCAGCGGTAGCGGCGGTTTCTCCAGTTCCGCCACCCTTGTTGGCGCAGGCGGCTCCTGTTGCGGCCGCAGCGGCAGCGGAGGTTTCTCCGGTTCCACCACCCTTGTTGGCGCAGGCGGCTCCTGTTGCGGCCGCAGCGGCAGCGGAGGTTTCTCCGGTTCCACCACCCTTGTTGGCGCGGGCGGCTCCTGCGGCAGTTGCAGCGGCAGGGAGGGTCTTGCCTACTTACTCCGAGGCGCCTCGTCCAGTTTTAAGGCCGAGGAGCAGGGTCTCAGAGTTCCTTCTTTCGAGCTGCCGGCAGTACATCAAGTCGACGTTGGAGCCTTTCCAAACTGCCGGTCTTGGCGCCCTCCAGGACTGGTGGTCGGCAGATGGTGCGGAGTTTTGCGCGAGCCTGGCGGAGTTCAAAGTTGACAGCTCTCTTTTCGTCGCTCAAATGGACCAGCTTGTGACCGAGAGCGAGGCTTATCGATCCCGGCGGGCTCTGCTGGAGGGGAGCTCCCCTTCTGAGCTGGAGGCCGCTGAGGCGAGTCTAAGTCAGTCCGGGCATCAACTTGCGGAGGCTACGTCCAGCCTATCGAAGGCCCAGAGGAAGGTGGAATCTGCGCGCGCCTCACTTCGGAAGGCGGAGTCCCGTTTGGAGCGGGCTGAGGCTGCGGAGAGCACTTTGAAGGCGAGTCATTTGAGGCAACAGTCGGACTTGGCAACCCGTCGCGAGCTTCTGGTCGCTCGTCCCGTGGAGCTTCAGAGAGTGGAGGCAACTAGGGAGGAGCTGCTGCGTCGTCTTCAAGCTCTGGACACCTTCTTTTAGTTATTCCTTGTTCCATTGTGGCTTCCTTTTCGGGACTTATGCAGTGTACTGTCTTTGCTTTATTAATAATATCGCCTCATTTTGCCACACCCTTTCCATGGAACTTTGTTGTCTTTTTGGTCGGACTGAACCTGAAATAACTTCTCAGGCTGCCTACGTACCCCCCTAAGGGGGATCAAGTCGCACGTAGTTCATTTTTTTTTTTTTTTTTTTTTTTTTTTTTTTTGGACAAGGGGTATGGCCTTGCTTTAGGCATAGTACCTTTTGAGGTACTTGCCGTTGATAGGGCCGAGTGTCAGCCTTTCTGGCGTGGTGAGGAGATAAGCACCGTTGGAGTAGACTTCCTTGACGGAATGCGGGCCATCCCATTTGGCATCAAATTTCTTCCCTCCTCGATGCGAGAGAATGATGGGGCGTTTGACCGCCAGCACCAGTTCCCCTATCTGGAATGATCGAGGACGAATCTTCTTGTTGAAGGCGCGAGAGAGCCTGGCCTGATAACACTCCAGACGCTGTTGAGCTTCGAGGCGTCTTTCATCCAGTGCTTCCAATTCTGCTAGGCGGAGCTGGGCGTTGTCATCGCTGGTGAGGCCTTCCTGGACTGCTATCCTGAGTGACGGGATCTGGAGTTCGAGCGGAAGAACGGCTTCCACGCCATAGACGAGGGAATACGGCGTTGCTTGTGTCGGCGTGCGGAAGGATGTTCGGTAAGCCCATAGTGCTTCGCCCATGCGTTCGTGCCAATCTTTCTTTGTCTTCGAGACGGTTTTCTCCAGCAGCTTGCACAGAGTTTTGTTGAAGGCTTCTGCTAGACCGTTGGCTGGAGCGTTGTACATTGTCGAACAATTCTGCTTAATGTTGTACAATGCGCAGAACTGGCTGACGGCAGCATTCTTGAACTGCTTCCCGTTATCTGTTACGATGTAGCGGGGGACTCCATAGCGGAAGATGATGTCGTTCTGGATAAAGCTGATGACGGAGTACTTTGTAACTTCCCTCAACGGTATCGCTTCAGCCCACTTGGAGAAGTAGTCCGTTGCCGCCAAGATGTAGAGATGTTGCTTGGATGATTTGGGCAGAGGACCGACGATGTCAAGACCCCATCCGTCGAAGGGCCAAGACGCGATTGTTGGGTGTAAAGGCTCCGGAGGTTGACGAATGTAGTCCCCGTGCATTTGGCAAGCTTGACATCTTCTCGCGTACTCCAAGCTGTCCTTGATCATGGTAGGCCAGTAGTATCCCATCCTTCTGACGCGGAAGTGAAGCTTCGGACCGGACTGGTGTGATCCACAGATTCCAGCGTGTACTTCTTCGAGTGCGGCTTCCGCTTCCTCTTTTGCGAGGCACCTCAGGAGTGTGCCGTCATAGCTTCGTCGGTACAGTTCGCCGTTGAAGTGGTAGAACCTTAGAGATCGTCGACGGATGTCACTTTTGCGCTTCGGATCTTCGGGGAGTTTACCATGAACAAGGTACTCCACCAACGGTTGCCTCCAGTCTTGTTCTTTAATCTCGAGGACATGCACCGCGTTGGTTTGAACTGGTACCTCGGGCGGACCCTCTTTTTCGATGACCACGAATCTCCTGCAGACGGGGACGACGAGTGAACGCTCATCTGGGAACGGGAGTGTAGCCGCCAGATTTGCGAGTGCGTCAGCCTGCTGGTTGAGGTTTCTGGAAACGTGTTGGATGGAAACAGCCTTGAGTTTTTCGAGGAGCTTTACGGCTCGCGCATGCAACGGTACCAGGTCTTCTTTATTGACTTCGTATGCCCCCAGGACTTGCTGGATCACGAGTTGAGAGTCGCCAAAGATCTCTAGTCCTTGAAGGTTCATTTCGTCGGCCAGTTCGAGACCAATGAGTAGGGCTTGATATTCTGCCACGTTGTTGGAACATGCTTCCGAGAGCAGGAATGAGAAGGGGAGTATTTCGTTGTCCGGAGTGACAAAGATGACTCCGGCTCCCGCTATGTCTTGCCTAGCTGCGCCGTCGAAGAACATTTTCCAGGACGGGGCGATGTCGACAGAGAATACTTCTTCATCTGGGAGATCTTCTGATAACTCCCATTCTGCCGGGAGAGGATATTCTGCGAGGAAGTCCGCAAGGGCCTGCCCTTTAACCGCTTTCTGTGGCACGAAGGTGATGTCGAATTCAAGTAGCAGCAGGGCCCACTTGGCTAGACGTCCGGAAAGCACTGGTCTCGACATGATATATTTGAGTGGGTCAGCCTTCGAGACGAGTCTGATGGTGTGAGCGAGCATGTAGTGTCGCAGCTTTTTCGTGGCGAAGATGAGTGCTAGGCAGACCTTCTCGATTGGGGAGTAATTCAGCTCTGCGCCGACGAGAGTGCGGCTTAAGTAGTAGCAAGCTGTTTCCACGCCAAGTTCATTGTTCTGGGCCAGGAGTGCCCCCAAGGATTGCTCTTGGGCGGCGATGTAGAGGATGAGCGGCCTCCCCTGAACCGGTGCTGATAGGACTGGCGGCTTCAGTAGATATGCTTTGATGTTTTGGAGTGCTTCTTGGCACGCTTCATCCCATGTGAACGGCGCTCCTTTCTTCATGAGGCGACTAAAAGGGTGGCACTTTCCAGCCAGGTTGGCGATGAATCTCCGGATATACGCCAAGTGTCCCTGGAGGCCTCTGAGGTCTCGCACTGTCTTTGGTACGGGCATGTTGACGATAGCATCAATTTTGGATTGATCTATCTCAATGCCACGATGTCGGACGATGAAGCCGAGGAATTTGCCCGAGGAGACTCCGAACGCGCACTTGAGCGGATTCATGCGGAGTTGGTACCTTCGAAGTCGTCTGAAGATTAGCTCAAGATCTTGTAGATGTGCCGATTTCTTCTTGGATTTCACCACGAGGTCGTCGATATAACACTCCACGTTTTGATGAAGAATGTCGTCAAAGATCTTCTGCATAGCTCGCTGGTAGGTGGCTCCCGCGTTCTTCAAGCCGAACGGTATTACCTTGTAGCAGTAGATTCCTTTCGGTGTGCGGAACGCCGTGAGCTCCTCGTCCTTGGGTGCCATCCGAATCTGGTTGTAGCCCGATGATCCATCCATGAAAGTGAGCACCTCGTGACCAGTCGTCGCATCAACCATTAGCTCCGTGATTGGCAAGGGGAAGTCGTCCTTTGGACATGCGTTATTCAAGTCTCTGAAGTCCACGCACACTCGGATTTGGCTGTTCTTCTTTTTGACGGGGACGACGCTAGAGATCCATGTCGGGTACTTGACTTCTCGAATGAAGCCGGCTTCGATCAATTTGTTGACTTCACCTTCTATTTGGGGTATCAGTTCTGGCCGGTAGCGTCTTTGTCCTTGCTTGATAGCGCTGGCTCCGTGTTTGACGCTGAGCTGGTGCACTGCGATTTTTGGATCGAGGCCCGGCATCTCCTTGTAGGACCATGCGAAGACGTCTCTGTATTCTTTAAGCAGTTTGATGTATGCAGCTTCTTCCTCCGGGGTTAAGAGCGTGCTGACGAATGTAGGCCGAGGCTCCGTCTCCGTGCCCAAGTTGATTTCCTTCAAGTCATCAACGGTGGACTGCCCCCCTTCTTCGAGGACTGGCGGGGCGTCGGGCAACTCGTCGTCCGACGTAGAAGTTTCACCGTTGTCGGGCTCCGTAATGGAGATATGATGGACGGCAGCCATGGGTGGGTGGGTGGGTGTTGAGACGAAGTCCTCGATAGGCATTTCCAGGCGATCGAACACTGACTTCTTCTTTGAATGTTTGACTGGCCCGAGCCTCTCGAACACGGATGTGCGTTTTCGATTCGACCAGTCTTTACCACCTCTGGTTTGCTTCCGGAACAAGGCTTGGCATCGAACCCGTTGTCGTCTTCTCCTGCTGTCTGGACGGCTGAGGTAGGTAGAGCGTGCATCGGAGATTGTCGATTCTTCGGCCGCTTTATCTACCATCCTCGCCTCGATGTAGTTCGAGGTGAAGGTCTTCTTTGCTGCGGTTCTGATAACCAACGGAGCTTGACTGGAGCCGATGCCTCGGCGGTTCGGGGGAATTTGCTCGCCGTTTTGAAACAGCCGAGCTTGAGTTCTTGTCATCCCATGCGGAGTTGCTGCTGGTGGGAGTGTGCCCATGGCGCTTTCCTCGTTATAGCCAGCTCTAAACAGCAATTTGGCAGCATTTTGCCCCCAACTCCCTTCCGGTTTGAATCCGAGTGGCTCGAGGTCTGCCGATTCGACGGGTCTGCTTGGGTTCGGAGCTTCTGCCAGACTAGGTAGTGGCACCGTCATTTCTTGCAGAGTGATGACATTGGCCTGAGATAACGTTGGGGCCAGCTTCCTTGTCGGAGTAGAAGGCGATCGCTCGGATTTGCGGAGCCACTGAGGCGCGAGACACAAGACAGGCGCCGTTTGGATTGGCAACGGGGTATGTTGCATTGCTCTTGGCTCGAAGCTGATGCGCATCCTTTGTCCAGGTTTCGGCGTTCCTTGGACCTTGGGTCTCGCCTCGTCCGAAGATGGCACTGGATTCCCGGGAAGAGGAGTCTTTTCCTTATTTACTTCTTCAATCTTTTGAGCTCGAGGGGTTTTAGCCGGCAGAACTTCCGCGACCAGGCCCTTTGCTTGGTAGAATTTAGCGTCGGCCAGGTGTGCCTCGGCCTCGTTGAATGGCTTGTCGTCCGCAACTATGCACCTCTCCACGCCTTCTTCGTAGTACTTGAGGCATTGATGCCAGGTGGATACTATGATGCCGTTCTCGTGCAGCCATGGTCTTCCTAGCAGGAGACGATATGATGTCCGGCAGTCGATGATGTGGAAGAGGACCGTCGTATCTAGCGGGCCGATGGAAAGCTTCAGACGAATGATTCCAACGGTGGACTGTCCGCCTTGGTTGAAGCCTTGAATGACCAACTGACTTGGTGAGAGCTGGTCGTCGGTAATGCCGAGTTGCCGCATCGTCTGGATGGGCATGATGTTGACAGCGGAGCCACAGTCCAATAAGATTCGGTTCACTGGCTTCTCCTTGATGTATCCCGAAACGTAAAGAGGCCGGTTGTGCAATCGCGTCCCGAGTTGCAGGTCCTCGTCTGAAAAGGTTATCGTTGCTTCACACGAGGCTACAGCTTTGCCCTTCTGGTCATCCTTCCTTTTTCTCTTGTAGCTATCTGGATCGGCCAAGGCCGCCGCCATTGCCAGGCGAGCCTTCTTCGGAAGATGCAAAGCCTCTACGAGCGGCAAGTGCAAGATTGCTTCGTCGTGAGCGGCGGTGCCCCCATCGTTGGAGTCGTCCCCCTCATCGGTGGAGTCGCCCTCTTCAGAAGTTTCGCCTTCGTTCTTTCTTTCCGACACTTCATGGACTTCGACCATGCAACAAGACACCTTGACGTGTTGGTCCACCGGGAGGAAGTGATCCGGGAAGAACTCTTGCAAAGTTGTCGGCTCTGGAAGACTCTGCTGAAGGATATCGTCTCGGCTCGCTGGCGGTACTTTGAACGCCTTCCTTCCTGGAGTCTTGCTTTTCTTCTTGTAGGTCTTCCGCTTGGTGAATCCCCTCATCACACGGTCTTGCTTGAGCTTCTTTTCTTGCCAAGGCTTTCGCCGCCGCGGTAGCATGACCCATGCTTCTTCGTCGGTGGATTCCCCTTCGCTAGGATGATGGTCGTCAGCAGTAACTGGCTTCTTTGATGACACTTGTTCTTCCGGAGGCTCTACTTGCTCATCTTCCGATCCCCAGCCGGTGGGCTTGATTTCTTCGATTGGAACGGATGGAGGCCTTGAGTAGAGGACGTAATAGTCAAACTTCCCTGATGGCTGGCCCAGCAGACCGACTTCTGGATCTCCCTGCTCGTATCTTTCTCTAAGAGCGCGTTGGGACATAGCTTGGCTGGAAGGGACTTGCTCTTCTCGAGGCTCTACTGGCGTGTCTTCCGATTCCCAGCCGGTGGGCTTGATTTCGTTGATCGAAACGGAAGGAGGCCTTGAGTAGAGGACGTAATAGTCGAACTTCCCCGAAGGCTGGCCCAGCAGACCGACTTCCGGATCTCCTTGCTCGTATCTCCTTTGGAGCGCTCGTTGGGATGTATCATTGCTTGGAAGAGGTGCTGGCGTGAGCGATGATTGCCCCCAGGGCAGCGGTGTTTCCTCCTCGGAGAACGCAGGAGTACGTTGACGTCGCTTCGAGATTTTCGGCTGGGAAGTCGACTTAGCGATTGACGCTTGACGATTGAGGCGCAATTTGGGCATGCTTCGTCGAGCGGCAACGAGTACCGGCGAGAAGGAGCCGAAGGTGATGGACGTCATGTTGGTCGTAGCAACCTCCCCGGAGTCGATCTCTATCTTCCCTTGTTTAGCGAGCGCCATGATTCTTTCCTTGAAGACGAAGCACCTTTCGATGGGATGACTTACCACCCGGTGGTATTTGCAGAAGAGAGGGTCGTCGACACGATGCATCTGCTCGGGCCTCTTCGAAGGAGGTAGCTCTATCATCTTCTCTTGCAGCAGTTGGTCGAACATGGAGGAGACTTCCGAGTCTGGGAAGGGGTACTCCTTTGCTTCGAGCTCCTCGAGAGTCATCCTTTGTCTTGGCGGCGGAGGCGGTGGTATGGCGACTCCCTTCTTCTGATCCGGCTTGCCAACGATCTTGAGCGGTTTGGAGGTCGAAGCGACGTCGGCAACATTGACTTGTTTCGGTTTCGTTGCCGGTGGCTTGTCCTTCTTCTCTATCTTCAAGAAGTCCTTGTTCTTCGAGTCCCCGCGGTTTGCTAGGCTGAGTTCCATGTCATGAGCCCGAGTTGCGAGTTCTTCGAAAGACCGAGGCTTGATACCTTTGAGGATGTAGAGCAGACCCCAGTGCATGCCTTGGGTGCACATCTCGATGGCCGAGTCTTCAGACAAGCGGTCTCGTGAATTCAGCGCGAGGTTCCTCCACCTGTCGATGTAGTCGATCACCGGCTCGTCTTTCCTTTGCTTGACGGCGGTGAGCTCGATCATGCTGACGGTTCGTCTGGTGCTGTAGAAGCGATTGAGGAACTCCCTCTCCATCTGATCCCAGCTGTCAATGGTTCCTGCAGGAAGATCAACGTACCAGTCGAACGCGTTGCCTTTGAGGGTGCGGACGAATTGCTTCACCATCTCGTCGCCATATGTGCCGGCATTATTGCAGGTCTCGATGAAGTGGGCAACGTGCTGTCTCGGATTTCCCTTTCCGTCGAAGTGCTGAAACTTTGGCGGCTGGAATCCGACTGGGAAGCGTAGCTGCTGGATCCTCGTAGTGTAGGGCTTCGAGTATGCCGCCGTGATCGGAGGAAGACCACTGCCGTGAGAACGCATCATGTCGGCTATCAACGCTTGGACTTGCTGAGCATTCATCGTTGCCGTTGCTGGAGGTTGAGTGGCCGCCGAGGCTGGCGCCGGGTAGACGACTTCCAATGGGACGAGAGCCGAGGAGAGCGCTGGAGTAACCGCTTGAATCGTCGGAGCGACTTCTGCAGGAGCGGGAGTTGAAGACGGAACTGGAGCGGCTACCGGAGAAGCGACGGGTTGGCTAACTGCTGCAGCGTCCTTTGCGCTTAGCTTCTGGAGCAGAGCGTTGATGTGACGATCCTTCTCCTCCATTAGCCGAGTAATCTGCGCCATGTGCTCGTTCATCTGCATGACTTGGAGCTGAAGAGCGGTCGGAGGGTGGTGACGGAGAACGTCTCGGTGTTGCATGTTCGCATCCTCGCCGTCATCATCGGAGACGTAGTTACACCGACTTGCTTCTGGTTGATGATTGATGTTTGCCCCCTGCAGAGGAGGTGCAACGTCTGCTGGAGAACCCGAACGGGTTCGGGGTTGGGGCTGGTCCTCCCCAAACTTCTGGACATGGACTCCAGGATCGAGGCTCGTTTCTTCAAGCACCAGGGCCTCGTCGGCGCTTTGGCGAGCATCTTCGGTAGTAGCTTCTGGCACGAAGATGTCCGCAAGAGTCCGTGTACGCCGAGTGTAGACGCGCACCATTGGAGGAGCATCACCCTCCGAATTTACTGGATCACCGTGGCGGAGTAGAGGAGACTCGGCGATTGGTGAGAGGCTTGGAGCAAACGCATCGTTGTTCGTTCCGGCCATTGCAAACTTTAAGCAGCTTCTTCAACCGTACGGATGAAAGGAGAAGACGTCCCACCGGGCGTGCCAGAAATCTGTATGCGCAAAAAAGGTACGGGTCGGCTTTATTGCACAAAACGAGATTACAATTGTGGCCGGGACCCGGGTTGCTCGGGTGTAGCGAGTCCGGGTTGCGGCGAGTTTTGATCAGGGGATTGTGGGAAAGATCTTCTGGGGGATCCCTTTGATCCGCGTCTCCACGTGGTGTTCGTGCGAGAGCTCTGAAGGGGCTGCCCAGGACAGGGGTTTTACAGGGAGAGGGTTTTGGAGAGGCTAAGGAATGTCCACCGTTGCTTTGTCCCTTCCGTGCTTCGCGCTTTCTCGGCTAGGGGGTTTTCGGCTTCGTTCCTCGGTCTTCGCGTCTTCCTCGTTCCTTGCTTGACCTCGGTGTCCTTGATCGTCGGTTCGCGGCGTCGATCGAGCTTTTGGCGTTGGCTTTGGCTTTGGCTTTTTGGCTTTGGCTTGGCTCCGGCGTGGCTCTGGCTTTTGCTTTGCTTCGGCGCTTGCACTTGGACGTAGCTGGGAGAGACTTGCGATGCTTTCGTTCTTCCGGACTTCGCGTCGTATCGGCTAGAACGTGCGGTGCTTTTGCTCGTGGCCGGCGTAGTCGCTTGGCTTTGGCACTTGCTTTGCTTTGGCGCGGGCTTTACTGGGGCTTTGCTTTGGCTTCTTGCGTTGCTTTAGCTTTGGCGTTTACTCGATCTTCTTCTTCGAACGACGTGGGCTACTTCTCCGGTGCTTCGACGGTTTGCGTGTCAACGGGACTTCTCTTCTTCTCCGGGCTTCTTTGGCGTGATCGGGGTCGAAGAATGCTTTCGAAGATGGTGGGGGTAGCACCGATCTCCGTGCGACGGTTGTAGCGTCGGCTTTTGTTGATGAAGACGACGGGGTAGTGACGCTTCAGATGATCTGTTCCAGCCTTTCTTCTTCGTGGATGGTGCAGATGTTTGTCGAAGACGACGTGGTGATGACGCTTCGCTTCTCTCCTCCGGGCTTTGGGGCTTGATCGGGATCGAGGACTTGTTGGAGACGACGGGGTAGTGCCGCTCCTCTTCTTCTCCGGGCTTTTGGGCTTGATCGGAGTCGAAGCTTGTTGGAGACGACGGGGTAGTGCCGCTCCTCTTCTTCTCCGGGCTTTTGGGCTTGATCGGAGTCGAAGCTTGTCGGAGACGACGGGGTAGTGCCGCTCCTCTTCTTCTCCGGGCTTTTGGGCTTGATCGGAGTCGAAGCTTGTTGGAGACGACGGGGTAGTGCCGCTCCTCTTCTTCTCCGGCCTTTGCTTCTGGCGTCCTCGGAGTCGAAGGGTTCTTCTTCTCCGAGCTTTCTTCTTCGTGAACGAAGTCGAAGGGGCGATCGTCGTGCGCAAGGGTCTTCACGTTGATGAGGACTTTCAGTAAGCCGATCCCTCGGGACAGGCTTGACTGTGCCTCGTGAAGCCTTGGGTCGATGAAGAAGCGTGCTCTCTTCTGCAGAGCTCTGGCGCTTCGTCTTCAATTTCTCGACCATTTTTTCCTTCCCCCACCCCCTCTATTTATAGGCAAAGAGGTGGGGAGAGAGATATGGAAACTTTTTAATTTCAAATCCCTTTTGTATCTCTCTCATAATTACCCGGATTTTATTCATCCATTGATGAAGGGAATAACATTTAATTGTTTTCCTTTTCTGGCGGGTGCAATTATGGCTGGACTTTGCGCACAAAATCGATGGCGATCGGGCGCTTCGTCTTGTGCGTCGGATCGAGGGATCGGCGCAGATCCGCGCGTGTGCAGACGTCATACGCTACCTCCCCCCGCGCATGGCGGTATTCTTTCCTTTTCTTTCTTTTCTTTCCTTTTTCTTTTCTTTCTTTTTCTCCCCTTTCCTTGCAGGGCCGGCCGGCCCCTCCATGGGGTTCGGTCCCCACTAGGGCCGGCCCTACAGGGTTCGGACCCTAGTAGGGGCCGGCCCCTCTTGGAGCGGGGTCCGGGTCCGTGTCGGCGCGCGCGAGTCGGGTCCGCGTGTCGGGTTTGCATCCACGTCTGTGCGCGCGAGTTGGGTCCGCGTGTCGGGTTTGCATCCGCGTCGGCACACGTGAGTCGGGTTCGGGTCCGACGAAATTCGTGTGTCTACAGCTATGATCAGGACACCCACGATGGAGAGTTGCAACAAAATATAAGATTTAAAAAAAAAATAAAGAATAAATATTTAAACGGGTCTTACCGGGTCGGGTATGGGTTTAGGGTCTAGACACGATTAGTTAAATGGGTCGGGTCCTGGTTTAGGTTTTGGACACGGCGCGGACCCGACCCGACCCATTGTCAGCCCTATTAATATATAATATTTTAATGGATTAAGGGGATTATATCTAAATATCACTTTTATAGAGGTTTATGTGTAAATACAGAAGATTGCAAGGTTGATTTGTAAAAACAACCTTTTATTTTGTATAGGGCCTTAAAAGTTTGTATCTTATAGGGGAGATTGGGCTAATTAAGTGTGCCAGGCCTTCTTTTCATTCGGGACTTGAGACTATTTAGTTGGGTTTGGATCTTGGAGGCTTCTGTTTTACATTGGGTCGTCTTTGGTGACCGCCTTAATGAACTTGTGATCGAACTGACCTTGCTTAATCTTATTCCAAGGGTCCTTAGAAGATTTTGGTTTTTCACCAGATTCACCAGTGCGTGCATTCAAAGGAATCCTTGTGGACGATAGGATTTTACCAAAATTACACTTTGCCCCTCTGTAGTTTTGCTAAAAAACACTTAACTCCCATGTAGTTTATTTTGTTCCAAATCGCTCCCTAAAGTTTGAAATGTTAGCACAATTCACCCTTTTGTCAACTACATAATTTCCTTGTTTGGTGATTTTTATCTGATCGAAACCGAATTAGAGGGGGCAAAATGTTGTTTTATAACTATAGGGGGGTTTAGTGTTTTTAAGCTAAACTTCAGGGGGCAAAGTGTAATTTGCTCTAAAGAGTTTTATATTAATTGAGATTTGAGAGTGATTTTAAGGGATTTTGGCTGATTGGGTTACCTTCTTTGTGAGCCAATTAATTCGATATTAATTGAGGGACTTCCCTTGTGAAGAAGCGAAGGGATGAGCCCCACTCTATGACGTCCATTTTTGTCTAGTCAGCATTTGATTCCTTTTTGTCTAGTCAGCACAAAACCGTTGTCCCTTGTTTTATAGATTATTTGGGGTCTGGGGTGCCATGAATAAATCGGCCGTAGTTCTCTCAAAAAAAAAAAATTCATAAATGCTATCCAAGAATATTATCCTTTTGCAACTAATCAAATTAATTTTTATTTATCAATTTAAAAAATTAATTTTTATAAATCGCCCGTAGTTCTCTCATTAATTTATCAATTTCATAAATAGCCCGTAGTTCTCTTATTAATTTTTATTTATTGTTTTGCCACTATTATGGGAATAGCAATCCCACTAACCCATTCTTTTTGTCATACTATGTTTTTTTTTTTCATTTTGTCATTCTCTTCTTTGCCACAAATCAACTGAATCTGTTGTGAAACGGTGGATCAGATATAGACGTAAACCGGATATTGGTGGAAAATATTATGGATAGAGAATTATCTCTATCTATTTCTTCATGGATCCAATATGGGGTGCCATGAATAAATCCCCCGTAGTTCTCTCAAAAAAAAAAAAAATCATAAATGCCATCCAAGAATAGTACCCTTTTACCACTTATCAAATTAATTCTAATTTATCCATTTAAAAAACCAAGGACTATTATGGGAATAGCAATCCCACTAGCCCATTCTTCCTGCCATAATATTTTGTTTTTAATTTCCATTTTGCCATTCTCTTCTTTGCCACCACGAACCTACTGAATCTGTTGTGAAACGGTGGATCAAATATGGATGTAAACCGGATAAGAGTGGGAAATATTATGGATCGAGAATTATATATATATATATATATATATATATATATATATATATATATATATAGGGGACGGGGAGCCTGGACCGCAGGTGCAGCGTCAATGCTGCACCCGGCTCCGCGCGCGTGCCATTTGTCGAGAATCCCGGGAGATCTGAAGCGGCGCGGCACTCACGGACGGAGAAAACGCACTGCAGATCCGTGGCCGTCCAATCGGCACTGATCAGCCCTCTGATCCCGTGCAGCACGCCCCCTTTGGCTTGGTTCGATTCCCATCCGTTGGATCGATGGGAATCGAACGACCACAAAGCTTTTTCGCTGTTACTGTAGCGGCTACAGTAACAGCGAAAAACATTTCTGGCCGTTCAATTCCCATCGATCCAACGGATGGGAATCGAATTAACACATAATTGGGCCGGTCGATTCCCACCCGTTGGATCGATGGGAATCGAACGGCCAAAACTGTTTTTCGCTGTTACTGTAGCCGCTACAGTAACAGCGAAAAAGCTCTATGGCCGTTCGATTCCCATCGATCCAACGGATGGGAATCGAACCAAGCCAAAGGGGGCGTGCTGCACGGGATCAGAGGGCTGATCAGTGCCGATCGGACGGCCACGGATCTGCAGTGCGTTTTCTCCGTCCGTGAGTGTCGCGCCGCTTCTGATCTCCCGGGATTCTCGACAAGTGGCACGCGCGCGGAGCCAGGTGCAGCATTGACGCTGCACCTGAGGTGTAGGCTCTCTCTCTCTCTATATATATATATATATATATATAGAAATGCTTGAATGCGGCATGCGGTAAGTGCGGCACCTACCGCATGCCGTCTGATGCACTGCTGCGTGCATGCGATGCACGCAGCGCGTGCATCAGACGGCTGCGGTGCAGTGCCGCACGTACCGCATGCCGCAGCATAGCATGCCCCTATATATATATATATATATATATATATATATATATATATATATATATATATATATATATATATATGTATATATATATATATATATATATGTATATATGGGGGCGGGGATGTTGGACCTGAGGTGCAGCAAAAACGCTGCACCTCAGCCTTGTTTTACCTACCTAGAAGTTTTGGAATTGGATGAAATTTGGTGAGGGTGTTGTCTAGGTTAAGGTGATCATCCTCACAAATTTTCATCAAATTCCAAAACTTCTAGGGGGGGTCAAATTGTCGACGCAAAATCAGTCGTTCGCAGTCACCATTAAAATCTGCAGATTTTGCTTCGACCATTTGACCCCTCTACAAGTTTTGGAATTTGATGAAAATTTGTGAGGATGATCGTCTTACCCTAGACAATACCCTCACCAAATTTCATCCAATACCAAAACTTCTAGGTAGGTAAAACAAGGCCGAGGTGCAGCGTTCTTGCTGCACCTCAGGTCCAGCATCCCCGCCCCCCCTATATATATATATATATATATATATATATATATATATATATATATATATATATATATATATATATATATATATATATATATATATATATATATATATATATATATATATATATATATATATATATATATATATATATGTTTGGTTGAGCTATGAGCTACCAATTTAGAAAGTGAGCTGCAGGTATTTTGACCTCCATAGGAGTTTTGGAATTTGATGAAATTTAGTGATAGTGTTGTCTAGGGTAAGATGATTATCCTCACCAATTTTCATTGAATTCCAAAACTTCTAAGGAAGTCAAATGGTCGAAACAAAATCTGCTATCCGCATTCACCATTAAAATCTGCAGATTTTGCTTAGACCATTTGACCCCCTTAGAAGTTTTGGAATTTGATAAAAATTGGTTAGGATGATCATCTTACCCTGGACAACACACTCACCAAATTTCATCAAATTCCAAAACTTCTAGGGAAGTCAAAATACCCGCAGTTCATTTTCTCCCCTGGAAGCTGAACTCGAGTTCACCATTCAAATGGTGAACTCGAATGTAGAAGCTGTCATGTGTCCTGAGAAAGTGTTCATGCCTCTTTTACTTTTTACTTTATGTTTTTTCAGTGTTTAACCCCTTAAATGCCTATCCACTCTTTTTTTTTTTTTGCAATTTAAAAACAACATTTCTCCACTACTCTCCTACGTTCTCAATCCCAGCACCGGGTACCAATCCCAACGGGCTATCTAGACCCAGTGGACCGGGATAAAGAAACGAGCAGAGCAATGAAAACGGTGGACCAATATCATTAATAATCTTTGATGATGTCCTTACGTAGAACCTCTTTAGAAAGCGGTGAGATACAGTCAGGGGAGAAAAATTAATATTACAGTACAACACAAGAGAGGCTAGAACATGGGCTAGCTGCTTGGTTGTTGTCCCTGCTGATATGACTTGGCTCACAAATAGCAAACAGCTTGATGAGTCTCCTGCACTCTATAATCGGGCTATTGATCTTCCAAAGGGGATGCGTGTCCTTCTCCAACAGGAGCGTAATAACTGTGAGGTTATCCCCCTCTAGCAATACAATGTTGATATTAAGCTGTAAGCAGAGCTTGATCCCTTCCAACATGGCTAATGTTTTCGCTTCATAGGCGAGCATGCATTAAAAGTTGTCCTACCGTCAGATCAAGCCAACTGACCTCTTACTTGCTTTATGTCTTTTCAGTGGATGTACATGGCGCAATATAAATCATATTTCACCATTCCTTTGGGAACTCAAGTTCACCGAATCATATATATATATATATATATATATATATATATATATATATATATATATATATATATATATATATATATATATATATATATATATATATATATATATATATAGAGAGAGAGAGAGAGAGAGAGAGAGAAATGCTTGAATGCGGCATGCGGTGCGTGCGGCATCGCACCGCAGCCGTGTGATGCACGCGTTGCGTGCATGCGATGCACGCTGCAGTGCATCACACGGCTGCGGTGCGATGCCGCAGCATAGCATGCCCCTATATATATATATATATATATATATATATATATATATATATATATATATATATATATATATATATATATATATATATATATATATATATATATATATATATATATATATATATATATATATATATATATATATATATATATATATATATATATATATATATATATATATATATATATATATATATATATATATATATATATATATATATATATATATATATATATATATATATATAGGAGGAGATATAATTTTACAAACACGTTATCAACACGAACGGACTTACAAGAGAAAAGTGAGAGAAAAAGGGACGGAGCTCATCATCTTCCCTGGCTAGAGAAGAGAGAGAACGAAGAGATGAGTAGCCCCCCTCCGGCGCTTGGGATGCATTTATCTCTCTCTCTCTCTCTCTCTCTCTCACACACACACACCCATTTTTTCTTGTTCTCTCGGTGACTGTGATTTATTATTCGATCGTTCAAGGGCTATCATTAATGACTCCTATGGGTCCTCTCGCTGGTGTCCTTCTCCTCACTATCGCCGTTGCATAGTGTGATCGCCCCCGAACATCGGACAGATGGTAACTCCACAGCCACATGCCACAACCTCTCCGTGTGGGTGTTTGTGACTGGCGACTAGTGACTGCTTGCGGTCATCGGCCAGCGGCTCTACAGCAGTGACCAGCCCCCCCCCCCCCCCTCTCTCTCTCTCTCTCTCTCTGTCTCTCTACGTGTGTGCATTTGTGATGGGCGACTGCTCACGGCCAGTGACTCTACAACAGCAAGCTTCTCTCTCGCTCGCTCTCAGTTTGTGTGTATTTGTGACAGGGCCGTCTTGAATCCGACTTTGATCATTGATTCGCTAATCGCTATTCACTCGAGTCCAAGGTAATTTTGTCATCCATCTAATTTTTGTCTCTCGCTAATCGCTCTGTAGCAACGAACTTCTTTTCTTAAAAAAAATAGAATTATGTGAATGAATATGTCAATTTTGTTGTCTATAAAATTCAACAATATATATAAAATTATTGTATATATGTTAGTTTTAATTTCTTTTCTATAATATTGTTGTTAGAAAAATTTAAATATGTTAGTTTTAATTCAATAAGGTATATAGAGTAATACTTTGTTTCTATTATTTTTTTACTTCTATGCATGTTAGTTTTATGTCTATTAGTATGAATAAAAGGGCCATATTTTCGATCTTTGTTCTAGGCCCTAAAAATCTCAAGACCTACGCTGTCATAGCTTAGTCGATTCTTGACGGAATTCGACGATTTCAAATGCGTTGGAAAGATCGTCAAACTCTCTTAGACACCGCCAGAGCCGATCAAAAAAACTAACCATGCATAACAATCTAAGCATACGAGTCACAGACCTAACACATATAGATGATGTGAAATGCATCGACATGTGAGTACTCACATCTGTTTCTACTTGCAGTTGTGAGTACGGTTTCACACATGCAAAAATGCATATCCATTTTGACTGTAAAATGACGCGTGATGTGCACATACCTGTGAGTAGGGATGCATAATTTTTACCTCAAAGAAATTTTCTTAAACTCCAACAGCCTCCGAACTAGGAGCTCCTAAAAGGACGGTATTATGGAGCTTCTGGGTGCATGTTGGATATGCCGGAGCTAAAGCTCTTTTGTGCTCCAGTAGTCTCCCAAGGGAACTCCAAAATCTATATCTATATACTAAAATGGAAGCTTCTCTTCCGTGTTGTGACACGTGGACATCTTTTAAAGAGTTAGAATTCGTCTTCCGTGTGTGAACGCAACTCTCTTTTAAATCCATTTAAAAACCTACCATAAAGATGATAAATTTTCATTCAATGACATTTAATGGTCATTTGATGTTAATCTCTCTCTCTCTCTCTCTCTCTCTCTCTCTCTCTCTCTCTAACAAGTGAATCGCACTCACTTAAGATTTCACACTTCTTCAAACAGTTGTTATGTCGTCTTTGCCAAATGACGTGCATCAAACACATTCGGGCATTGTCCGTGTTTTTTACTAGTATATACTAAAATGAAAGCCTCTCCCGTGTTGTAACACGTGGACGTCTTTTAAAGAGCTATAATTCTTCTTCCATGTGTGAACGTGGCTTTCTTTTAAATTTATTTGAAAACCTACCATAAGGATGATAAATTTTAATTCAATTGTATTTAATGATCATTTGATGTTAATCTCTCTCTCTCTCTCTCTCTCTCTCTCTCTCTCTCTCTCTCTAATAAGTGAATCACACTTACTTCAGATTTCACACTTCTTCGAACAGTTGCGATGTCGTCATTGCTAAGTGGCATGCATCAAGCACATTCGGGCATTGTCCGGGTTTCTTACTAGTGGCAATGGGTCGTGTCGGGTCGGGTTCGTGTCGTGTCTAGTTTCGGGTCGTGTCCAAAACACCTAGATCCGGACCCGACCCGTTTAACTAATCGTGTCTAGATCCTAAACTCGTACCCGACCCGCTTATAAACGGGTAGACCCGTTAGACCTGTTTACCACACGGGTCTATTCAGTTGACCCAATCCGACTCGACCTGGCCTATAGACCCGCTGGTACTACATATTACAGTATCGGATTGCGGGTAGACCTGACCCGACACGACCCGTTGAATTTTAAACGGGACTTCCCGGGTCTACCGTGTCCAGAACCTAAACGCGGACCCGACCCGTTTATTAAAAGGATCTATCGTGTCGACCCGTTTACCCGTGTTTAACCCTGACCCAGACCCGTTTATGATCGGGTCGGGTCGTGTCGGGTCCAAAATTGCCAGCCCAAGGGACAAGTGACAAGTGACGCCCAGTTGATAGGAGATAAATGCTACTCAAGCCGGAAGCGGCAGCGACTCTATCGAGTAATCTTTAGGAGGGCCCACCCCTAAGAGGTTTGGTAGGAGACTCTTGAAGCGGCATGCTCTAAGAGCATCTGCTCAGCGGGAAAATTTTCAGCACATCCTGCGTACCATACAACCACGGGGCCCACTGTGATTCAAGAGATATGTGATAGCGGGCTCCAGCACCTGGGGTAGTGGCCCCCCAGCACCCAGAGCGTGTTGATAGACTCTGGGGGTAGTGGGCCCTACAGTTGTTTGGTACGTAGGATGTGTGCAGCTCAACAACCTAGCGCATCTAAATTGTTTTCGTGCTAGTACGGATGACATGACGTGCACCGATGTGTGAGTACTAGCCCGATTTGTCAACTTTTGATTTCCAACTTGGCGTGGCACGCTCATATCTATCTGTTGCACACAACCTGACGGATGAATAACACACAAACCCAATTATCAGGGAAAGCTGATAGGGGAGCCCCATTCTATAGGCCCCATCAAGAAGCTCCATTATGTGGCAAAGATCCAACGGCTTAACAATTTAATATGAAAACCAAAACAAAGTTCAAAAGTTTTATTTGCCCTCAAGAGCAGGCTCCATACATGCTAAACAATAGGCTCCCATTTTCATCATGATTTTAAAATAATATTTTTGAAAGTTGTGTTTTTCACTTTAAAAAATCAATAACTTCTTGTATATTTATCAAAATTTTATAAAATTTATATTTTGGAATCTACCCATGGAGCTCTACAAAACTAGACCCAAATTGCCTATAAAATTCCAAAAAAAAAATAGATAAAAGACTATCCTAGGGGTATAAACAAAGTCCATTGGTCCGAATCTAGCCCAGCCCGGTCAACTGCCTGACTTGGCCCGAACACACCATGGGTCTGGCTCGAGCTGCCACCTTGAACCCGCAACCCAGCCCGAAGCCTGACCCGATTGTTATAAATAACTGAAAATATCACTTTTGAAATCTTGGTTTCACTTTTAACTAACTAATTGTCACTTATAAAAGCAAATGTTACGTAAAATTGATATTTGAAAAATCAAGAGACACTTTATCAGACACAAACTAGCGATAAAAGTCTCTTAATTTTACTATTATCACAAACTGAAAATTGACACTTTTGAAATCTTGGTTTCTCTTTAACTGACTAAATGTCACTTACAAAAACAAATGTCACGTAAAACTGACATTTACAAAATCAAAAGACTTTATCGAACACAAACTATCGATAAAAGTGTCTTAATTTTACAATTATCAAAAACTTAAATGTTACTTTCAAAATTTTGGTTTCACGTTAACTTATTAAATGTTACTTATAAAAGCAAATGTCACGTTAAACTAACACTTACAAAATCAAGAGATACTTTATCCGATATAAAATATCGATAAAGTGTCTTTTAATTTTAAGAGACAACTTTATCACATAAAAAAAATGGTTGTAAAATTAAGAGACTTTTATCGGTAGTTTGTGTTCAATAAAGTGTCACTTGATTTTGCAACTATTATTTTTACGTGACATTTGCTTTTGTAATTGATAATTAGTTAGTTAACGTGAAACCAAGATTTCAAAAGTGATATGTTTAGTTTTTTATAACAATCGGGCCGGGCTGCGATCAAGGTGGCAGCTCAAACCCGGCTCATAGTGTACATATTCGGACCGGGCAGAGTCGGGCAGTTGACCGGGCTATGCCGGGTTCGGACCAATGGGCTTTGTTTACACCCCTAGGTTAGTCTTATATCTTTTTTTTTTTTAGAATTTTCAGAGGTAATATAGGTCTAGTTTTGTAGAGCTTCATGTGTAGATTCCAAAAATATAAATTTTATAAAATTTCGACAAGTGTACAAAATTTATGGATTTTTTAAAGTGAAAAATACAACTTCCAAAAAAAATTATTTTAAAATCCTGATGGAAATGAGTACCTATGTTTAGCACGTATAGAGCCTGCTCTTAAGGGCAAAAGAGACTTTTGAACTTTTGCCACGATCAAGGGGCTTACTTGGGGCGTATAGAATGTGAGATCTAAATCATTTTCCATTATCAGGTAAATGGACCAAAGTGATCTAACATCAAATAGCAATGCTCCTGTAGGCCCCTATGCCGCGAGAATAACTTTATGTATTTCTTTCTCTTTTTACGTGGATAGATGTTACATAAACTTTTTTTCATTGAAAGGGGAGAACACAACCTGATCTTCAAGAGGCGCCACATACCGGTGCAAGCAACCGAAAAGCCACCACCCGGTGGGAGCTACAGACCACCGCCCCTACAGGCGGGACGCCATATACTGACGAGGACCAACACTAAAAAACAGACTCTGCCGCTGGAGACAAACAACATCAATCCCGCAAAACGAAAGAGGGCATCAAGATCCCTAACAGAGAGAAGAAAACTAAGACAAAGAACACCCCAAAAGTGCAAAATCACTGGAGCATCACTGGCGTTGGATCAACCCACCTCCGCAGCACGGCACATAAAATGTGAGCCGCCGACTAACTTTGATCTGCCATCGCAAATGTCGCCTCTGCCGTGACCCTCGGGAGCCGCCCCACCTAGTAGAGGATGTGGTCTAGAAATCCACCGGTGGAACCGTTGCCAATCGGTGGGCCGGGGCCAGATCCGACGTCCCCGCTGCATTTTGCACGAGATCGTGCCCCCAAGGCCGATCGAGGCCGACTAGCAATGGATGCGAGGGCCGGCCGACTTCGACGAGACGATCACAAAATTACCAACCACCGGAGAAGACCCTACATACAAGGGGAATTCCTGGCCACCACGGAGCCACCGCCGGTGCCCGAGCATGCCCTAGTTGGGAAAGGTGAAAAGGGGAAGAGTCGCTCCGAGCCTCACCCACTTGTAGATGTTACATTTCAATTAGCATGCCGTCGAACCATATATCAAACATTAGAGGCAAGCCTATGATCATGTCATCTGATTTTTTTTTTTCCATTTCAGTTTGCGCAATTTTTGTGTGATGTCGAATATGCTGCTGGGCCCTTCGGGTGGTCTACCAGAGCTATGGAAGTTTTGCGAGCACTACAAACTGGTGGTTTACGAGATATTGGCTACAGATCGAGAAGGAGAGTACACCTGGTGCAACAAAAGTAGGGGGAAGGCCCGAATATGGGAGCAACTTGATCGATGTTTTATCGATTCCCAATGGACCTTGGTAGTTGATGACACCACTACTCGACATCTCCAGTGCTGTGTTTCAGATCATAACCCCAATTTGGTTTGTACCAAGGATGATACCCGCCTAATATCGATCCCCGAACGATTTCCGGCCGATTAGTCTTCGCCTGATCCTATCGACCTTGATCCGAGAGGAACAACATGCGTTCCTTCCGGGACGGACTATTAGGGATAATATTTTACATACCCATGAGATACTGCATTCCCTACATATTGTGCCTCATATTCGAACGGCAATGGCTATCAAATCTGACATTGATAAAGCTTATGATAGAGTCCAGTGGGGGGCGCTACATGTTGTAATGATGAAGATGGGTTTCCACCCAACTTGGTGCGCATGGGCTCATCAATGTGTCACCACCACGTCGATGCAATTGCCGATTAATGGGGAGGAAACATCGGTGTTTTTTTCTAGCTATGTTTGCGCCAAGGTGACCCACTATCTTCCTATCTCTTTTTGTTAGCGATCCAAGTTATCCATTAGGAGTTAAACAAAGGCATCATGGAGGGGTCGATTGAGGGATTTACTACCCCGAATAACCCGACACCTATCTGGCATATGCGGATGATTTTCTAATTTTTCCATGGGCCACTATTATTGATGCCTAGGGTTTCCGGGAGGTATTCAATCGGGTGGCCCGAAGTATTGGGCAGACAATCTATACTATATACTAAAATGAAAGCCTCTCTCCCGTGTTGTGACACGTGGACGTCTTTTAAAGAGTTAAAATTCTTCTTCCGTGTGTGAATGCGGCTCCTTTTTAAATCCATTTAAAAACCAACCATAAAGATGATAAATTTTCATTCAAAGATATTTAATGGTCATTTGATGTTAATCTCTCTCTCTCTAACAAGTGAATCACACCCACTTCAAATTTTACATTTTTTTGAACAGTTGTGATGTCGTCTTTGCCAAATGGCGTGCATCAAACACATTCGGACATTGCCCAGGTTTCTTACTGGCTAATCCATAAAAATCCAGGTTGAAATTTTTTGCCGTCTGTGACTACACGTGAGCAACTACGGATCACCCGTGTGCTGAGGATGCCAATGAGTGATGGCCCTTGGATTCACTTGGGCGTTCATGTTGATGGACGGCAGGTGTCAGCTATCAACTTCTAATTTGTCTTGTGTAAGATGTAGCTCGGTTATCGGGATGGAAGTCCAAATGTTTGTTTCAAGCTGGCTGATTGATTTTATTTCAATGATCAATTATTTCAGCTATCCGGTCCATATTATAATGACGGGTGGGCTGCCAAGAAGCTTATTATCCAACATGGATAAAGTCTGTCATGATTTTCTATGGGGATACTCGGATGGTAGGCGACACCTTCATCTGATATCGTAGGTTACTATCACTAAAAGGCGGTGCGATGGCGGTTTAGGAATCTAAGGGTTCGGTACCAAGCAAGCGCAGTTGGGAATTGATACCCTTCTCTCAATTCTGTCTTCTAACCTGATGGGAGCCGTATGGACGAGAGCTAAATATCAACTCTCCATGGCTGACTGGAGGGAACCAAATATGAAGCGGGCCTCATCCTGGTTGCAGAACTTGGTATGGATGGGGCTATCAGTGACGACGGAGTAACATGGGCTCTGCCCCAAATACCAAGTTATGTTACACATTCTCAATGGTGGTCAATTGGGATCTCTTACGAGTTACCCACAGTCAGGTGGAGAAAATCTATGGTTTCTGCGTATCCCTCCGTGGATGTCCTTCTGTGGAGTTTTATGTTTGGATAGATGGAGCTTTTTCGCTCGGGAGGGGTTAGTGGGCGTGGGTCCTTACGACGAGGTAAGGTGACTTAAAAGTTGTGCGATCCTTTATTTGTCTATATCCAGATCTCCCTTACTTGCTGAATTGTGGGTGATCAAATTAAAGGTGCATTTGAGGGCATGTGTCAGAGAGTGATGCTGATGACAGATGCATCCCAAGCACGAGATGCTCTTGTACTTGGAAAGTATCGGTTTGCTGATGTGTGCCAGTTGATTTTGTTCTGTCATCAGCTCTGGAGGTAGTTGGAAGGGGTGGTGGCCCAATGGATCTCTCGGACTAACAATTCGGCTGCTCATTGGCTCGCAATGGTGACTCAGCCAGCCGGGGAAGGTTGTTTTTGGGATAACTCCTTTCCTGATGTACTTAAGGCCCTAGTTCATGAGGACCTCCAGGTCTTGATGTAAAGACCCATCTGATCTACCAAAAAAAAAAATTGCGGTCGTAGAATGAGCTGATTTTTAGTGTATGTACTATCAAGGAAATATGATCTTCCTTAAAAAAAAATTACATGTTGGTGATAATTAAATTTTATTTTTAAAATGCGACTGTCCAATGATATTGCTTACTTTAATTATATCTATATATATATATATATATATATATATATATATATATATATATATATATATATATATATATATATATATATATATATATATATATATATATATATATATATATATATATATATATATATATATATATATATATATATATATATATATACTAGTAAAGCCCGTGCCTGTCGGCACGCAAAAGATTTTGAGGGCGACAAAAATATTTTGAGGGCGTGATAAAATTTTGAGGGAAGAGGCAATATTTTAAAGGTGGCAGTAATAATTTAAAAGTGATGATTTTTTTAGCAAGAGAACAATATTTTGAGGGTGAAAACAATATTTTTTGAGCAAAAATAACAATAGTAATATTTGATTAGTCTATATATGAATGCCCGTGCCTTTCGGCACTGCAACGGCTACCTTTGGCAGCAAAACACATTCGGACCGCCTTCAGCGGCAACACAACCCTTGAGCATCGCCTCCCCCCACTCCCACCGCCCTCTTTAGTGAACACACTTGGCCACTATCTGTAATAAAATCACTCGATGGGAACGAAAAAAAAATATTATTTTAAATCTGAAACCCAAACAAAAAAAAGGAGGGGTTCATTTAATACAATAATAATGGAGCGAGAGAGAGAGAGAGAGAGAGAGAGAGAGAGAGAGAGAGAGAGAGAGAGAGAGAGAGAGAGAGAGAGAGAGAGAGGATATCGTGGCCTTCACGTTTAGTGCTAAACAATACTGAAGATCATGTCGGCACGCACATTCGGTGAGGGTGTCCAAATTCTACTGGGGCACCCACATTCTATGAATGCACCAACATTTGGCGGGGCGCCGACATTATGTGAAGGTGCCCACAATCGGCGGGGGAGAAAACATTTGTTCGGCGGCACTGATATTTGTATGCAGCGATCATTTTCACTAAATTGGGACACCAACATCAATGTAGGCGTTGCCGATAAAGTTTATCGCCCCCACCTTTATTATCGATGATTAACACAAAGTCACAATTTATTTTATCTTTACATGTAATCCTGACTTTAACCTTAATTCTATACATAAAGTAAGACTGACTTATTAAAGTGTCGGTGCAATCTCTCTCTCTCTGCTAAAAAAAACATGACATTTAGTTTCCCGAGACATCATTGTCCTTGCCCATGAATGTCTCAAGCAAATAAATTTCTCATCCCATTTATGTCTCGCTAAATGAACGGACCCTTAACCACCCGGAATTGGGAGATTGCTAGGATCTCATCAATAATGCTTAATATAGTGAGAAATCTCTACACAATTAATGAAAATATTTCTAAGAAAAAAGGATTGCTGTGTAACATGAGCCAAAAAGACCCCCTCATTTTTGGCACTTCTTATCCGCTGAATAACTTCACTATATAAACAGACAAACCATGGATTGAAATTGGAAAAAGAGAGCAGGTTATTCATGCATCACGCATAAGATCTTGGTATGTTTACCTTGGATACCCACTTCCTCACAAAACCGGCTTGTAAGGGGACTAACCGGTGTGACCATCTCAACACCCAGGTTTTGTAGAGGGTGGAAATGATCCTTATATGTACGATGGAACTTCATCTCAATACCCGGGTTTTGGGATAGAGTAAATCTCATACACCTTTCCCTCACCCGCCCTGCTATTGCCTATGCATTGGTCTGGCTTTGTTTGCCTCAACATCTTCCTTGATCAAAAAATAGTATTCTATGACCATCTCAACACCCAGGTTTTGTAGAGGGTGGAAATGATCCTTATATGTATGATGGAACTTCATCTCAATACCCGGGTTTTTGGGATAGAGAAAATCTCATAAACCTTTTCCTCATCCGCCCTGCTATTGCCTATGCATTGGTCTGGCTTTGTTTGCCTCAACATCTTCCTTGATCAAAAAATAGTATTCCATGGCCACATATTCTACCAAACCTTCAGTCCCGAGCGTAACGAAACCCCATGGAGATCGATGCTTAGCAAATCCCATGAAACAAAGTTCCCCATCAGAATGTCTTACCCAGTCTTGAAAAACTACCCATGTTCCTATTAGGATTCATCCACTTAATAAAATGTACGGGTTTAGCGAACAACAAAAAACTAAATTAAGTTATGCCAATTTTGAGGCTTGTGGCCGACTGCGAACACAACAAACTATAAAGATGAGAAAGAAAAAGATAAGAGTTTACATGGAAACATAGAGAGCTCGACGAAGAGTTTTCTTTTAGAGAATTAACATGAGAAAACTAAAGAATTTACATCAATACATATAAACAAAGATTGAGAAGTTGAAAATGACAAATTTACATCAGTACACAAAAAGAAAGAGAAGGGAAGTAAAAAAAAAAAAAAACAATTTTACTACGGATTGATAAAGTTGATGCTCTCTATTACATCTATTTGACCACCGCTAGCAGATCACCAGCTCGAAAAAAACAATGTTTCGCATTTGCCCCAAGATCCACCTGAGCCATACAAATAAAAATCATAACACAGCCACCAGCCAATGGGGGGGGAGGGGGGGAAGGTATTGATCTTCAATAGGGATTAGCCTCGATTTGAGTTTAGACCACGTACCTCGTATGCATTGATGTTCGAGAAAAGAACCTGTAGTAAAAAAGACACAAAGCCTCTTGAGTTAAAAAAAGAAAATCTCCATAAGCGGTAATGCTGATTACTCTAAAGTTATCATACTATTTTTCGCGGCATGAGATGGGCTACAGAGAATGACATGTTTTCTGTACCTTAAATCTATTAAAAGACAAAAAAAAAATGGTGACAACCAAGTCGGTTGGATCCTGGAGATGGAAACTGTGATCAAAGGATTTGCCAACATGTAGGAAACAAATGGTTGCTGCACTCTCTCGAAGACCAGCATTTTTAATAAAACATACAAAAATATTGTCCAATTTTCTCCTTTGAATTTCACTCCATTAGAAGCTCCAACTGAGATGAAGAAACACTATTATTATTTTACCCTTAGTAACCTAAACAACTATAGCAAGGGAACTTATATCCAAGACTAATGGTTCATGATCAGAAAAAGAACAACCCATACCCAAATCACTCAAATTTCCATGAAAGTTGCTGATCAAATTTCTTAACAACGCACCATGAGGTAAACTTTTTAAAAGAAAATCATGTAATTCCATTGCATCATATGAATTTCTAAATTGATTCCATCAAATTGACTGACAACGGAAGGGTAGAGTTCAGTAGGACTATAAGATACACCACATAATAAGATGGCCATGCAAGAAAAGATTATTATGGTTGACAAAACTCTTAAAAATTGTAGCTGCTATTGTTGCTAAATAACCAAGTCCAGTTTCTTGAAGTACTCCTGAAGAGTAAGAAATTATACAGCATCAGGCAAAGATAAGACATTCATATTTACCTTGACAATTTGAACTACAATGGTCTTATCTTGGGTTTTTAAATTCACTTTATGCGGCTGCGGAACAGATTTTGCAACTGCATTTATGATTATCATCCTCTGAATACCAGTATTAGAACGTACTTCATATAATACTGCAAACTGGATAGAACAAAGGATTAGAGGATATGCATCCCTCACAACATGGTCTATGGTTTTTAAAACAAAACTGATAGGAAATTATAAAAAGATGAATGATCTTGAATCGTTAAAAATGAAGAATATGGCATAAAACATAGCAGTATTTGAAGCTCCAAAAAAATTTGGAAGACCTTCAAAGTTCAAAGTTCAAATGCATAATCAAGTAAAGTTGGTTCTTCTATTAATGGGATTGGGAAAACTCTAGCTTTAGGGCAGGGCTACAACAAAAAATAAGGAATTTTTTTTTTAAAACTATTCCATTTGCGTTGGTTCGGAATCTTCATATTCACCAAGGGAATAAAAGAAGATTAAAAAAATCCAAATTGGGTCCAGATTTAGGGCTAAAAAAGAGAAAAAGATGTACTCGATTTGCATTGCTTCATATTTACTCTAGAAAGAAAAAAAAAAAAAGATACAAAACACTACACCATATCTTGGATTTTGGGCTATAAAAACAAAAGAGAAAAAGACTCGTATAATACGGCTGAAAAATGTAACAATTGACGGTTTCGAAGGCCAAAATTATATAAATTTAGCACTTGTATGGAAGCTAACAGGTAAAAGATATAGGGGAAGATACTTGCTCATTTGCCATAGGTGGGAGGCCTCCAACGTATAGACGGCGTGCATGCCTTGTTGCCTAATAGTTATAATAGGAAAACAAATACTTTACTATCCATGCATACCAAAATATAAGATAAAAACAAACATAAAAATGCCATCACATACCTGCTGAGTCATTGCTTGTGCTGGCATTAGTGGAATGGATCCAAACTATGCCAGAAAGTAATCGAAGATGGAGACGTCAGATTGCAGCATACATACCTAAGGATTTGCAACACACACACACACACACCCCCACGGGGATTTGCCTGGAATCCGTCCTCTCGATCAAATTCGGAGTTATCTACTACTGGGTTTGGGTGGCTTCGCTTCTTGGGTTTGCTCTATTTTGGATCAAATTGTATGGGTTCAAACTTTTGGACATTAGATTAAGAATGATAGGCACATATTTATAGCAGCCTTCAAACAAAAATCAAATGAGAGAGAGAGAGAGAGGGAGAGAGAGACAGAGAGAAATATAGAGAAGAAATTGAAAGAGAAATATAGAGAGGGGAAGTTGAATTGATTTACATATTTCAGATAGAAAAAGATGAATTATTTCACAAAATCATATAAAATACCTAATCATCTCGTCGAGCACCTTGCCCTCGACATTGGTTCCACCCCCGTTTAAACTACAAAACAGGGGACACATCAAAAAATCTTCTTTGGTTGGATTCATGGAAACAATCATGAACTTGTAAGGATCCAAATTGTAATTCAAAAGTACCTATCTTGAATCACATCTGTGGCCCAAGCAATGTGATTGACTGATCATCCTGATGATTACCTAAGAGAGAGAGAGAGAGCGAGAGAGAGAGTTGGAGGGGTTCTGTTACCAGATTGAGAGAGAGAGAGAGAGAGAGAGATAGTTGTTACTAGATTTGGGTTACCCCCGCTGTCTCAGAACCTTCGATCGCCCCCCCCCCCCCCCCCAAATAGCGAAGGGCCATCGATCGACCCTCAAATCTCCCGATTGTCCCCCAAAACCTGCATCGGATTGTTGCGCATCCCTCAAAACCTTCGATCGCTCCAATCGTCTCCCAAAACCTGCATCGGATCATCGCGCAACCCTCAAAACCTTCGATCGCCCCTCAAATCCCACAGTCAATCCAGAGAGAGAGAGAGAGGCGCGAGAGAGGGCTGTTACCAGATTTGGGGGGTGCGGGCGTGATTTGGGATCGGATGACTATGGAATCGGAGAGAAAAAGAGAGAGATCTCGAGCGGGCGGCGGCGCAATCTGAAATAGAGAAGAAAAAAAGTAACCCTAAATCAAAAAGAGAGAGAGAGAGAGATGAGGGAGGACAGTCATGGCTGTTAGACGGCGAGATAGAGGGAGGGAGGGAGGGGCGATCGGGTAATTGGGGCAAGATCACGGTACTCCGATTATGGAGCCGTGGCTCAAGTCCCCCAAACTTGCTGCGACCTCCGATCCGCCTCCAGGGAGTCCACTACAAATCTGGCCGACTGGTCGTCGTCGGAAGCGGCAGAGCAAATCCAAATCGTCGAAGGCGCACTGCAGATCCAGCTATCGGCTGCGGAGAGAAGGCTGCCGCGGGTCCGATCTGGTGCCGGATCTGCTCGTCGGCGAGGTGGAGAAGGAGGAAGGGGAGTCATATTTGGCGAGAGAGAGACTCTCTTGCGATCTGAAGAGAAGAGAGAGAGAGAGAGAGAGAGAGAGAGAGAGAGAGAGAGAGAGAGAGACGGGATGAGAGGGGAGATGGAGGTTTTTATTTATTTATTTATTCCTACTGTCGGTTACTGAGTGTGGAGGACGGTTTATTTAACCGAGCCAACACTTTTTTTCTTTCTTTCGGTGACAGCTGTAGTCCAACGCCCCTATCTTTTTTGAATCGGACGATCTTAGTTTCCTCTTATGGTTTTGTTTCTTGGTGGACGACTACGATATAAACATCGTGCGGTGACGGAAAGAGAGAATCAAGGAGGGAAGTGCCTCAATTTGCTTGCCGGATTGAATGCCTGGAGATCTTGACCATCAAATTCTCTAACCGCCTCTTATGTTTGTATCGAACGACTCTCTTTACCCATTCCTAGTGAAATATTATATATATATATATATATATATATATATATATATATATATATATATATATATATATATATATATATATATATATATATATATATATATATATATATATATATATTTTGGGGTATTACATCCTTCCCCTTCTAATAACATTTTCTTTTTTATTGAGAAATTCTAATAACATTTTCTTTCTTGTCAGATACTATAGACGCAGGAATTCCCACCATGTCTCTTTGATGAGAAATAGAGACCTGGCCAGGCCAGGGTCAATCATCTCACACCACTAGTAAGAAACCCCAGCAATGCCCGAATGTGGTTGATGCATGCCATTTGACAAAGACATCGCAATTGTTCGAAGAAGTGTGAAATCTAAAGTGAGTGTGATTCACTTGTTAGAGAGAGAGAGAGATTGACATCAAATGACCATTAAATGCCATTGAATGAAAATTTATCATCTTTATGGTAGGTTTTTAAATGGATTTAAAAGAGAGCTGCGTTCACACATAGAAGAAGAATTTTAGCATATTAAAAGGCATCCATGTGTCACAATACGAGAGAGAGGCTTCCATTTTAGTATATACTAGTAAGAAACCCGGGCAATGCCCAAATGTGTTTGATGTACGCCATTTGGCAAAGACGACATCGCAACTATTCGAAGAAATGTGAAATATGAAGTGAGAGTGATTCACTTGTTAGTGAGAGAGAAGGAGTGAGATTAATATCAAGTGACCATTAAATGTCAATGAATAAAAATTTATCATCTTTATGGTAGGTTTTTAAATGGATTTAAAAGAGAGTCGCGTTCATACACGGAAGAAGAATTCTAGTACTTTAAAAGACGTCCACGTGTCACAGCACGGGAGAGAGACTTCCATTTTAGTATAGATACTAATATTGAACCTGTGCAATGCACAGAATAAAATATTAAAATTATAAATAATAATATATTATAAATTTTCATTTATGGGGAGAAATAGATTTAAATTTTTATTTATGGGCATCGGGAGAAATAGGAGAAATCACTACCATCGAATTCAAACACCATTAAGAAAGGAATAGATCATGATTCATGAGAGCATTAATAGGCATGCGGAGAGATGGGTTTAACTTTCCATTTATGGGCATCGGGTGAAATGGTTGAGAAATGGGTTTAACTTTTCATTTATAGAACACGTCTTCAATAGAGCTCCACGTGTCAGTATTTATAAGGCTTAAATTAAAATTAATGTTGTGCCACATGGCGGAAGCTCCTTGTAAGCTTCCGTTTTAGTATATAGTAATTGATTTAAATTTTCATTTATGGGCATCGGGAGAAATGGGAGAAATCACTACCATCGAATTCAAACACCATTAAGAAAAGAATAGATCATGATTCATGAGAGCATTAATAGGCATGCGGAGAGATGGGTTTAACTTTCCATTTATGGGCATCGGGTGAAATGGTTGAGAAATGGGTTTAACTTTTCATTTATAGAACCCGTCTTCAATAGAGCACCACGTGTCAGTATTTATGAGACTTAAATTAAAATTAATGTTGTGCCACATGGCAGAAGCTCCTTGTAAGCTTCCGTTTTAGTATATAGTAATAGATTTAAATTTTCATTTAGGGGCATCGGAAGAAATGGGAGAAATAACTACCATCGAATTCAAACACCATTAAGAAAAGAATAGATCATGATTCATGAGAGCATTAATAGGCATGCGGAGAGATGGGTTTAACTTTCCATTTATGGGAATCGGGTGAAATGATAGAGAAATGGGTTTAACTTTTCATTTATAGAACCCGTCTTCAATAGAGCTCCACGTGTCAGTATTTATGAGGCTTAAATTAAAATTAATGTTGTGCCACATGGCGGAAGCTTCTTGTAAGCTTCCGTTTTAGTATATAGTAATAGATTTAAATTTTCATTTATGGGCATCGGGAGAAATGGGAGAAATCACTACCATCGAATTCAAACACCATTAAGAAAAGAATAGATCATGATTCATGAGAGCATTAATAGGTATGCGGAGAGATGGGTTTACCTTTCCATTTATGGGCATCGGGTGAAATGGTTGAGAAATGGGTTTAACTTTTCATTTATAGAACCCGTCTTCAATAGAGCTCCACGTGTCAGTATTTATGAGGCTTAAATTAAAATTAATGTTGTGCCACATGGCGGAAGCTCCTTGTAAGCTTCCGTTTTAGTATATAGTAATAGATTTAAATTTTCATTTATGGGCATCGGGAGTAATGGGAGAAATCACTACCATCGAATTCAAACACCATTAAGAAAAGAATAGATCATGATTCATAAGAGTATTAATAGGCATGCGGAGAGATGGGTTTAACTTTCCATTTATGGGCATCGGGTGAAATGGTTGAGAAATGGGTTTAACTTTTCATTTATAGAACCCGTCTTCAATAGAGCTCCACGTGTCAGTATTTATGAGGCTTAAATTAAAATTAATGTTGTGCCACATGGTGGAAGCTCCTTGTAAGCTTCCGTTTTAGTATATAATAATAGATTTAAATTTTCATTTATGGGCATCGGGAGAAATGGGAGAAATCACTACCATCGAATTCAAACACCATTAAGAAAAGAATAGATCATGATTCATGAGAGCATTAATAGGCATGCGGAGAGATGGGTTTAACTTTCCATTTATGGGCATCGGGTGAAATGGTTGAGAAATGGGTTTAACTTTTCATTTATAGAACCCGTCTTCAATAGAGCTCCACGTGTCAGTATTTATGAGGCTTAAATTAAAATTAATGTTGTGTCACATGGCGGAAGCTCCTTGTAAGCTTCCGTTTTAGTATATAGTAATAGATTTAAATTTTCATTTATAGGCATCGGGAGAAATGGGAGAAATCACTACCATCGAATTCAAACACCATTAAGAAAAGAATAGATCATGATTCATGAGAGCATTAATAGGCATGCGGAGAGATGGGTTTAACTTTCCATTTATGGGTATCGGGTGAAATGGTTGAGAAATGGGTTTAACTTTTCATTTATAGAACCTGTCTTCAATAGAGCTCCACGTGTCAGTATTTATGAGGCTTAAATTAAAATTAATGTTGTGCCATATGGCGGAAGCTCCTTGTAAACTTTCGTTTTAGTATATAGTAATAGATTTAAATTTTCATTTATTGGCATCGGGAGAAATGGGAGAAATCACTACCATCGAATTCAAACACCATTAAGAAAAGAATAGATCATGATTCATGAGAGCATTAAAAGGCATGCGGAGAGATGGGTTTAACTTTCCATTTATGGGCATCGGGTGAAATGGTTGAGAAATGGGTTTAACTTTTCATTTATAGAACTAGTCTTCAATAGAGCTCCACGTGTCAGTATTTATGAGGCTTAAATTAAAATTAATATTGTGCCACATGGCGGAAGCTCCTTGTAAGCTTCCGTTTTAGTATATAGTAATAGATTTAAATTTTTATTTATGGGCATCGGGAGAAATGAGAGAAATCACTACCATCGAATTCAAACACCATTAAGAAAAGAATATATCATGATTCATGAGAGCATTAATAGGCATGCGGAGAGATGGGTTTAACTTTTCATTTATGGGCATCGGGTGAAATGGTTGAGAAATGGGTTTAAATTTTCATTTATAGAACCCGTCTTCAATAGAGCTCCACGTGTCAGTATTTATGAGGCTTAAATTAAAATTAATGTTGTGCCACATGGCGGAAGCTCCTTGTAAGCTTCCGTTTTAGAATATAGTAATAGATTTAAATTTTCATTTATGGGCATCGGGAGAAATGGGAGAAATCACTACCATCGAATTCAAACACCATTAAGAAAAGAATAGATCATGATTCATGAGAGCATTAATAGGCATACGGAGAGATGGGTTTAACTTTCCATTTATGGGCATCGGGTGAAATGGTTGAGAAATGGGTTTAACTTTTCATTTATAGAACCCGTCTTCAATAGAGCTCCATGTGTCAGTATTTATCTGGCTTAAATTAAAATTAATGTTGTGCCACATGGCGGAAGCTCCTTGTAAGCTTCCGTTTTAGTATATAGTAATAGATTTAAATTTTCATTTTTGGGCATCGGGAGAAATGGGAGAAATCACTACCATCGAATTCAAACACCATTAAGAAAAGGATAGATCATGATTCATGAGAGCATTAATAGGCATGCGGAGAGATGGGTTTAACTTTCCATTTATGGGCATCGGGTGAAATGGTTGAGAAATGGGTTTAACTTTTCATTTATAAAACCCGTCTTCAATAGAGCTCCACGTGTCAGTATTTATGAGGCTTAAATTAAAATTAATGTTGTGCCATATGGCGGAAGCTCCTTGTAAGCTTCCGTTTTAGTATATAGTAATAGATTTAAATTTTTATTTATGGGCATCGGGAGAAATGAGAGAAATCACTACCATCGAATTCAAACACCATTAAGAAAAGAATAGATCATGATTCATGAGAGCATTAATAGGCATGCGGAGAGATGGGTTTAACTTTCCATTTGTGGGCATCGGGTGAAATGGTTGAGAAATGGGTTTAACTTTTCATTTATAGAACCCGTCTTCAATAGAGCTCCACGTGTCAGTATTTATGAGGCTTAAATTAAAATTAATGTTGTGCCACATGGCGGAAGCTCCTTGTAAGCTTCTGTTTTAGTATATAGTAATAGATTTAAATTTTCATTTATGGGCATCGGGAGAAATGGGAGAAATCACTACCATCGAATTCAAACACCATTAAGAAATGAATAGATCATGATTCATGAGAGCATTAATAGGCATACGGAGAGATGGGTTTAACTTTCCATTTATGGGCATCGGGTGAAATGGTTGAGAAATGGGTTTAACTTTTCATTTATAGAACCCGTCTTCAATAGAGCTCCAAGTGTCAGTATTTATGAGGCTTAAATTAAAATTAATGTTGTGCCACATGGCGGAAGCTCCTTGTAAGCTTCCGTTTTAGTATATAGTAATAGATTTAAATTTTTATTTTTGGGCATCGGGAGAAATGGGAGAAATTACTACCATCGAATTCAAACACCATTAAGAAATGAATAGATCATGATTCATGAGAGCATTAATAGGCATGCGGAGAGATGGGTTTTACTTTCCATTTATGGGCATCGGGTGAAATAGTTAAGAAATGGGTTTAACTTTTCATTTATAGAACCCGTCTTCAATAGAGCTCCACGTGTCAGTATTTATGAGGCTTAAATTAAAATTAATGTTGTGCCACATGGCGGAAGCTCCTTGTAAGCTTCCGTTTTAGTATATAGTAATAGATTTAAATTTTCATTTATGGGCATCGGGAGAAATGGGAGAAATCACTACCATCGAATTCAAACACCATTAAGAAAAGAATAGATCATGATTCATGAGCGCATTAATAGGCATGCGGAGAGATGGGTTTAACTTTCTATTTATGGGCATCGGGTGAAATGGTTGATAAATGGGTTTAACTTTTCATTTATAGAACCCGTCTTCAATAGAGCTCCACGTGTCAGTATTTATGAGGCTTAAATTAAAATTAATGTTGTGCCACATGGCGGAAGCTCCTTGTAAGCTTCCATTTTAGTATATAGTAATAGATTTAAATTTTCATTTATGGGCATCGGGAGAAATGGGAGAAATCACTACCATCGAATTCAAACACCATTAAGAAAAGAATAGATCATGATTCATGAGAGCATTAATAGGCATACGGAGAGATGGGTTTAACTTTCCATTTATGGGCATCGGGTGAAATGGTTGAGAAATGGGTTTAACTTTTCATTTATAGAACCCGTCTTCAATAGAGCTCCACGTGTCAGTATTTATAAGGCTTAAATTAAAATTAATGTTGTGCCACATGGCGGAAGCTCCTTGTAAGCTTCCGTTTTAGTATATAATAATAGATTTAAAGTTTTATTTATGGGCATCGGGAGAAATGGGAGAAATCACTACTATCGAATTCAAACATCATTAAGAAAAGAATAGATCATGATTCATGAGAACATTAATAGGTATGCGGAGAGATGGGTTTAACTTTCCATTTATGGGCATCGGGTGAAATGGTTGAGAAATGGGTTTAACTTTTCATTTATAGAACCTGTCTTCAATAGAGCTCCACGTGTCAGTATTTATGAGGCTTAAATTAAAATTAATGTTGTGCCACATGGCGGAAGCTCCTTGTAAGTTTCCGTTTTAGTATATAGTAATAGATTTACATTTTCATTTATGGGCATTTAGAGAAATGGGAGAAATCACTACCATCGAATTCAAACACCATTGAGAAAAGAATATATCATGATTCATGAGAGCATTAATAGGCATGCGGAGAGATGGGTTTAACTTTCCATTTATGTGCATCGGGTGAAATGGTTGAGAAATAGGTTTAACTTTTCATTTATAGAACCCGTCTTCAATAGAGCTCCACGTGTCAGTATTTATGAGGCTTAAATTAAAATTAATATTGTGCCACATGGCGGAAGCTCCTTGTAAGCTTCCATTTTAGTATATAGTAATAGATTTAAATTTTCATTTATGGGCATCGGAAGAAATTGGAGAAATCACTACCATCGAATTCAAACACCATTAAGAAAAGAATAGATCATTATTCATGAGAGCATTAATAGGCATACGGAGAGATGGGTTTAACTTTCCATTTATGGGCATCGGGTGAAATGGTTGAGAAATGGGTTTAACTTTTCATTTATAGAACCCGTCTTCAATAGAGCTCCATGTGTCAGTATTTATCAGGCTTAAATTAAAATTAATGTTGTGCCACATGGCGGAAGCTCCTTGTAAGCTTCCGTTTTAGTATATAGTAATAGATTTAAATTTTCATTTTTGGGCATCGGGAGAAATGGGAGAAATCACTACCATCGAATTCAAACACCATTAAGAAAAGAATAGATCATGATTCATGAGAGCATTAATAGGCATGCGGAGAGATGGGTTTAACTTTCCATTTATGGGCATCGGGTGAAATGGTTGAGAAATGGGTTTAACTTTTCATTTATAAAACCCGTCTTCAATAGAGCTCCACGTGTCAGTATTTATGAGGCTTAAATTAAAATTAATGTTGTGCCATATGGCGGAAGCTCCTTGTAAGCTTCCGTTTTAGTATATAGTAATAGATTTAAATTTTTATTTATGGGCATCGGGAGAAATGAGAGAAATCACTACCATCGAATTCAAACACCATTAAGAAAAGAATAGATCATGATTCATGAGAGCATTAATAGGCATGCGGAGAGATGGGTTTAACTTTCCATTTGTGGGCATCGGGTGAAATGGTTGAGAAATGGGTTTAACTTTTCATTTATAGAACCCGTCTTCAATAGAGCTCCACGTGTCAGTATTTATGAGGCTTAAATTAAAATTAATGTTGTGCCACATGGCGGAAGCTCCTTGTAAGCTTCTGTTTTAGTATATAGTAATAGATTTAAATTTTCATTTATGGGCATCGGGAGAAATGGGAGAAATCAATACCATCGAATTCAAACACCATTAAGAAATGAATAGATCATGATTCATGAGAGCATTAATAGGCATACGGAGAGATGGGTTTAACTTTCCATTTATGGGCATCGGGTGAAATGGTTGAGAAATGGGTTTAACTTTTCATTTATAGAACCCGTCTTCAATAGAGCTCCAAGTGTCAGTATTTATGAGGCTTAAATTAAAATTAATGTTGTGCCACATGGCGGAAGCTCCTTGTAAGCTTCCGTTTTAGTATATAGTAATAGATTTAAATTTTCATTTTTGGGCATCGGGAGAAATGGGAGAAATTACTACCATCGAATTCAAACACCATTAAGAAATGAATAGATCATGATTCATGAGAGCATTAATAGGCATGCGGAGAGATGGGTTTTACTTTCCATTTATGGGCATCGGGTGAAATAGTTAAGAAATGGGTTTAACTTTTCATTTATAGAACCCGTCTTCAATAGAGCTCCACGTGTCAGTATTTATGAGGCTTAAATTAAAATTAATGTTGTGCCACATGGCGGAAGCTCCTTGTAAGCTTCCGTTTTAGTATATAGTAATAGATTTAAATTTTCATTTATGGGCATCGGGAGAAATGGGAGAAATCACTACCATCGAATTCAAACACCATTAAGAAAAGAATAGATCATGATTCATGAGCGCATTAATAGGCATGCGGAGAGATGGGTTTAACTTTCTATTTATGGGCATCGGGTGAAATGGTTGATAAATGGGTTTAACTTTTCATTTATAGAACCCGTCTTCAATAGAGCTCCACGTGTCAGTATTTATGAGGCTTAAATTAAAATTAATGTTGTGCTACATGGCGGAAGCTCCTTGTAAGCTTCTATTTTAGTATATAGTAATAGATTTAAATTTTCATTTATGGGCATCGGGAGAAATGGGAGAAATCACTACCATCGAATTCAAACACCATTAAGAAAAGAATAGATCATGATTCATGAGAGCATTAATAGGCATACGGAGAGATGTGTTTAACTTTCCATTTATGGGCATCGAGTGAAATGGTTGAGAAATGGGTTTAACTTTTCATTTATAGAACCCGTCTTCAATAGAGCTCCACGTGTCAGTATTTATAAGGCTTAAATTAAAATTAATGTTGTGCCACATGGCGGAAGCTCCTTGTAAGCTTCCGTTTTAGTATATAATAATAAATTTAAAGTTTTATTTATGGGCATCGGGAGAAATGGGAGAAATCACTACTATCGAATTCAAACATCATTAAGAAAAGAATAGATCATGATTCATGAGAACATTAATAGGTATACGGAGAGATGGGTTTAACTTTCCATTTATGGGCATCGGGTGAAATGGTTGAGAAATGGGTTTAACTTTTCATTTATAGAACCTGTCTTCAATAGAGCTCCACGTGTCAGTATTTATGAGGCTTAAATTAAAATTAATGTTGTGCCACATGGCGGAAGCTCCTTGTAAGTTTCCGTTTTAGTATATAGTAATAGATTTACATTTTCATTTATGGGCATTTAGAGAAATGGGAGAAATCACTACCATCGAATTCAAACACCATTGAGAAAAGAATATATCATGATTCATGAGAGCATTAATAGGCATGCGGAGAGATGGGTTTAACTTTCCATTTATGTGCATCGGGTGAAATGGTTGAGAAATAGGTTTAACTTTTCATTTATAGAACCCGTCTTCAATAGAGCTCCACGTGTCAGTATTTATGAGGCTTAAATTAAAATTAATATTGTGCCACATGGCGGAAGCTCCTTGTAAGCTTCCATTTTAGTATATAGTAATAGATTTAAATTTTCATTTATGGGCATCGGAAGAAATTGGAGAAATCACTACCATCGAATTCAAACACCATTAAGAAAAGAATAGATCATTATTCATGAGAGCATTAATAGGCATGCGGAGAGATGGGTTTAACTTTCCATTTATGGGCATCGGGTGAAATGATTGAGAAATGGGTTTAACTTTTCATTTATAGAACCCGTCTTCAATAGAGCTCCACGTGTCAGTATTTATGAGGCTTAAATTAAAATTAATGTTGTGCCACATGGCAGAAACTCCTTGTAAGCTTCCGTTTTAGTATATAGTAATAGATTTAAATTTTCATTTATGGGCATCGGGAGAAATGGGAGAAATCACTACCATCGAATTCAAACACCATTAAGAAAAGAATAGATCATGATTCATGAGAGCATTAATAGGCATGCGGACTGATGGGTTTAACTTTCCATTTATGGGCATCGGGTGAAATGGTTGAGAAATGGGTTTAACTTTTCATTTATAGAACCCGTCTTCAATAGAGCTCCACGTGTCAGTATTTATGAGGCTTAAATTAAAATTAATGTTGTGCCAAATGGCGGAAGCTCCTTGTAAGCTTCCGTTTTAGTATATAGTAATAGATTTAAATTTTCATTTATGGGCATCGGGAGAAATGAGAGAAATCACTACCATCGAATTCAAACACCATTAAGAAAAGAATAGATCATGATTCATGAGAGCATTAATAGGCATGCGGAGAGATGGGTTTAACTTTCCATTTATGGGCATCGGGTGAAATGGTTGAGAAATGGGTTTAACTTTTCATTTATAGAACCTGTCTTCAATAGAGCTCCACGTGTCAGTATTTATGAGGTTTAAATTAAAATTAATATTGTGCCACATGGCGGAAGCTCCTTGTAAACTTCCGTTTTAGTATATAGTAATAGATTTAAATTTTCATTTATGGGCATCGGGAGAAATGGGAGAAATCACTACCATCGAATTCAAACACCATTAAGAAAAGAATAGATCATGATTCATGAGAGCATTAATAGGCATGCGGATAGATGGGTTTAACTTTCCATTTATGGGCATCGGGTGAAATGGTTGAGAAATGGGTTTAACTTTTTATTTATAGAACCCGTCTTCAATAGATCTCCATGTGTCAGTATTTATGAGGCTTAAATTAAAATTAATGTTGTGCCACATGGCGGAAGATCCTTGTAATCTTCCGTTTTAATATATAGTAATAGATTTAAATTTTCATTTTTGGGCATCGGGAGAAATGGGAGAAATCACTACCATCGAATTCAAACACCATTAAGAAAAGAATAGATCATGATTCATGAGAGCATTACTAGGCATGCGGAGAGATGGGTTTAACTTTCCATTTATGGGCATCGGGTGAAATGGTTAAGAAATGGGTTTAACTTTTCATTTATAGAACCCGTCTTCAATAGAGCTCCACGTGTCAGTATTTATGAGGCTTAAATTAAAATTAATATTGTGCCACATGGCGGAAGCTCCTTGTAAGCTTCCGTTTTAGTATATAGTAATATATTTAAATTTTCATTTATGGGCATCGGGAGAAATAGAAGAAATCACTACCATCGAATTCAAACACCATTAAGAAAAGAATAGATCATGATTCATGAGAGCATTAATAGGCATGCGGAGAGATGGGTTTAACTTTCCATTTATGGGCATCGGGTGAAATGGTTGAGAAATGGGTTTAACTTTTCATTTATAGTTACCGTCTTCAATAGAGCTCCACGTGTCAGTATTTATGAGGCTTAAATTAAAATTAATGTTGTGACACATGGTGGAAGCTCCTTGTAAGCTTCCGTTTTAGTATATAGTAATAGATTTAAATTTTCAGTTATGGGCATCGAGAGAAATGGGAGAAATCACAACCATCGAATTCAAACACCATTAAGAAAAGAATAGATCATGATTCATGAGAGCATTAATAGGCATGCGGAGAGATGGGTTTAACTTTCCATTTATGGGCATCGGGTGAAATGGTTGAGAAATGAGTTTAACTTTTCATTTATAGAACCCGTCTTCAATAGAGCTCCACGTGTCAGTATTTATGAGGCTTAAATTAAAATTAATGTTGTGCCACATGGCGGAAGCTCCTTGTAAGCTTCCGTTTTAGTATATAGTAATAGATTTAAATTTTTATTTATGGGCATCGGGAGAAATAGGAGAAATCACTACCATCGAATTCAAACATCATTAAGAAAAGAATAGATCATGATTCATGAGAGCATTAATAGGCATGCGGAGAGATGGGTTTAACTTTCCATTTATGGGCATCGGGTGAAATGGTTGAGAAATGGGTTTAACTTTTCATTTATAGAACCCGTCTTCAATAGAGCTCCACGTGTCAGTATTTATGAGGCTTAAATTAAAATTAATGTTGTGCCACATGGCGGAAGCTTCTTGTAAGCTTCCGTTTTAGTATATAGTAATTGATTTATATTTTCATTTATGGGCATCGGGAGAAATGGGAGAAATCACTACCATCGAATTCAAACACCATTAACAAAAGAATAGATCATGATTCATGAGAGCATTAATAGGCATACGGAGAGATGGGTTTAACTTTCCATTTATGTGCATCGGGTGAAATGGTTGAGAAATAGGTTTAACTTTTCATTTATAGAACCCGTCTTCAATAGAGCTCCACGTGTCAGTATTTATGAGGCTTAAATTAAAATTAATGTTGTGCCACATGGCGGAAGCTCCTTGTAAGCTTCCGTTTTAGTATATAGTAATAGATTTAAATTTTCATTTATGGGCATCGGAAGAAATGGGAGAAATCACTACCATCGAATTCAAACACCATTAAGAAAACAATAGATCATTATTCATGAGAGCATTAATAGGCATGCGGAGAGATGGGTTTAACTTTTCGTTTATGGGCATCGGGTGAAATGGTTGAGAAATGGGTTTAACTTTTCATTTATAGAACCCGTCTTCAATAGAGCTCCACGTGTCAGTATTTATGAGGCTTAAATTAAATTTAATGTTGTGCCATATGGCGGAAGCTCCTTGTATTCTTCTGTTTTAGTATATAGTAATAGATTTAAATTTTTATTTATGGGCATCGGGAGAAATGGGAGAAATCACTACCATCGAATTCAAACACCATTAAGAAAAGAATAGATCATGATTCATGATAGCATTAATAGGCATGCGGACTGATGGGTTTAACTTTCCATTTATGGGCATCGAGTGAAATGGTTGAGAAATGGGTTTAACTTTTCATTTATAGAACCCGTCTTCAATAGAGCTCCACGTGTCAGTATTTATGAGGCTTAAATTAAAATTAATGTTGTGCCACATGGCGGAAGCTCCTTGTAAGCTTCCGTTTTAGTATATAGTAATAGATTTAAATTTTCATTTATGGGCATCGGGAGAAATGGGAGAAATCACTACCATCGAATTCAAACACCATTAAGAAAAGAATAGATCATGATTCATGAGCGCATTAATAGGCATGCGGAGAGATGGGTTTAACTTTCTATTTATGGGCATCGGGTGAATTGGTTGATAAATGGGTTTAACTTTTCATTTATAGAACCCGTCTTCAATAGAGCTCCACGTGTCAGTATTTATGAGGCTTAAATTAAAATTAATGTTGTGCTACATGGCGGAAGCTCCTTGTAAGCTTCCATTTTAGTATATAGTAATAGATTTAAATTTTCATTTATGGGCATCGGGAGAAATGGGAGAAATCACTACCATCGAATTCAAACACCATTAAGAAAAGAATAGATCATGATTCATGAGAGCATTAATAGGCATACGGAGAGATGGGTTTAACTTTCCATTTATGGGCATCGAGTGAAATGGTTGAGAAATGGGTTTAACTTTTCATTTATAGAACCCGTCTTCAATAGAGCTCCACGTGTCAGTATTTATAAGGCTTAAATTAAAATTAATGTTGTGCCACATGGCGGAAGCTCCTTGTAAGCTTCCGTTTTAGTATATAATAATAAATTTAAAGTTTTATTTATGGGCATCGGGAGAAATGGGAGAAATCACTACTATCGAATTCAAACATCATTAAGAAAAGAATAGATCATGATTCATGAGAACATTAATAGGTATGCGGAGAGATGGGTTTAACTTTCCATTTATGGGCATCGGGTGAAATGGTTGAGAAATGGGTTTAACTTTTCATTTATAGAACCTGTCTTCAATAGAGCTCCACGTGTCAGTATTTATGAGGCTTAAATTAAAATTAATGTTGTGCCACATGGCGGAAGCTCCTTGTAAGTTTCCGTTTTAGTATATAGTAATAGATTTACATTTTCATTTATGGGCATTTAGAGAAATGGGAGAAATCACTACCATCGAATTCAAACACCATTGAGAAAAGAATATATCATGATTCATGAGAGCATTAATAGGCATGCGGAGAGATGGGTTTAACTTTCCATTTATGTGCATCGGGTGAAATGGTTGAGAAATAGGTTTAACTTTTCATTTATAGAACCCGTCTTCAATAGAGCTCCACGTGTCAGTATTTATGAGGCTTAAATTAAAATTAATATTGTGCCACATGGCGGAAGCTCCTTGTAAGCTTCCATTTTAGTATATAGTAATAGATTTAAATTTTCATTTATGGGCATCGGAAGAAATTGGAGAAATCACTACCATCGAATTCAAACACCATTAAGAAAAGAATAGATCATTATTCATGAGAGCATTAATAGGCATGCGGAGAGATGGGTTTAACTTTCCATTTATGGGCATCGGGTGAAATGATTGAGAAATGGGTTTAACTTTTCATTTATAGAACCCGTCTTCAATAGAGCTCCACGTGTCAGTATTTATGAGGCTTAAATTAAAATTAATGTTGTGCCACATGGCAGAAACTCCTTGTAAGCTTCCGTTTTAGTATATAGTAATAGATTTAAATTTTCATTTATGGGCATCGGGAGAAATGGGAGAAATCACTACCATCGAATTCAAACACCATTAAGAAAAGAATAGATCATGATTCATGAGAGCATTAATAGGCATGCGGACTGATGGGTTTAACTTTCCATTTATGGGCATCGGGTGAAATGGTTGAGAAATGGGTTTAACTTTTCATTTATAGAACCCGTCTTCAATAGAGCTCCACGTGTCAGTATTTATGAGGCTTAAATTAAAATTAATGTTGTGCCAAATGGCGGAAGCTCCTTGTAAGCTTCCGTTTTAGTATATAGTAATAGATTTAAATTTTCATTTATGGGCATCGGGAGAAATGAGAGAAATCACTACCATCGAATTCAAACACCATTAAGAAAAGAATAGATCATGATTCATGAGAGCATTAATAGGCATGCGGAGAGATGGGTTTAACTTTCCATTTATGGGCATCGGGTGAAATGGTTGAGAAATGGGTTTAACTTTTCATTTATAGAACCTGTCTTCAATAGAGCTCCACGTGTCAGTATTTATGAGGTTTAAATTAAAATTAATGTTGTGCCACATGGCGGAAGCTCCTTGTAAACTTCCGTTTTAGTATATAGTAATAGATTTAAATTTTCATTTATGGGCATCGGGAGAAATGGGAGAAATCACTACCATCGAATTCAAACACCATTAAGAAAAGAATAGATCATGATTCATGAGAGCATTAATAGGCATGCGGATAGATGGGTTTAACTTTCCATTTATGGGCATCGGGTGAAATGGTTGAGAAATGGGTTTAACTTTTCATTTATAGAACCCGTCTTCAATAGATCTCCATGTGTCAGTATTTATGAGGCTTAAATTAAAATTAATGTTGTGCCACATGGCGGAAGATCCTTGTAATCTTCCGTTTTAATATATAGTAATAGATTTAAATTTTCATTTTTGGGCATCGGGAGAAATGGGAGAAATCACTACCATCGAATTCAAACACCATTAAGAAAAGAATAGATCATGATTCATGAGAGCATTACTAGGCATGCGGAGAGATGGGTTTAACTTTCCATTTATGGGCATCGGGTGAAATGGTTAAGAAATGGGTTTAACTTTTCATTTATAGAACCCGTCTTCAATAGAGCTCCACGTGTCAGTATTTATGAGGCTTAAATTAAAATTAATATTGTGCCACATGGCGGAAGCTCCTTGTAAGCTTCCGTTTTAGTATATAGTAATATATTTAAATTTTCATTTATGGGCATCGGGAGAAATAGAAGAAATCACTACCATCGAATTCAAACACCATTAAGAAAAGAATAGATCATGATTCATGAGAGCATTAATAGGCATGCGGAGAGATGGGTTTAACTTTCCATTTATGGGCATCGGGTGAAATGGTTGAGAAATGGGTTTAACTTTTCATTTATAGTTACCGTCTTCAATAGAGCTCCACGTGTCAGTATTTATGAGGCTTAAATTAAAATTAATGTTGTGACACATGGTGGAAGCTCCTTGTAAGCTTCCGTTTTAGTATATAGTAATAGATTTAAATTTTCAGTTATGGGCATCGAGAGAAATGGGAGAAATCACAACCATCGAATTCAAACACCATTAAGAAAAGAATAGATCATGATTCATGAGAGCATTAATAGGCATGCGGAGAGATGGGTTTAACTTTCCATTTATGGGCATCGGGTGAAATGGTTGAGAAATGGGTTTAACTTTTCATTTATAGAACCCGTCTTCAATAGAGCTCCACGTGTCAGTATTTATGAGGCTTAAATTAAAATTAATGTTGTGCCACATGGCGGAAGCTCCTTGTAAGCTTCCGTTTTAGTATATAGTAATAGATTTAAATTTTTATTTATGGGCATCGGGAGAAATAGGAGAAATCACTACCATCGAATTCAAACATCATTAAGAAAAGAATAGATCATGATTCATGAGAGCATTAATAGGCATGCGGAGAGATGGGTTTAACTTTCCATTTATAGGCATCGGGTGAAATGGTTGAGAAATGGGTTTAACTTTTCATTTATAGAACCCGTCTTCAATAGAGCTCCACGTGTCAGTATTTATGAGGCTTAAATTAAAATTAATATTGTGCCACATGGCGGAAGCTTCTTGTAAGCTTCCGTTTTAGTATATAGTAATTGATTTATATTTTCATTTATGGGCATCGGGAGAAATGGGAGAAATCACTACCATCGAATTCAAACACCATTAAGAAAAGAATAGATCATGATTCATGAGAGCATTAATAGGCATACGGAGAGATGGGTTTAACTTTCCATTTATGTGCATCGGGTGAAATGGTTGAGAAATAGGTTTAACTTTTCATTTATAGAACCCGTCTTCAATAGAGCTCCACGTGTCAGTATTTATGAGGCTTAAATTAAAATTAATGTTGTGCCACATGGCGGAAGCTCCTTGTAAGCTTCCGTTTTAGTATATAGTAATAGATTTAAATTTTCATTTATGGGCATCGAAAGAAATGGGAGAAATCACTACCATCGAATTCAAACACCATTAAGAAAACAATAGATCATTATTCATGAGAGCATTAATAGGCATGCGGAGAGATGGGTTTAACTTTTCGTTTATGGGCATCGGGTGAAATGGTTGAGAAATGGGTTTAACTTTTCATTTATAGAACCCGTCTTCAATAGAGCTCCACGTGTCAGTATTTATGAGGCTTAAATTAAATTTAATGTTGTGCCATATGGCGGAAGCTCCTTGTATTCTTCTGGTTTAGTATATAGTAATAGATTTAAATTTTTATTTATGGGCATCGGGAGAAATGGGAGAAATCACTACCATCGAATTCAAACACCATTAAGAAAAGAATAGATCATGATTCATGATAGCATTAATAGGTATGCGGACTGATGGGTTTAACTTTCCATTTATGGGCATCGAGTGAAATGGTTGAGAAATGGGTTTAACTTTTCATTTATAGAACCCGTCTTCAATAGAGCTCCACGTGTCAGTATTTATGAGGCTTAAATTAAAATTAATGTTGTGCCACATGGCGGAAGCTCCTTGTAAGCTTCCGTTTTAGTATATAGTAATAGATTTAAATTTTCATTTATGGGCATCGGGAGAAATGGGAGAAATCACTACCATCGAATTCAAACACCATTAAGAAAAGAATAGATCATGATTCATGAGAGCATTAATAGGCATGCGGAGAGATGGGTTTAACTTTCCATTTATGGGCATCGGGTGAAATGGTTGAGAAATGGGTTTAACTTTTCATTTATAGAACCCGTCTTCAATAGAGCTCCACGTGTCAGTATTTATGAGGCTTAAATTAAAATTAATGTTGTGCCACATGGCGGAAGCTCCTTGTAAGCTTCCATTTTAGTATATAGTAATAGATTTAAATTTTCATTTATGGGCATCGGGAGAAATGGGAGAAATCACTACCATCGAATTCAAACACCATTAAGAAAAGAATAGATCATGATTCATGAGAGCATTAATAGGCATGCGGAGAGATGGGTTTAACTTTCCATTTATGGGCATCGGGTGAAATGGTTGAGAAATGGGTTTAACTTTTCATTTATAGAACCCGTCTTCAATAGAGCTCCACGTGTCAGTATTTATAAGGCTTAAATTAAAATTAATGTTGTGCCACATGGCGGAAGCTCCTTGTAAGCTTCCGTTTTAGTATATAATAATAGGTTTAAAGTTTTATTTATGGGCATCGGGAGAAATGGGAGAAATCACTACTATCGAATTCAAACATCATTAAGAAAAGAATAGATCATGATTCATGAGAACATTAATAGGTATGCGGAGAGATGGGTTTAACTTTCCATTTATGGGCATCGGGTGAAATGGTTGAGAAATGGGTTTAACTTTTCATTTATAGAACCTGTCTTCAATAGAGCTCCACGTGTCAGTATTTATGAGGCTTAAATTAAAATTAATGTTGTGCCACATGGCGGAAGCTCCTTGTAAGTTTCCGTTTTAGTATATAGTAATAGATTTACATTTTCATTTATGGGCATTTAGAGAAATGGGTGAAATCACTACCATCGAATTCAAACACCATTGAGAAAAGAATATATCATGATTCATGAGAGCATTAATAGGCATGCGGAGAGATGGGTTTAACTTTCCATTTATGTGCATCGGGTGAAATGGTTGAGTAATAGGTTTAACTTTTCATTTATAGAACCCGTCTTCAATAGAGCTCCACGTGTCAGTATTTATGAGGCTTAAATTAAAATTAATATTGTGCCACATGGCGGAAGCTCCTTGTAAGCTTCCATTTTAGTATATAGTAATAGATTTAAATTTTCATTTATGGGCATCGGAAGAAATTGGAGAAATCACTACCATCGAATTCAAACACCATTAAGAAAAGAATAGATAATTATTCATGAGAGCATTAATAGGCATACGGAGAGATGGGTTTAACTTTCCATTTATGGGCATCGGGTGAAATGATTGAGAAATGGGTTTAACTTTTCATTTATAGAACCCGTCTTCAATAGAGCTCCACGTGTCAGTATTTATGAGGCTTAAATTAAAATTAATGTTGTGCCACATGGCAGAAACTCCTTGTAAGCTTCCGTTTTAGTATATAGTAATAGATTTAAATTTTCATTTATGGGCATCGGGAGAAATGGGAGAAATCACTACCATCGAATTCAAACACCATTAAGAAAAGAATAGATCATGATTCATGAGAGCATTAATAGGCATGCGGACTGATGGGTTTAACTTTCCATTTATGGGCATCGGGAGAAATGGTTGAGAAATGGGTTTAACTTTTCATTTATAGAACCCGTCTTCAATAGAGCTCCACGTGTCAGTATTTATGAGGATTAAATTAAAATTAATATTGTGCCAAATGGCGGAAGCTCCTTGTAAGCTTCCGTTTTAGTATATAGTAATAGATTTAAATTTTCATTTATGGGCATCGGGAGAAATGAGAGAAATCACTACCATCGAATTCAAACACCATTAAGAAAAGAATAGATCATGATTCATGAGAGCATTAATAGGCATGCAGAGAGATAGGTTTAACTTTCCATTTATGGGCATCGGGTGAAATGGTTGAGAAATGGGTTTAACTTTTCATTTATAGAACCTGTCTTCAATAGAGCTCCACGTGTCAGTATTTATGAGGCTTAAATTAAAATTAATGTTGTGCCACATGGCGGAAGCTCCTTGTAAGCTTCCGTTTTAGTATATAGTAATAGATTTAAATTTTCATTTATGGGCATCGGGAGAAATGGGAGAAATCACTACCATCGAATTCAAACACCATTAAGAAAAGAATAGATCATGATTCATGAGAGCATTAATAGGCATGCGGAGAGATGGGTTTAACTTTCCATTTATGGGCATCGGGTGAAATGGTTGAGAAATGGGTTTAACTTTTCATTTATAGAACCCGTCTTCAATAGAGCTCCATATGTCAGTATTTATGAGGCTTAAATTAAAATTAATGTTGTGTCACATGGCGGAAGATCCTTGTAATCTTCCGTTTTAATATATAGTAATAGATTTAAATTTTCATTTTTGGGCATCGGGAGAAATGGGAGAAATCACTACCATCGAATTCAAACACCGTTAAGAAAAGAATAAATCATGATTCATGAGAGCATTACTAGGCATGCGGAGAGATGGGTTTAACTTTCCATTTATGGGCATCGGGTGAAATGGTTAAGAAATGGGTTTAACTTTTCATTTATAGAACCCGTCTTCAATAGAGCTCCACGTGTCAGTATTTATGAGGCTTAAATTAAAATTAATGTTGTGCCACATGGCGGAAGCTCCTTGTAAGCTTCCGTTTTAGTATATAGTAATATATTTAAATTTTCATTTATGGGCATCGGGAGAAATGGAAGAAATCACTACCATCGAATTCAAACACCATTAAGAAAAGAATAGATCATGATTCATGAGAGCATTAATAGGCATGCGGAGAGATGGGTTTAACTTTCCATTTATGGGCATCGGGTGAAATGGTTGAGAAATGGGTTTAACTTTTCATTTATAGAACCCGTCTTCAATAGAGCTCCACGTGTCAGTATTTATGAGGCTTAAATTAAAATTAATGTTGTGCCACATGGCAGAAGCTCCTTGTAAGCTTCCGTTTTAGTATATAGTAATAGATTTAAATTTTCAGTTATGGGCATCGGGAGAAATGGGAGAAATCACTACCATCGAATTCAAACACCATTAAGAAAAGAATAGATCATGATTCATGAGAACATTAATAGGCATGCGGAGAGATGGGTTTAACTTTCCATTTATGGGCATCGGGTGAAATGGTTGAGAAATGGGTTTAACTTTTCATTTATAGAACCCGTCTTCAATAGAGCTCCACGTGTCAGTATTTATGAGGCTTAAATTAAAATTAATGTTGTGCCACATGGCGGAAGCTCCTTGTAAGCTTCCGTTTTAGTATATAGTAATAGATTTAAATTTTTATTTATGGGCATCGGGAGAAATGGGAGAAATCACTACCATCGAATTCAAACATCATTAAGAAAAGAATAGATCATGATTCATGAGAGCATTAATAGGCATGCGGAGAGATGGGTTTAACTTTCCATTTATGGGCATCGGGTGAAATGGTTGAGAAATGGATTTAACTTTTCATTTATAGAACCCGTCTTCAATAGAGCTCCACGTGTCAGTATTTATGAGGCTTAAATTAAAATTAATGTTGTGCCACATGGCGGAAGCTCCTTGTAAGCTTCCGTTTTAGTATATAGTAATTGATTTATATTTTCATTTATGGGCATCGGGAGAAATGGGAGAAATCACTACCATCGAATTCAAACACCATTAAGAAAAGAATAGATCATGATTCATGAGAGCATTAATAGGCATACGGAGAGATGGGTTTAACTTTCCATTTATGTGCATCGGGTGAAATGGTTGAGAAATAGGTTTAACTTTTCATTTATAGAACCCGTCTTCAATAGAGCTCCACGTGTCAGTATTTATGAGGCTTAAATTAAAATTAATGTTGTGCCACATGGCGGAAGCTCCTTGTAAGCTTCCGTTTTAGTATATAGTAATAGATTTAAATTTTCATTTATGGGCATCGAAAGAAATGGGAGAAATCACTACCATCGAATTCAAACACCATTAAGAAAACAATAGATCATTATTCATGAGAGCATTAATAGGCATGCGGAGAGATGGGTTTAACTTTCCGTTTATGGGCATCGGGTGAAATGGTTGAGAAATGGGTTTAACTTTTCATTTATAGAACCCGTCTTCAATAGAGCTCCACGTGTCAGTATTTATGAGGCTTAAATTAAAATTAATGTTGTGCCATATTGCGGAAGCTCCTTGTAATCTTCTGTTTTAGTATATAGTAATAGATTTAAATTTTTATTTATGGGCATCGGGAGAAATGGGAGAAATCACTACCATCGAATTCAAACACCATTAAGAAAAGAATAGATCATGATTCATGATAGCATTAATAGGCATGCGGACTGATGGGTTTAACTTTCCATATATGGGCATCGAGTGAAATGGTTGAGAAATGGGTTTAACTTTTCATTTATAGAACCCGTCTTCAATAAAGCTCCACGTGTCGGTATTTATGAGGCTTAAATTAAAATTAATGTTGTGCCACATGGCGGAAGCTCCTTGTAAGCTTCCGTTTTAGTATATAGTAATAGATTTAAATTTTCATTTATGGGCATCGGGAGAAATGGGAGAAATCACTACCATCGAATTCAAACACTATTAAGAAAAGAATAGATCATGATTCATGAGAGCATTAATAGGCATGCGGAGAGATGGGTTTAACTTTCCATTTATGGGCATCGGGTGAAATGGTTGAGAAATGGGTTTAACTTTTCATTTATAGAACCCGTCTTCAATAGAGCTCCACATGTCAGTATTTATGAGGCTTAAATTAAAATTAATGTTGTGCCACATGGCGGAAGCTCCTTGTAAACTTCCATTTTAGTATATAGTAATAGATTTAAATTTTTATTTATAGGCATCGGGAGAAATAGGAGAAATCACTACCATCGAATTCAAACACCATTAAGAAAAGAATAGATGATGATTCATGAGAGCATTAATAGGCATGCGGAGAGATGGGTTTAACTTTCCATTTATGGGCATCGGGTGAAATGGTTGAGAAATGAGTTTAACTTTTCATTTATAGAACCCGTCTTCAATAGAGCTCCACGTGTCAGTATTTATGAGGCTTAAATTAAAATTAATGTTGTGCCACATGGCGGAAGCTCCTTGTAAGCTTCCGTTTTAGTATATAGTAATAGATTTAAATTTTCATTTATGGGCATCGGGAGAAATAGGAGAAATCACTACCATCGAAATCAAACACCATTAAGAAAAGAATAGATCATGATTCATGAGAGCATTAATAGGCATGCGGAGAGATGGGTTTAACTTTCCATTTATGGGCATCGGGTGAAATGGTTGAGAAATGGGTTTAACTTTTCATTTATAGAACCCGTCTTCAATAGAGCTCCACGTGTCAGTATTTATGAGGCTTAAATTAAAATTAATGTTGTGCCACATGGCAGAAACTCCTTGTAAGCTTCCGTTTTAGTATATAGTAATAGATTTAAATTTTCATTTATGGGCATCGGTAGAAATGGGAGAAATCACTATCATCGAATTCAAACACCATTAAGAAAAGAATAGATCATGATTCATGAGAGCATTAATAGGCATGTGGAGAGATGGGTTTAACTTTCCATTTATGGGCATCGGGTGAAATGGTTGAGAAATGGGTTTAACTTTTCATTTATAGAACCCGTCTTCAATAGAGCTCCACGTGTCAGTATTTATGAGGCTTAAATTAAAATTAATGATGTGCCACATGGCGGAAGCTCCTTGTAAGCTTCCGTTTTAGTATATAAGAATAGATTTAAATTTTCATTTATGGGCATCGTGAGAAATGGGAGAAATCACTACCATCGAATTCAAATACCATTAAGAAAAGAATAGATCATGATTCATGAGAGCATTAATAGGCATGCGGAGAGTTGGGTTTAACTTTCCATTTATGGGCATCGGGTGAAATGGTTGAGAAATGGGTTTAACTTTTCATTTATAAAACCCATCTTCAATAGAGCTCCACGTGTCAGTATTTATGAGGCTTAAATTAAAATTAATGTTGTGTCACATGGCGGAAGCTCCTTGTAAGCTTCCGTTTTAGTATATAGTAATAGATTTAAATTTTTATTTATGGGCATCGGGAGAAATGGGAGAAATCACTACCATCGAATTCAAACACCATTAAGAAAAGAATAGATCATGATTCATGAGAGCATTAATAGGCATACGGAGAGATGGGTTTAACTTTCCATTTATGGGCATCGGGTGAAATGGTTGAGAAATGGGTTTAACTTTTCATTTATAGAACCCGTCTTCAATAGAGCTCCACGTGTCAGTATTTATGAGGCTTAAATTAAAATTAATGTTGTGCCACATGGCAGAAGCTCCTTGTAAGCTTCCGTTTTAGTATATAGTAATAGATTTAAATTTTCATTTATGGGCATCGGGAGAAATGGGAGAAATCACTACCATCGAATTCAAACACCATTAAGAAAAGAATAGATCATGATTCATGAGAGCATTAATAGGCATGCGGAGAGATGGGTTTAACTTTCCATTTATGGGCATCGGGTGAAATGGTTGAGAAATAGGTTTAACTTTTCATTTATAGAACCCGTCTTCAATAGAGCTCCATGTGTCAGTATTTATGAGGCTTAAATTAAAATTAATGTTGTGCCACATGGCGGAAGCTCCTTGTAAGCTTCCGTTTTAGTATATAGTAATAGATTTAAATTTCCATTTATGGGCATCGGGAGAAATGGAAGAAATCACTACCATCGAATTCAAACACCATTAAGAAAAGAATAGATCATGATTCATGAGAGCATTAATAGGCATGCGGAGAGATGGGTTTAACTTTCCATTTATGGGCATCGGGTGAAATGGTTGAGAAATGGGTTTACCTTTTCATTTATAGAACCCGTCTTCAATATAGCTCCACGTGTCAGTATTTATGAGGCTTAAATTAAAATTAATGTTGTGCCACATAGCAGAAGCTCCTTGTAAGCTTCCGTTTTAGTATATAGTAATAGATTTAAATTTTCATTTATGGGCATCGGGAGAAATGACAGAAATCACTACCATCGAATTCAAACACCATTAAGAAAAGAATAGATCATGATTCATGAGAGCATTAATAGGCATGCGGAGAGATGGGTTTTACTTTCCATTTATGGGCATCGGGTGAAGTGGTTGAGAAATGGGATTAACTTTTCATTTATAGAACCCGTCTTCAATTGAGCTCCATGTGTCAGTATTTATGAGGCTTAAATTAAAATTAATGTTGTGCCACATGGCGGAAGCTCCTTGTAAGCTTCCGTTTTAGTATATAGTAATAGATTTAAATTTTCATTTATGGGCATCGGGAGAAATGGGAGAAATCACTACCATCGAATTCAAACACCATTAAGAAAAGAATAGATCATGATTCATGAGAGCATTAAGAGGCATGCGGAGAGATGGGTTTAACTTTCCATTTATGGGCATCGGGTGAAATGGTTGAGAAATGGGTTTAACTTTTCATTTATAGAACCCGTCTTCAATAGAGCTCCACGTGTCAGTATTTATGAGGCTTAAATTAAAATTATTGTTGTGCCACATGGCAGAAGCTCCTTGTAAGCTTCCGTTTTAGTATATAGTAATATATTTAAATTTTTATTTATGGGCATCGGGAGAAATGAGAGAAATCACTACCATCGAATTCAAACACCATTAAGAAAAGAATAGATCATGATTCATGAGAGCATTAATAGGCATGCGGAGAGATGGGTTTAACTTTCCATTTATGGGCATCGGGTGAAATGGTTGAGAAATGGGTTTAACTTTTCATTTATAGAACCCGTCTTCAATAGAGCTCCATGTGTCAGTATTTATGAGGCTTAAATTAAAATTAATGTTGTGCCACATGGCGGAAGCTCCTTGTAAGCTTCCGTTTTAGTATATAGTAATAGATTTAAATTTTCATTTATGGGCATCGGGAGAAATGGGAGAAATCACTACCATCGAATTCAAACACCATTAAGAAAAGAATAGATCATGATTCATGAGAGCATTAATAGGCATGCGGAGAGTTGGGTTTAACTTTCCATTTATGGGCATCGGGTGAAATGGTTGAGAAATGGGTTTAACTTTTCATTTATAGAACCCGTCTTCAATAGAGCTCCACGTGTCAGTATTTATTAGGCTTAAATTAAAATTAATGTTATGGCACATGGCGGAAGCTTCTTATAAGCTTCCGTTTTAGTATATAGTAATAGATTTAAATTTTCATTTATGGGCATCGGGAGAAATGGGAGAAATCACTACCATCGAATTCAAGCACCATTAAGAAAAGAATAGATCATGATTCATGAGAGCATTAATAGGCATGCGGAGAGATGGGTTTAACTTTCCATTTATGGGCATCGGGTGAAATGGTTGAGAAATGAGTTTTACTTTTCATTTATAGAACCCGTCTTTAATAGAGCTCCACGTGTCAGTATTTATGAGGCTTAAATTAAAATTAATGTTGTGCCACATGGCAAAAGCTCCTTGTAAGTTTCCGTTTTAGTATATAGTAATAGATTTAAATTTTCATTTATGGGTATCGGAAGAAATGGGAGAAATCACTACCATCGAATTCAAACACCATTAAGAAAAGAATAGATCATGATTCATGAGAGCATTAATAGGCATGCGGAGAGATGGGTTTAACTTTCCATTTATGGGCATCGGGTGAAATGGTTGAGAAATGGGTTTAACTTTTCATTTATAGAACCCGTCTTCAATAGAGCTCCACGTGTCAGTATTTATGAGGCTTAAATTAAAATTAATGTTGTGCCACATGGCGGAAGCTCCTTGTAAGCTTCCGTTTTAGTATATAGTAATAGATTTAAATTTTCATTTATGGGCATCGGGAGAAATGGGAGAAATCACTACCATCGAATTAAAACATCATTAAGAAAAGAATAGATCATGATTCATGAGAGCATTAATAGGCATGCGGAGAGATGGGTTTAACTTTCCATTTATGGGCATCGGGTGAAATGGTTGAGAAATGAGTTTAACTTTTCATTTATAGAACCCGTCTTCAATAGAGCTCCACGTGTCAGTATTTATGAGGCTTAAATTAAAATTAATGTTGTGCCACATGGCAGAAGCTCCTTGTAAGCTTCCATTTTAGTATTTAGTAATAGATTTAAATTTTTATTTATGGGCATCGGGAGAAATGGGAGAAATCACTACCATCGAATTCAAACACCATTAAGAAAAGAATAGATCATGATTCATGAGAGCATTAATAGGCATACGGAGAGATGGGTTTAACTTTCCATTTATGGGCATCGGGTGAAATGGTTGAGAAATGGGTTTAACTTTTCATTTATAGAACCTGTCTTCAATAGAGCTCCACGTGTCAGTATTTATGAGGCTTAAATTAAAATTAATGTTGTGCCCCATGGCGGAAGCTCCTTGTAAGCTTCCGTTTTAGTATATAGTAATAGATTTAAATTTTCATTTATGGGCATCGGGAGAAATGGGAGAAATCACTACCATCGAATTCAAACACCATTAAGAAAAGAATAGATCATGATTCATGAGAGCATTAATAGGCATGCGGAGAGATGGGTTTAACTTTCCATTTATGGGCATCGGGTGAAATGGTTGAGAAATGGGTTTAACTTTTCATTTATAGAACTCGTCTTCAATAGAGCTCCACGTGTCAGTATTTATGAGGCTTAAATTAAAATTAATGATATGCCACTTGGCGGAAGCTCCTTGTAAGCTTCCGTTTTAGTATATAGTAATAGATTTAAATTTTCATTTATGGGCATCGGGAGAAATGGGAGAAATCACTACCATCGAATTCAAATACCATTAAGAAAAGAATAGATCATGATTCATGAGAGCATTAATAGGCATGCGGAGAGTTGGGTTTAACTTTCCATTTATGGGCATCGGGTGAAATGGTTGAGAAATGGGTTTAACTTTTCATTTATAAAACCCGTCTTCAATAGAGCTCCACGTGTCAGTATTTATGAGGCTTAAATTAAAATTAATGTTGTGTCACATGGCGGAAGCTCCTTGTAAGCTTCCGTTTTAGTATATAGTAATAGATTTAAATTTTCATTTATGGGCATCGGGAGAAATGGGAGAAATCACTACCATCGAATTCAAACACCATTAAGAAAAGAATAGATCATGATTCATGAGAGCATTAATAGGCATGCAGAGAGATGGGTTTAACTTTCCATTTATGGGCATCGGGTGAAATGGTTGAGAAATTGGTTTAACTTTTCATTTATAGAACCCGTCTTCAATAGAGCTCCACGTGTCAGTATTTATGAGGCTTAAATTAAAATTAATGTTGTGCCACATGGCAGAAGCTCTTTGTAAGCTTCCGTTTTAGTATATAGTAATAGATTTAAATTTTCATTTATGGGCATCGGGAGAAATGGGAGAAATCACTACCATCGAATTCAAACACCATTAAGAAAAGAATAGATCATGATTCATGAGAGCATTAATAGGCATGCGGAGAGATGGGTTTAACTTTCCATTTATGGGCATCGGGTGAAATGGTTGAGAAATGGGTTTAACTTTTCATTTATAGAACCCGTCTTCAATAGAGCTCCATGTGTCAGTATTTATGAGGCTTAAATTAAAATTAATGTTGTGCCACATGGCGGAAGCTCCTTGTAAGCTTCCGTTTTAGTATATAGTAATAGATTTAAATTTTCATTTATGGGCATCGGGAGAAATGGGAGAAATCACTACCATCGAATTCAAACACCATTAAGAAAAGAATAGATCATGATTCATGAGAGCATTAATAGGCATGCGGAGAGATGGGTTTAACTTTCCATTTATGGGCATTGGGTGAAATGGTTGAGAAATGGGTTTAACTTTTCATTTATAGAACCCGTCTTTAATAGAGCTCCACGTGTCAGTATTTATGAGGCTTAAATTAAAATTAATGTTGTGCCACATGGCAGAAGCTCCTTGTAAGCTTCCGTTTTAGTATATAGTAATAGATTTAAATTTTCATTTATGGGCATCGGGAGAAATGAGAGAAATCACTACCATTGAATTCAAACACCATTAAGAAAAGAATAGATCATGATTAATGAGAGCATTAATAGGCATGCGGAGAGATGGGTTTAACTTTCCATTTATGGGCATCGGGTGAAGTGGTTGAGAAATGGGTTTAACTTTTCATTTATAGAACCCGTCTTCAATAGAGCTCCACGTGTCAGTATTTATGAGGCTTAAATTAAAATTAATGTTGTGCCACATGGCGGAAGCTCCTTGTAAGCTTCCGTTTTAGTATATAGTAATAGATTTAAATTTTCATTTATGGGCATCGGGAGAAATGGAAAAAATCACTACCATCGAATTCAAACAATATTAAGAAAAGAATAGATCATGATTCATGAGAGCATTAATAGGCATGCGGAGAGATGGGTTTAACTTTCCATTTATGGGCATCGGGTGAAATGGTTGAGAAATGAATTTAACTTTTCATTTATAGAACCCGTCTTCAATAGAGCTCCACGTGTCAGTATTTATGAGGCTTAAATTAAAATTAATGTTGTGCCACATGGCAGAAGCTCCTTGTAAGCTTCCGTTTTAGTATATAGTAATAGATTTAAATTTTCATTTATGGGCATCGGAAGAAATGAGAGAAATCACTACCATCGAATTCAAACACCATTAAGAAAAGAATAGATCATGATTCATGAGAGCATTAATAGGCATGCGGAGAGATGGGTTTAACTTTCCATTTATGGGCATCGGGTGAAATGGTTGAAAAATGGGTTTAACTTTTCATTTATAGAACCCGTCTTCAATAGAGCTCCACGTGTCAGTATTTATGAGGCTTAAATTAAAATTAATGTTGTGCCACATGGCGGAAGCTCCTTGTAAGCTTCCGTTTTAGTATATAGTAATAGATTTAAATTTTCATTTATGGGCATCGGGAGAAATGGGAGAAATCACTACCATCGAATTCAAACACCATTAAGAAAAGAATAGATCATGATTCATGAGAGCATTAATAGGCATGCGGAGAGTTGGGTTTAACTTTCTATTTATGGGCATCGGGTGAAATGGTTGAGAAATGGGTTTAACTTTTCATTTATAGAACCCGTCTTCAATAGAGCTCCACGTGTCAGTATTTATGAGGCTTAAATTAAAATTAATGTTGTGCCACATGGCGGAAGCTCCTTGTAAGCTTCCGTTTTAGTATATAGTAATAGATTTAAATTTTCATTTATGGGCATCGGGAGAAATGGGAGAAATCACTACCATCGAATTCAAGCACCATTAAGAAAAGAATAGATCATGATTCATGAGAGCATTAATAGGCATGCGGAGAGATGGGTTTAACTTTCCATTTATGGGCATCGGGTGAAATGGTTGAGAAATGGGTTTTACTTTTCATTTATAGAATCCGTCTTTAATAGTGCTCCACGTGTCAGTATTTATAAGGCTTAAATTAAAATTAATATTGTGCCACATGGCAGAAGCTCCTTGTAAGTTTCCGTTTTAGTATATAGTAATAGATTTAAATTTTCATTTATGGGCATCGGGAGAAATGGGAGAAATCACTACCATCGAATTCAAACACCATTAAGAAAAGAATAGATCATGATTCATGAGAGCATTAATAGGCATGCGGAGAGATGGGTTTAACTTTCCATTTATGGGCATCGGGTGAAATGGTTGAGAAATGGGTTTAACTTTTCATTTATAGAACCCGTCTTCAATAGAGCTCCACGTGTCAGTATTTATGAGGCTTAAATTAAAATTAATGTTGTGCCACATGGCGGAAGCTCCTTGTAAACTTCCGTTTTAGTATATAGTAATAGATTTAAATTTTCATTTATGGGCATCGGGAGAAATGGGAGAAATCACTACCATCGAATTCAACCATCATTAAGAAAAGAATAGATCATGATTCATGAGAGCATTAATAGGCATGCGGAGAGATGGGTTTAACTTTCCATTTATGGGCATCGGGTGAAATGGTTGAGAAATGAGTTTAACTTTTCATTTATAGAACCCGTCTTCAATAGAGCTCCACGTGTCAGTATTTATGAGGCTTAAATTAAAATTAATGTTGTGCCACATGGCAGAAGCTCCTTGTAAGCTTCCGTTTTAGTATTTAGTAATAGATTTAAATTTTCATTTATCGGCATTGGGAGAAATGGGAGAAATCACTACCATCGAATTCAAACACTATTAAGAAAAGAATAGATCATGATTCATGAGAGCATTAATAGGCATACGGAGAGATGGGTTTAACTTTCCATTTATGGGCATCGTGTGAAATGATTGAGAAATGGGTTTAACTTTTCATTTATAGAACCCGTCTTCAATAGAGCTCCACGTGTCAGTATTTATGAGGCTTAAATTAAAATTAATGTTGTGCCACATGGCGGAAGCTCCTTGTAAGCTTCCGTTTTAGTATATAGTATAGATATAGATATATAGATTGGTCGAGGCCTGTGCCAGTTGTGCTTCGCGCTGGCGTTTCTTCAGAGCCATTAGACTAGCTGTTGCAGAGGATTTTTTCCGCCATGGAATACTTGAACCGGGACCACTCCTATAGTCTCGGCAGGCCGGGTCAGGCCCCGACTATGGGGTGGCCTCATCAAAAAAGTGCCCTTATCAAATTGCTTATTCGGGTATAGATGCCTATATCAATTAGAGGGCCCTTGTCAGTCGGTGGGGTACAAATAACAACGGCTCTTAGAGAATCATCAAGATCAAGCAAACACCTTTTTTTTTTTTTTTCTTGGTGGGAAAAATAAATACATTGATAATGAACAAGTCTCAAAATCATAGTTTCCAACTGATAGCTCATTTAGTAAGGCATATGCTTCTCCAAATGCTCAATGATGAATCCAGATTATTCACAATTTTTATCGGGAAAAAAGAGCAGTCGGATTGAATGTAAAAATAAAAATGTATGGGTGAGAATAGGTCAGAGCCAATTCTTCCTACGATCCACATGCAGTAGTGAAGGATCAGTCCAACGAGGTAGCACGAGCATGGTCCTAACAGAATACGATTCCATTTAGCCATGGTAGACTGCAACCTAGTCCTCGGCGAGAGCCCGATCCCGCGGCCACCGCTCCCCCGGCTCAGATGGATGTCCAACACCTCCCGTGAACATGCGTCGCCCTTCGGTTGCTACCTCCAGGTGAGCCCCAAAGGTATGCTCGACCTCTACCACCAACTCCGCGGCAGTGTCCACCGCATATGGTCTTGCGGCACCCAGGGAGCCGCCGTGGCCGGGGGCTACGCCCTCGTGCTAAGAGCCGACGGGGCATTTGGCACCTACGGCCCACGCTTCTGGAACCTCGGCGGAGGACTCAATCCGCCGCCAGGCCCCAGGCGCGGAGGAGTGTTACACTCCGGGTCTAGCTGGACCGGCAAAGGCACCATACTAAGGGACGGTGAGAAGGAGCTGCTGATCGATGACAACGGCAGGCTGGTAACCCAAACCTACGGCCCGGACGGGAAAACCATCATCTTCCATCACTTCGTTAGTCCGCCGTATGCGTTCAGCGGGCAGCCCGCCTTCGAGTTCGCACCCGGTGGGGAGCTGGTGTACAGCGATAAAGGCGAGGACAAGAACGGCGTCGAGACCAGGCGCCGGGTGTGGGGCAGCGGGGTGACGTCCAACGCCTTGGACTACATCTGCGCTCTCCCCGACCTCGCCGTCTACGGCCGCCGTGAGCTGGTTTATAATGGAGAGACAGCCTTCTGCGGGGTGGTGATTCGAAGACATGGTGGTGCGCTAAGTTATAAGATATAGTGTGTTAGTATTCTATTAGTCCCAACTCAGTTGTGGTAATATAAAGATATGCTTTTTCTCTCTATAGAAGGAGGGGTAGCGAAGATCTCTCCAAATCCGACCCGAACCCTAGGTGGGCCTTCCAAATCCGAACTCGGCTCAAAGATTGATCATCATGTTCATCCCAAATTCAGCCCATCTTTTTTTCGGATTTCAGGCCGAGTTCGGACCGAGCGCGAATAAGAGGATTGCAAGGGAAAAACTCATGAAAAAATAACATTTTGTGTGCTCCTACAATATATAAGTAACAATAATACATGCATCTCACAATTTCACTAAAACCTAGCACTTTGTATGGGTGACATATCTAAAATCGTAGGCATACATACAGCAACAAAAGCTATGAGATTCTAAACAATGACAACTCTCACTAAAATCGAGAGGGGATGGTTCAATAAACTAATACACCCTTACTATTTCAGGTTTCGTATAAAACGGACCGAGCTTTACATGGCTTGAACTCAGACCGAACTCATGCTCGGGCTTGAAATAATATCCAAGCTCAACCCAGCCTAAGCTCACATAAAGCTTGACCAATATTTTTTTGGGCCGAACAAGCGGGTATCTGGTTAACCCAACCCAATTAACAATCCTACCTCAAACTCATCCTTTTTTCATGGGGTTATTTAATTAGCTCCTTAAAAAGGTATTTGTTTAACGTTAAGGGCATGTAAAGTTTGAACTTAATTAACGTTAAGCCCATGAAGTTGGACTATGGCTAATGCGTACTCCTTTTCCCTCGTATATGTAATAATAAAAATTTTTAAATGATAATTTTATCCCCTGCTCTAGATAAAGTGTAACAATTGTAACAAAAGAGTAACAATTGGTAAAAAGCAAAAATCCGTTAGTTTTGGCTAATGCGGGCTTCTTCTATCGTGCATATGTAATAGCGAAATTTTTTAAATGATAATTTTAGCCCTACATATAAAGTGTAACAATCGTACAAAAAAAGTAACAATTGGTAAAGAGTAACAATTTGATATGGTAAAATGCCTTAATTATCGATTGATTGTTGCGGCATTTCTATTTATCTGGTCACAATATGATTTTTTTTGTGACAATTGAGGCATTGAGCTATGCGAAACCAAGCTGATTCTATCTAGCACATAAAGAGTAACAATTAGGTAATAAAGAGTAACTATATGATTGATTGACAAAATAAATTTTTGGAAAAGTTGGTGATAACTTCTTTTAAGTAGATGCTTTTAAGCTTAAGGACTTTGAAATGCTATGAAAGAAATTGCTCTCCACAACATTTCAAATGAAAGAGGAACATGGAGGCTGTGGCAACATTGTCAACGGAGGCATCAGCGGCAATGACGTGCAACCCCCTTCCCCTCGACTGTTGTGTGGTGGTATCTGGGAAAATGAACAGGAGGGCACAACTTGTATTTTTTTTTTAAGTCCAATTGTAATTAGAGAATATTGTGGTGCAAAATAATATCAACTCCCTTTAGAAGGAGGAAGACTGTGTGATGGCTTGAAAGGGGGCCCTTGGCACTTCAAAAGGCGGCCTCTCATATTGAAGCGATGGAACGGTTCATGCAATGAGGAACGAGACATGTTTGTTACTATGCCTTCGTGGATGAACTTTTCCAATCCCGGTGCCGTTGTGGTCGGAGAGATCGTTAAGTCGTTTGGTGAGTACTATAAGCACACCTATCACTACGGATGTGCCTACGACAAATGGTAGGATGTTATTCGCTGGATGTTGTATGGATGTGAAGCTTGGAGATGAGCTTCGACCCAACATGTTGAAGGCGAGGAAGGAAGAGGGTTTGGTGAGTTTTCTTCAACCATTAACAAATGATTGGAAACCTTGCCTGGTGTTTGTCCATGGAGAAGAGGCTTGCCATAATAAGAGGGTGCAAAACAAAGGGACAGCTGTAGAGGCTTGTACTCAGGTTGGCTTTTTTTTTTGGTACACCGAGGATACTTCAAGCCATCAATATTTGAAGATTAGCCAAAAGGCAAGAGCTAACATACTCAGGTTGGCCTAAGAAACAAAGAACCCCGGGTACTTGGACATCATAGGAGAGAAATGGCCAATCAAGCATTGCTGCCTATTAGCAGAGGTAGACCTGGACCAAAGGTGTCTAAAGCGGATGAAGGGTGAGATTTTACTACAGGATCTGCAATTACGCGCTAAGGAGCCTAAGGGTGTTGGCAGTGCACAACTTGAGGGTGTTGGCAAGTCACGATACGTGGTCTTGGCGGACCTAGATAACGAGTTCAGAATCCCAAGTGTTGAGGAAGTCCACCGGTTAGTCCCACATCGATAAAGGGGGCACCTAATGCTTGCTTAACATACCCTATGTGGACCTCCCCTTACGACCTGGGTTTTAGGATGTGAGGATATCTAACATGGTATCAGAGCTGGGTTCACCGTCTCCCTCCGGATGTAGCCCTATCCAATTGTGCCTCGCTCTGCGTGCTCCGCTTGAGGGTGGGTGTTGAGGAAGTCCACCGGTTAGTCCCACATCGGTAAAGGGGGCACCTAGCACCCGCTTAATATACCCTCTGTGGAACTCCCCTTATGACCCGGGTTTTAGGGTGTGAGGGTATCTAACACCAAGCAAGATTGCGAGAGGTCTCACTTCTAGCCCACCTGCTGGCAGAGATATTGATTCGGGTTATTCTTCAATGACTGGTGGTCACATTGTAGATGCCTGTACTATAGTGGGGGATGTCTCTGCAGCTCTGTCCATCGCAAAGGAGCTTCCAAGTTTTGTAGAGATGGTTATTCTTCCAGGTTCTGTAAATATTTTGGGAGAAGACCAGTAGGTTGACACCACTTTAGTGCATAATCCACCAGAAGAAGAGGCAGAGGCTAACACCATCAGGTTCGAGGAGAGTGTGACTATATAGCAAGTTGAAGACCACATGATTCTCTTTTAGTTAAGAGCCAAGCTATTGGGACTGACGATTATGAGGTTCTCATGGGTGAGGAGTACGAAGGTTTTGAGTTTTTAGAGAGCAAGATGGGTCAAGAGCTAAGGAACCGGCTAGCAAATCTGAGAAACATCTCAGGTTGGCAGAGGGAAACGGGCGGGTGATGGGTTTGTGCAACAGGGTTGTCCAAGGAGGACTCACTCATTTGCAGTTTGCTGATACGATCCTTTTTTGCAGGGAGGACCGCAAATGGATGATGAACTTGAAGTTCATCCTGCTCACTTTCCATTTGCCGACGGGTTTGAAGATTAATATGGAGAAGAGCACTTTGATTGGTATTGGGTAGATCAAGAGGTGGTGAGAGAGTTGGCAGTTTTTATGGGCTACTCCACCTCGGTGTTTTCAATTAAGTATTTGGGCCTTCCCCTCAGGGATGATGGACTTCATAAGGAGGACTAGCAACCGGTTTTGTAGAAGATGGATTCCATATTGGCGGGATGGAAACACAAACTATTGTCCAAGGGAGGTAGGGTTACTCTGATTAAATCGGTTTTGATAGCTTCGCCTGTTTACTACATGTCGGTCTTTCGGATGCCAGTTTGGGTGATCAAGGCCACTGATAAAAGGAGGAGGGATTTTCTTTGGGCCAGATCCTTTGGCCAGAGGAAGGGTATACCCTTAATCAAATGAGATATGGTGTGCCATGAGGTGAGATTTGGTGGGCTGGGAATTTTAAACATCAAGAGATATAATGTGGCTCTACTGAGTAAGTGGTGGTGGAGGCTATTCCAGTGTGACGACTTATGGGTGCAGCTTATTATGCGAAGGTATTATAGGAGACATCGTCCTTTGGATTTCACTTTGCAGGATTCCAATAGAATCTTGCTTTTCTGGAGAGGAGTCCTTTCTACGGCTAGCTTATTTCAGGAAGAGATCCATTGGATCTCTGGAGATGGTCTCTCTATCAAGTTCTAGGTGGACAGATGGAACCCCCTTGCCCCTTTTGCGTTCTCCTTCCCTTTGCTCTTTGCTAGAGCTGTTGATCCTTTCGCTAGGGTTGTTGATATTCTACCTCTCAACCAATCTTTGTCCTTCCACTCTGTTCCCTCTGTTTTAGGTTTTTCCTCTGTTATATCTGAGCTTCGTCGTCTGTTTGCTCTACAGTCGTCCTTCTGTTTGAGGCCCTCCCTAGATTATTTCCTCTGGACTTGGGGTAGTTCGAGGGTTTTCTCGGTTAGGAGCGTTTACTCCATTTCTTCCAGTGTCCTTCTGGTTTGGAGCTTCAATCTTGTTTAGAAAGTGAGGCATCCTCTGAGAATCAGGGTGTTCCTTTGGGAGCTGCTACACTTTCGTACTCTTAGGATAGATAATCTGCTTCATTGTGGTTTGGCTGTTGACCCCAACTGTAGGTTTTGTTCCTCGGATGAATCTATTGAACATGTTTTCTTGTTGTGTCCAGCTATTTCCCCTCTGTGGGGCTCTTCTGCTCTTGTTTCCGCTTAGATGCGTCCTTACCCGACTCTATTTCTTCTCTTTGGTTTGATTGACGACAGGTTTAGGCAGTACACTATCTTTGGCCAAATTGGGACAGAAGCGTGGCTGGCCTGCTATGGGCTATTTGGCTTAAACGCAATGCTAGAATGTTCAGACAGGAGTTCAACTCGTTGGATAGTGTTTTTGTAGAAGCTGGTAGGATGGATTTGTTTTGGCACTCTTAGCCTTGTTTGTGTTCAGGCTTGGGTCCCATGACTCGACTACTTGGTTAGCCCGAGTAGGTCGGGGGTCCCACACCCCGACTACTCGGTTAACCCGGGTAGGTCGCGAGTCCCATGACTCGACTACTTTGTTAGCCCGAGTAGACCACGGGTCCCACACCCCGTCTGCTTGGCTAACCCGAGTAGGTTGCGGGGTCCCATGACCCGACTACTTGATTAGCCCGAGTAGGCCGTTGGTCTTGTACCCCTACTGCTCGACTAACTCGAATAGGACCAAGGGTCGCAGCACGGGCCAAGCTCACCCTGGAGGAGTGTCAGTTCCCCGCTTCCCCCAGGGAGGATTTGAATATGTTGTCCTATTGTAGGGTGCTGGAACAGCCTCTGTCTGTCAATCCTTCCATTGTAGTTGGGGACTGCGGTACAGAATGGCCAGGCACGGCTCTGTCATCCTAACCACTTCCCTCACGCTCTGCTGTACTTGGGGATGGAAGATCAGAATGGCCAGGCACATGCCAGCCATCCTGGCCAAACCCCACACGATCCACATGGACACATGCACGAACGACAAAGTGAGCCACCAAGCGCCTAAGGCTCTGGGTCCATATAAAAGCATGCCCTCTTATAGAGGGCTAGGTACGCAACGCAACACCACTGCTACTCCCGCTTGCCTTCTTCCCTTAGGGCCTCAACTGAGTTAAGCATCGGAGGGACCTTGGCTCGAAGAGAGCCTCTGTCTTCTTACAGGTTCAGAGGAGAGGAAGCAGCACGCGACACCAACACACTTGGGCCGTGTGGTGAGACCAAAAATCTCACCCACAGAACCTATCCCTTAATATGCTGGAGGACAACGCCATTCTCGAAATAACATTATCAATTAGCTTCTCATTGTCAAGTGAGGCTGAGTGTAAGAAGTCCTTTTTAGCTCATAATCGTGAGCTAGAAAGGTCGAGAACTTCGAAGCCTTGAGACTTAGGGGGTGTTAGTCAATTAGGATTTGGTGAAGAGTTCATTGTATTTAGGATTACATCAGTAGTGGTTCTGAACTTCTTTGTGGTATTGTAGATTTAAGCGTTAGTGGTTGCGGAGTCCACAACGTGAACTCCTGATCTAGGCGTTAGTCAATATTTTATATGACCTTGGACTCATAAGTTAGGCGTTAGTCAATAATTATGGTACAAGTCCATGACGTCATAACAAAAGGGATTTACAAACCTAAGTATATATACTTTTTGCCCATCAAAAGTTCCACCTCAAAGGTGGAATTTTAAATCCCTTACGTGAGACTTTCTCTTTGAAAGGTATCATCGGTAGGGGTGGGAATTCTTGACCCGACCCGAACCCGACCCGAAGTTAGTGGGTTTGGGTTTGGCCTAAACGGGTTCGGGTCATAAACAGGTCGACCCGATTGACCCGTTTATTTAATGGGTCGGGTTTGGGTTTGTACTTATAACCCGATTGACCCGACTTGACCCGTTTAACAAATGGGTCGTGCCAACCCGACCCAACCCGATCAAACCCGGCCCAATCTGACTTGTCTTGACCCAACTCGACAGATTTACATGGGTTCTGTTGACCCAACCTAACACGACCCGACCCGTTTAGTAAACGGGTCAGGTCGGGTCAACTCGTTTATTAGGCGGGTCAGGTTTGGGTTTAAGTTTTTGACCCTTTTATTAAATGGGTCGGGTTCGGGTTAGGTGTTTTGCCCTTATACATATGTCTCAACCCGACCCGACGCGACCCATTGTCACCCCTAATCATTGGCATCTCCCGGAACCCTAGCACCCATGCTCGTGATCGTGGAAGCCAACGTCGGATCCCCAGCAACCCTCATTCTCCTCTTCCAGGTATCTCTCAATCTCCTTCCTTCCTCTTCTTTAGGTATACCCAACCCCTCTCGACTGCCCTCTCTCTTCACTCCCCTGGTCGGAACAAAATACAGTAGAGAGAGAGAGAGAGAGAGAGAGAGAGAGAGAGAGAGAGAGAGAGAGAGAGAGAGAGAGAGAGAGACCCTTTGGATCCGTCCGGTTCCGATCACGACACCCGTCCGGCTCCGATCGTAACGCCCGTCCGGTGCCGATCGCGACACTGATCCGGCTCCATCGTGACGCCTGCCTCCTCGATCATATATTGGACTCAATATTTTAATTAGTATGCTACTTCCAATTTGTATGTTATTTGTGGAAATGACCTCCTTGGTTGATGGTATGTTGAAGTCTTTTGGCATGATACAATTGGTAATCTTGTTTGAAATATGATCTTATTTATAAAAAAATTATCAATTTCTATATGTAAAATTACTAAAATCTTTGATATAATTTTTTTTTACCATTTGACTTATGTAAAAATTGATCAAACTATTTATCCAACGTGGTGAGGCAATCTTGGATGACAGAGGCAATGTTGATTAAATCTAGCTTAATTTTGATTCATTATTCTTGTATATTTTTTTAATAAATGTATTAATACTTTTTGTATTATGCCTTTAAAATTCATCAAAATTGTTCTTCAAATGTGTTAGTCAAATGAGATTTTATGTCCAAGTGCACAACAAAAATCCCACGTGAACTCCTAAAACAGGGATTTATGAGTCCGTAAACTTCTCAAAAAAGTCTGCAGACTCCTAAAAAAACCCAGAGACTCTTTAAAAAAAATCCGCGGACTCTCAAAGACCGCAAGTCCACGAACTCCTAAATAATGATTTTAAAATCTCAATTGACTAACACCTCCTTAGGAGTCTTTTGTCGGTGTTTTTATGTGGGTGCCAAGTTATCTTAGGTGGCTTCTTCAAATGGTATTTTTGCAGCCTCTTCCTAGTGAGTACGAAGTGAATCAATCGCAAGGGTTAGCTCAGCGGAGCAGGCGGCTCCAAGAATCGAGCCCCATTGGTTGGGGAAGAACTTTGGAGTTTTAGGGGGAATCAGTGGCTTGCTTGAATTCTTGATTTGGGCTTCAGTGGTATATCTTAGATGTGAAAACAAGAAAGAACCGTTGAAGGGAGTAAAACAAGAACTGAACAAATGAGCCGCCATGGAATCCGCGGCGATGGAAGCAGGTGGGGTTCAGTACCGCCTGTGGCGGCCTCCGCCCGGATCTCGCCGCCCCAGAATCTCAGTCGCCGGGGCTTCAGCCACGCCCCGCCAAAACCGCACCCGCCTCCTCGCAAGGCCGACATTCTCATGGAAGCCGGGCGGCTCGCGGCGGAGTACTTAGTCTCGAAGGGCCAGCTCCCTCCCGACTCGCTCCCCGGCAAGCGGCACATTGGTGCCCCTCAGCCGCCCCCAATGCCTGAAAGCCGCTCTTCGGCTCTCCCTCGCATCGGAAATGCAGCTCCCGATGTCGGTCATGGACGGAGGAGGTTTAATGACGAGCATGATGACCGTCCATGGCCGCGAAAGTTCAGTGGAGGGAAGAGGAAAATGGGGCCGTATGACAGGCGCCATGATTCAGATTGGGGGGATTGGGGAAGAAGATGGAGGGGGGCTCATGGGCCACCAATGGACAGAGCTCGGGGTTATTCTGATCATGGAGGAGAGGATGGCTTCGCTCCTAGATTCCATAGGGATTGGCGGGGTGGGTTTCGTGAAGCTGGAATCAGGCGCTCAAGAGTTCCTTCCGATGAACTGCCCTCGAGAAGTGAGGCCACAGGCGAGTCGGGTTCGGAGCAGAATCATGGAAGTTCCTCTAGAGCTAGGAAAGATCGCCTGTCCGAGGCCGATGTGGACTTTGACAAAAGGGTGGATGATAGCTGGATCTTGAACTCGGAAGCCGGAGACCGAGTGAAGAGCAAAGTGAGTGGTGATTCAGTGAAGAGAACTCCGCCGAGAGAGATTCGGGTTATGAAGCCCGGTGGAGTTGAAGATGGCCCCGTAAGCCAGCATGACAAGGATCTGTTGAAGTTGTGCATGTTTGCAAAGGTGCCCACAAGACCCCGCTCGTCATCACTAGCTAATACAAATCCAAAAGTTGATGGAGGTGAGGCAAGCAACACATCCAAGGTTGTCGAGAGCTCGTTGAGTGACCCGCCTGAAAATCAAACCAATAATTTGAAATGCCAAGTACTTGACCATTCTAGCGTTCCATCTGCCCAATCCATGAAGATAACTGTAAAACCTCGGCATGAATCATGTCAGAGCCCTCAGGGTATGGAGACGTCGAGAGTGATGGTTGATGCGAGGGAGGAGGATAGTTTTGCACATGTTGATAAGAGGGAGGGAATCAAGAGAGAGAACAAGCCATCTTTGTCAAAGGTATCTCAAGAGAATGAGCACTCTTGCCCATATGTTGAGAGGGTTCCGCAGGATGAAGGAATGGTCGAGGCAGTTGACCCAGTTTGTGAATCAGGATTTGTTGGCAATATGGAAAAGAAGAAACGGCTGGAATCAGTATCGTTCAAAATCTGCGACCTCAACCTTATGGGAAGTCCTGAAATAACCGAGATTCTTGATGATCTTCCTTTGGACCATCAGCCTACTTCCCTTGCTCTGGAAACCAAGACGAAGCTTTCGGTAGATTTTGATCTATCGACATGTAACAATACCAATAATGGTGATGACCGTAATCAGCTTTCAGCTGATGACAAAGTGGTTCCGGTAATTAATCTAGAAGATGATTCTCCGATACTGGACAACATCAGTGGTTGTTCAAACCTTAAGTGAGATTCTTTCATATGCTAAAACTAATCTTTCCAATTTTTGGATCATTTCTAAAGTTTCTAGATATTTATGATAGTGGTTTAATTTCTTCTGTCCCGTACGACTTTGATCTTTTTTGCATCTGATCGTGCAATAATCTGTGGTAGTTCTTACTTTGTCAGATTGGTAGCATCTTACATCTTATTAGATGACTAAAAACTTATTCATCATAAAGCAGGAGTGAAGATAAATGTGTAAGCCTTGAAAATATTCTGAGCCACACTCCAGATACAGCTGATATTACTGGTACTCAGGATGGTTATAGCCTTGAGATTTCTGAGTTACTTGGAAGTAATATTTCAAGATGTCCGTCAGTGCAAGCAGATCTTAACAACCTGCCGACTGAGATGAGCCTTCATAGCACAGAGGTAGTATAACAAAGCAATTAAGAATAAATTTTTTTCTCTTCTGGTTGGTGATGCCTCATGCAATTTCATAGCTTTGTTGCATATACGATATGGTATGACCAAGGATTTGTTTTGGCTCTCTTTCTTCGATCAGGGTTTTCCAGGCGATGATGATCCAATATATGTATCTCTTGGAGAATTACCAATAAGTAAGCTTGACATACAGTTTCTGTTACTTTTCTTCACATTTAAATATACTAGATTTAGAAATTGGTATGATTTGTGGGGTCCATACACTCTCTGCTCTTATAAGTGGTTACGTCTAGTGATGAATCGATTACATCTTTTGTGCTGAATAGCTCACTTTTCTTTCTTTATTTTTGTGTTCATTTGAAGAAAATATATAAAAGAATACAAAGATATATTTTCAGGTTAGCTCAATAACTTTGGGACACCCAGATGTTAGACACGTGAACCCTGGGAATAATCATGCTTTAATGATGAACTATTCTTTCTTTAACTTTGATGTTTATGTTCTTTATCCTGAGTAGCATTTTGTTTGTTTATACTTTATAGGCTTTATGGAGGTTTGGGACCAGCCACCTCAGGATTATGAGAAGTTCTTTTGATCCATTTCAAAGCATTACAGTGTAAGGCTGCCATTTCATTGTTTAGCAATGCCAATATCTGCTTAACAAAGATTCAGTTAAAAATATCTCTTAATAGTTTTTGGTTACTGAGGTTGGTGTAGTAGTTTCTGCACTCATTTACACCATATGTTGAAAGATTAAAGAACTGATCTCTGTTTTCCATGCCTAATGAATGCAGCTTCTTGTCATTTCGACCATATGTTTCATAGGCTGAGGTTTTCTGCCTTAATGTTTGAATTGCTGCTTCTTTGTAGACTTTGTAAAATTGCTAATAGAGTAATTAGTTGACGAAAATAAATTACATGCCATGCATAATTATCCTGTGGTGTCTGAATTACTCCTTTAGGGGTCTTTTATATTGCAACCGTTCCTGCTTGCCCACTTGTTGATAAGAATAGACGTGCACATAGCCCACAATATGGAACGCATGCTTAAACAGAAGCAAAAATGGTTCACAGGATGCCTAATTTTCTTCATTGATTGCCAACACTGGGGTACTAATAGTGCATGCAGTTAGAGGTACCATATATAGATAAAAAAGAAGAGAAGGATAAGAAGAAGGGAAAAAGAGACACACAGGAGGGAAACAAGGGTCAATTTAAATAGCCGTCAGCGGTTGTTGGACTCTGCAAGGGGTCCTGCCCTTTACTTTCACTTTTAGAGATCCCTCATTAGGCCTCTGTTCTAAGTAATGTTGTTTTGAGAGTCCAGATTAAACTTTTGACATGATTTTGTTTTGTTTAGAAGCCCAATTGGTAAGTTTAATTAGATTTAGTCCTAAGTTGAGTCAAATAGGGGCAACTAGCTTCCTTTAAGTGTGGAATAGTAGGGCTGGTCCTTCTAGATGCTTGCTAGAATTCGTTTCACTTGGATTTGAACACCAATCAAACTGATTTTATTTATTTATTTTTTTGGGTGGGGTGTTTGTGGGGGAGGGGGGGGGGGGGGGGGGTGTAGACTATATAAAGAGTCACAAAATTGGACTATCTAGTTTTGCAACTTCTCTGTTAGGGTTTGGAATTGAATGGATGTATTCTATGGAGCCAATATGCTAATATATGTATACAAGTGCAGTGCAATTCCACCACATACACCTATGAGTATATAGCCTATGCTACCTTGTAGTTGTACAAGTATATATACAAGTATCTCTACTCCCCCCCTCCCCCGTAAACTCACCATGCAATGACAGAAAGTTTGCCAAGAAAATACTGAAAGCACGCCAATGTATGAATCTTGGTGAAGAAGTCTGCGAATTGCTCATTAGAGGAGACATAAGGAAGGGATAGAGTAGCAGAGTAGAAGTGTCGGACGAAGTGACAATTAACTTCTATGTGCTTCATCTGTTCATGGAAGACCAAATTGATGGCAATCTGAATAGCACTCTGGTTGTCACAATAAAGTGGAGTAGGAGCAGTGAATACAACACCCAGAGCACAGTCGTAACCAAACAACCTTTGCAACAATCTGAAACATCACACGATACTCATCCTTCGTACTAGAGCGGGAGATGAACTCTTGTTTCGTGCTTTTCCAATAAATCAGAGGGTCGCTGAAAAAGACGTTGAAGCTAGTAGTAGATCAACAGTCAGCGGGATCAGCGGCCCAGTCAACATCCCCATAGGCATGAAGTTCCAGAGCAGATGAAGAGGAAAAGAGGCACAAACCTCCAAGCAGAAAAAAAAACTTGAATGTCTAAAGAATATCAATCTCAAAAGTTGTTCACTAAAAACATAAATTTACTGGACAAGAGATTTATGGAAACATACTCATATAGGCTCATCATGACCAAATCGATATTTCATATAGGTCCAAACCCTCCAAGATCACTATCGCTGTCTTTTCGAACAAGATCATGATATTTTTTTGTACCAGATATACCCAAGGGGGGCATTCCTACTTCTAAGTCAATGCATGTGACTATTAATGTTCCCAATGAGTATGTGAGAAATCGTATTCAAGGTCTGACTCAACGGAGGATGTCTTCTCTCTTCACCCGAGGTTATAAATTGTTTTTTAACTTAGATGGTTGTGTATAGTCCTTTTGGAACTTGAGAAAAAAAACCATTTTAGATGTTTCAAAACAAACCGAACCCCGAAACACTCACTTTTAGTCTATTGTATCATATCTTGTATCGTACATATCTATCGTGTATCGTATGATATGGTAAAAAACTATACGCACACCTATATCGTATCGTTTTTCTCATGTATCATATCGTACGTATCGTATCATGTATCGTAAGATACTAACAACCATGGTACTTTATAGTTTATATTTCATCTTATCTAGTATTGGTTGAAATTTTGATTGTGTCACCACACAAGTAGGAAATCCAAGAATGACTCATATGCTTAGAACCAATGAAAGAATCATTGAGGGGAAGAAGCATTGTAACAATTAAGATTTTTTTTTTGGTTTGGTTGAGGGGAGATGTCGATGCCAATGTGACCAGAGAGAGAGAGAGAGGGGGAAAGGGATTTGAACTTTGAAGTGGATAATTTTTCCTGGGTTTTTATTTGATTGTCTCACGGGCCTTAGTAGACACACGCTTAGCGAGGATTGCGATTGTATATGTGCCAACGTCCGTTTCCTAGGAAGCATGGATACTCCGAAACAGGACGTGTGTCCGTATCAGATACGTATCGGATATGGATACGGCTGAGGAGTATCCAAATTAAAAAAAAAAAAAAATTGGATATGGCAGGGATACAGCTTGGATATGGCAGGGATACAGCTGGTGTCTTTTTATGTTTATTTTTTGTCTGAGTCACTTAAAAATAGGTTGGGCCAACGGATTTAGAAGTCATAACTGAACTTGGTTTCACTTATAACTCATGAGGCCTCAACCAAGGGTCTGATCCCCCCGATCCTCTTATATCCCCATCCTCTACTCATCGGACACACTATCCGCCCGACCTCCCCTCAGACGACGACGATCCTTGAGCTCTCCGAATGCGAAGTTATAGCTCTCCGCCTACTTAACGTCTTTGGTACCTCCTGACGCCAACTTATTTTCATATAAGGACATCTAGACTAGGGGAATAAAACTTTTTACTATTCTAATCATATATGCATACAAAATTTTATATATATATATATATATATATATATATATATATATATATATATATATATATTGCCGTATCCTTGCCGTATTTGTATCCTACTTTTTCAGGATTTGCCGTGTCCCATATCCGTACCCGTGTCCGTATCCGTGTCTGTGCTTCATAGTCTGTTTCTTTTCTTTTCTTTTCTTTTTTTTACCTTTTTGGAAGTTCTGATTCAATTAATCATTGGGCCCCGAATTTACCCACACTACACAATGCATCATCGCAATCACATAGTCACATGCACAACCGCATCGGTGCACAACGGTCCGATGCATCATTCATCATGCCACACACCCATGGGGCAACGGGCCATGCACAGATGCACATCAGTTTGATGCATCAACTATAGTTAATGCACTCGTGAGTCGTGACGTGTCATCTGAGAGCTGCGGAGTGCCCTCATGCTTAGTTTTTTATTTATTTTTTCTTATGGTCGGAGTTTATTAGATGGTTCCTTTCTTTTTTAGTTATAGAGGGGGTCTTTTTAGCTATAGAGAGAGGGAGAAGAGGAGGGGGGGGGGGGGGGGGGGGGGCAATGGCAATCAAAATCGAATAAGCATATTGTTGCCATGCCGAAAATATCGCACGCATACTCCACTAGAGTTTTTTTTCGGACTATGGGGGGGGGGGGGGGGGGGGCACGGCCCCCCTAGATCCACCCCTGCACTCTGGAATCAGAGAGCATAGTAGATTTTTCTGTGACTCAATTCTTTGTTTTTCCAGAGAACATAGTGGATTTTTGTCTCTTCTATGATTGTTTCTATGTGGTTTTCTTGTGCATTTTCTTCTTTAATCGTTATCATTCCTCACAATTGGGATTAGGATTTCCTAACATGTGTTGCCTTTTACAAACCTTATGTCTTTGTGGTGTCAGCTCATTATGATGCATCTTGTAATTTTATATATGTGAACTCATGCACTAATGAGATTTTGGTCACTATTCAAACATTTCTAGTTAAGTTACATGGTATCAAAGCTTTAACATCCACTCCATTTCCTCATGCCACCTTCAGAAGCTGATCGACGAAGATGTTGTCATCGTCCAAAAAATCTGATTGTAATTTATGAAACCCCTATACCATGTGCTTTGTTGGGGTGTGCTCGTAGTATCTTATGGTTGGAGCATCAATGCAATCCGTGGACCTTTTTTGATAGTCAGCGTAACAAGGTTGTGGAAATTTGTTGAAACTTGACGCGAAGGATCATCACCCCTTGGAAAGGCTAATTGTGGTGTTGAATTGTCAAAGGAATGAACAAAAAGTGCTCTATAATGGATGCATGGGTGGATAACCTTACATGGTTGTTGACCACCTTCAATTGTTTTTACTCTAGCTGGGTTTCAATGAGCTAGCATTATTGCCTTGTAAAGTCAATTAGGACCCTTTGAAGCTTCCTCTTTCTTATTGTGTAGGGGTTCCTATTATCCCTGGATTTGAGCCTATCTCCTGTTCCTCCTCCACTCTCTTCCTTACTCCTTTCATCTTTTCCCTAATTTCATCTATGTATATTTTGGAATTTGCATCTTGTTCTACCTCTTCGAGGTGTTGGTTCGTAGTTATTGTTCATATACAATAATCTCTCAAAACATCTTCTTGCTTCTTTAAAATTAGAGTTATGTGACTGCCTAAGTGCTATATATATATATATATATATATATATATATATATATATAAAGAGAGAGAGAGAGAGATCCAGTGAGAAACTCCTTATTTGCGAAACCTTGTGCGAAACCCCCCTAGAGGTTTCGGAATTTGATGAAACTTGGTAGGCATACTACCTATGCCATGTTGATCATCCTCACAAAATTTCATCAAATTCTAAAACCTCTAGGGGCATCAAATGTTAGAAAATTTACCGACCGTTCATAAAAACCGTTAACTTGATTATCAAATTTGATGCCCCTAGAAGTTTTAGAATTTGATGAAAATTTCTGAGGATGATCAACATGGCATAAGTAGTATGCCTACCAAGTTTCATCAACATCTGAAACCTCTAGGGGGGTTTCGCAAATAAGGAGTTTCTCACTGGATCGGCCCTATATATATATATATATATATATATATATATATATATATAGAGAGAGAGAGAGAGAGAGAGAGAGAGAGAGAGGGCTGTTACAGTGAGCTGTGGGCTGTCGGGGGGGAAAGTGACCTGCGGGTATTTTGACCTCCCAAGAAGTTATGGAATTTGATGAAATTTGGTGAGGTTGTTGCCTAGGATAAGATGATCATCCTCACCAATTTTCATCAAATTCCAAAACTTCTAGGGGGGTCAAATGGTCGAAGCAATTTCTGCCGTCCGCAGTCACCGTTAAAATTGTTTCGACCATTTGACCCCTCTAGAAGTTTTGGAATTTGATGAAAATTGGTGAGGAGGATCATCTTATCCTAGGCAACAACCTCACCAAATTTCATCAAATTCCATAACTTCTTGGGGGGTCAAAATACCCGCAGCTCACTTTCCCCCCCGGTAGCCCACAGCTCACTGTAACAACCCTCTCTCTCTCTCTCTCTCTCTCTCTCTATATATATATATATATATATATATATATATATATATATATATATATATATATATATATATATATATAGAGAGAGAGAGAGAGAGAGAGAGAGAGAGAGAGAGAGAGAGAAATGCTATAATGCGGCATGCGATAAGTGCGGCACCGCACCGCAGCCGTCTAATGCACCGCTGCGTGCATCGCATGCATGCAGCGCATGCATCAGACGCCTGCGGTGCGATGCCGCACATACCGCATGCCGCATTATAGCATGCCCCTATATATATATATATATATATATATATATATATATATATATATATATATATATATATATATATATATATATATATATATATATATATATATATTGGAAGGTCCTAAGCGCTAAATATTGCAGTACCTTTGCCCTATTTCGCTTTTGTTTGCATATTATTTTCCATTTTCTAGGAATTTTCCATCATATTTTTTTGAATTATGGCTTTCGATCCTTTATTTCACATCGTTTTGTGTGGCTTCATGTTGTCGAGCGTCGCATGCTGCTTCTTTTGCATGCCTCTATCAAAATTATCCTTCTTTTAGGTTATCTGTTTGGTTTTTTTTTTCTGCTTGTCATATGCCTTATTGTGAGGCCTCTATTTTGAGTCCGATTCGCTTTTACAAGTGGACTTAATTGCGCTTGAGCTCTCCATTTGTCACTTGAATGTATTTATCTCTTTCATTCACGTTAATTTCCTTTTATTTCGGCTAATTTCCCGGTTTGCAGCCCATCCAACATGCATCATCCCCCATGCTAGTTAATTGTTCACATTTACTTTCTCTAATGAGAGTCAAGCCAACCCTTGGAGTTCCCTCGGGAATTTTGGGATCATTTTTGGTTCCATGGTTCCACCGACCATGGTTTTATAATCGGTTTGGTCTATGATGTCAACTTTTCATAGCATTCTGTTTTTTGGAGGTTCAATTTCTTCATATATTCTTTGTTTTTGTTTTTATGCCGACAAGCTTTTCTACCTTCTACAGTTGTGCTTCATCACCGAGAGAGGTCATATTCTTCATCAGTGCATCTTGGCTTCTTGGGCACCTCAACAATTGGGCTATCATTTGGAAGTCGTGTTCCAGTATCATCTTAGGGTTTCACCTTTTCATGCCTTTTTGTTTAGGGGTTCAGTATATTTATATATTCTTTGTTATCGGTTCTGCACAAGCAACTACTTCTACCTTCTTTAGTTGTGCTCCATCGCCAAGAGGTCATATGCTTCACCATTGCATCTTTTGTGGCTTTTTGGCCACTTCTACAATTGGAGGTGTTCCACAGTTGTTCTTGCATTATAGCCCATTATGGTCACCACTTTGGTGTCGTGTTCAGTCTGTTTTGGTGTGCCATCTTAGCCTGTGACGAGCACTTCCTCGTGGCAATGCATTTCCATACCTCGACTTCTTTGATGGGTGTTGCACTTAGGGGGCCACTTTTAAATAGACTCAATAGCTACGTCTCTCTACTGTTTAAGCTGTTGTTGTTACTTATTACTGCTTTTATGGTTGTTTCTTATCTTTGTGGCAAACATATGGTGGAAACCAACGTGAGTGTGATCAAGTTTTTGCAGTTTGTAATTGTGTCTGTTATACATAGTGTTTTCATAGATAGACATGCCCCTTCCATTTATTCTACTTAGTGTTTTCATAAACAAGCACGCCCATTCTGTGGATGTTACAGCCCATTGTGGTGGGTTTTGTATCTTTGGATCCATGCCTTAATGAGATTTGAATTCACATTTCCAACATTTCTCCAAATTATTACGTATAGTTCCAAATTATGTGAAGATTAGTGCCATTACTGTTTTTATTTGCTTTTAAGTTCTTCAAAGGTTTTATGCCATTTTCATCCATTTGGACATAATGTACAAATAATTGAGGAAGATAAAGGCATTTCACAATCACAACACTGTGTCTAAAGAGGATACAAGAGGCATATAGTCACTATTTTCATTGGACTTAAATCTTTTTTTTTTTTTTTAGAATCCCTCTCAGTGAGATGAGGGGGGTTCGCCCTTGACCCCTACCAGTTTATTAAGGGAAAAGAAAGTACAAATAATGCTTAAGAGGCACCAGCACCTGAGGTGGAACCCTAGCCAACTCGGCTACCACAAATAGCCCAGGAGCTACACAAGAAAAACAATTGACCTATAAGTCCTAAGACTATGAAGCCCTCGATCTTTCCAATTCACGGATCTGGGCTAGGAAAGACCCCGAACCTTTCGCTTTAATGAAAAAGCCGACAACTGAAGCTATATCAAGAATGGTGTTATCCTTCAGCTTGTTAAGAGGTAGGCTCTGCTCCTCTCCATCAAGGTTAGTCAATTGATCCCGAATATTCTAAATGAGGGGGATCGGTTTCTCATGTCCCGAATGTTGAGGGTCCTTGACGGAAGTCGAACAGGATGGAATGGTCGGAACACCTGCGCAGATTGAGCTTGGCCGTGGTGGTCAATGATGCACGTCAGACTCAAGGGCTCTAAATCTGGCTCGAAGCAAACCCCTGACTTCAATCGAGTCTGACCCCCGATTTGTTAGTCAAGGACTGTGGTGCATGCTCGATGGGCAAGAAGAGGTAACTGAACCGATGGCCTGAGTGAAACCCCAAACCACCATGCCTCCAGCTTGTGAAACCTCATCGCTCGAGGAAGGGACTGCATTAGGAATAGAAATCCCATGGGCAGCCGCACCGTCATCGACCTGTTGTTGCTCCTCAATCATCCCCTTAACATGCGGTATCTCACTGAGGGCCTCAGGAACCTCAGGCACAACACCAACTGGGTCAAACACACCGGATTTACTACAGTTAATCACTCTTGCATAACCTACCTCACTAGCGGCAACAATATCCCTTAATTCACCCCTCATAGCACCCCCAGAGCACATTTCAGAAGCACCATGGACTACTCCAATGCCAGTAGTACCATACCATTGACCTGTGTCATCTCCACTCACTGCATCCATAACACTTGCCTCTTGACCCCACAAAACTTCAAATCGAGATCCACTATCTCGACTTAGAACACTAGGATACAAGGGGGCTTTGCTTTTATTCTTTGTAGCCACATTAATCCACGGATTGGAATCCGGCTGCACATGCAATGTGGATGAAGGAGTCCCTAAAGGAGGAAGCCCCTCCCCACTCATACTTAGAATTTTCCTCATCAGCTTCCATCCCTGCACAACAGATTTAGCCCCTGGCAAAGGAATTTTTTTCCATCTGTTTGAAATCTTAGGATGTACCACACAAGCCTCCTCATTGTGATCGAAAAACTAGCAGGCTCTACACCGATGAGGCTTCCAATCATACACAACCCTTTGTATAGAGAGGAGAGTGCTGACATTATTCCTAGCTTCAACCTCATCGCGAAGAGCATCCTCAATGTTGACCTCCATTCATATCCTTGCATAATTCATCATTCCACCTTCCTTGAGCGCAACAGCAGCAGCCGTTGGGGCATCCATCCCAATTGGGGTGCCCAACACAACACATTCCCCATCCTGCTAAGAGCATCAAAGGACCATAGTTTTTCCGAAAGATTAGGAAACCTGACCCACAGAGGGACAATAGATAAGAACTCCTTCCTATATTGTTGATCACGAGCTCACTTTTTTAGGACAATGGGTCTTCCTTGAAAATGCCACATCCCCCATTCTAAAATACTAGTGCAATTGGCTTCATTATCAAACTTAAAGAAAAATATCCCATTGTTATGAGAAAACAACTTAATGTTACCCTTAGGCTGCCATAATCTCATCATTGATGCCTTAAAAAGAGAAAAGAAAGGCCTCTTCCCAAGGACAAATCCTACAAGATCATGAATCCAGAAATTTTCAGTCTTAGCGAGTTCATCTCTTGGACAAATAGCAACTATCTTACCCTCAAAGACGTCGGGCTCGATGAAAGTAAGCTTTAGCTCTTCAGCAGACAAATTATAAGATGTGAAGGTCGAAATGGGTCCCCATTTCCCAAGCGTTACCTGATGTTCTGCATGAAGAAGATCCACCTGTAGCCACATGTTGCACTTCAGTTTCTGCAAGTTGGATAGATTCAGGCATTACTGCAAACAATTACTTGGCAACCTGCCTCTAGGATGGGAGTTCGGTAATGTTGGCTATAGTACAACCCCTGGGTGGAACAGACTTCCCATCAAACACCTGGTGTGCACTGGCAAGGGCCTCACCATCAGAGCAACTCAACTCAGTGGACTTTCCTACCTCAAACCCATCGTTCTCCCCTGCTACAATACCAGTCCTAGGGCTGTGCTAGGTGTAATGAAGGGGCGGGAACTTCTCTTCATCCCCCAGATCCAAGTTCCGATCGACCAAACCCAACTTAGCCTTGATCAACCCAACCCCCGCCTCACCTTCAGCTTCTTGACATGCTCTCTCTTCCAACTCCACTACAGCGTTAGACGGAATGGCAACATGAAAACTTTCCTTTGCTGTCTTGGGCCCTTCCCACCACCTTTTTTAACTCGATTTACAACAGCAACATCAATAAACCCCTCTAACAATGGGCCGGTTGGGAGAAATCCTTAATGTCTGCAGATCTTTGGAAGTGGGATTAACACCATCGCCTGAGCTCTTAGGTGGGTCCTTCCTTCCCACCTCAAGAGGAGAAGAATGAAAGGGAGCTGAGGCTGGGGATCTCACTCCAGCCAGCTCCGAGACCTCCTTCACCGAGAGGATCTGATGCGTATCACCTCTCCCGTCCATCCACTCATCTGGATCACAACCTCACTGGACTTAATTTTACAGAAGTAATTTCTCAAATTTTGACGTAAGGGTTGACCATAACCATCATAACCACTATGCCATAGTCCATCTATTTGGGATTGGATTTTGAATCCTTCATCGCCAATCATTCCTTTTTAAGAGATATCTCTATTGTAACTAAGGTTTTCGTGATGCACCACTTACAATGGGTGACACCCTTGTATTAAAGAATATAGAACTAGGATTCGTTGCATAGTTTCTTTTTTACAATTGATTTTCAACCTAACATCAACCCTTAACCTTTTTAATCCAGGCTTTGGAACGAAATTGGCCATTTTCTCAACCCACAAGATGAAACAAAATCCAAACGTTATATTCTCTTTGTGACCTGCAACTCTTCCCTTGTCTAGATGTTTTTTATTGTCAACTTTATTTCTCTGTCTGTTATTTTGGAACTTTCCACTTAAGTTTTGAGTGTGGCATATTCTTTGTCAGCCTCTTATCATGAGTTCTTCAAATTTGATGCAATAATCATTCGACAAACAGTGGGCCATCTACCTTGAAACCAAGCAAGTTCATCTCATCTCCTCATTTTATTCATCATGCATCAGTTGCTAATTTATTCCCTAAGGTCTTCCTCTTATCCTACACACATATATGATGCATCCATGGAGCTGCAGTTTGTGCATGGCTTTGTGTTATGAACACTTTAATGCCGGCCTTTGTGCCTGCATGAATTGGCCGCACGACCTGTTACAAATGTGGTATGGCCACTACTAAAGGCTGTCCACTTACTTTACCGCTACAGATACCATATTTACCTTGCTGGTCTGATGTTGCTGTTGGTTAGTCAAGCATAGCTCTGTGGTCCATATAACACAATATGCATCACTACTATTAATGCATACCAAGCAGCATCCTCAATTTGAAAATCTTGATCATAATTTTTCTTCCATATCCAACGCAACAATGAAGAACTGCTAAATGGCATGAGCTGCTAGCCATCTTATCAAGGCTAACTTATGGATCAGTTGGGGAAGTCTGCGATATAATATTCCACACTCAAACAACATTGCCTTGGGGCTGTGGAAATCTTGTAAGGAATGATCACGTAAGGTTGGTAGTAATCGGTTTCGTTACTTCATATGTTCACATAGTTAGTCGCTGATTTACCTCTGTTTGGTTTGTTGTTTTCTATTTCTACCACTAAGGATGATCTCTTTGATGTGTTATCCATTAAGAGACTTCATTCAGCAATGACATTGTGCTCCGTTTCTTCAATTACTCAAACCAACAACCAACATGCCAGGATCATTGAATGCTTATGAAGTGGATTCTGGTTTTTTGATATGATGGTGTACTCCTAAATTCATCATTCCAAAAGATTTGAGTTTTTTTCCATATGGTGGCCTTTACCTTCATTCAAGCTTGCATGCACTCTTTGAGCTGAAGGTTTTACCTCTCTAGTCTAGTGAAATGCCTAATCATCCTAAGCTTCTTCCTATTTATCATGTTTGATCCAGCATCAGAATTAGCACAGCTGCACATATCACGACTACCAATAGTTGGGATATTTTTTTGCGCCCATACCAGATTTATAATGGAGCTGAGTTTTTTTCCTGAGAACATTAAGAGCATCTCCAACGAGCTCCCAGGTTCCTTCCATATTCTTGGCGCTCCTAGATGCCACATAAGCAAAGTATAAAGTGGGAATTGAAGAGCACTCCAACGGGCTCCTCAAATCTCTCCCTATTTCTTGTGAAAAGACCAAATTGGGGGTCCACAAAGCAGTACTTGATGGGGGTTGTTTCAGAAATTAAAAGAAATAAGGTAGTTTGTTTTATTCAAACTTGGGGGTTCACTATCTAATCTTTCTCTACTCCTCTCCCCAACCCTATGGAGAGGAGTAGAGAAAACCCACTTATGCGAAAGGTTTGAGAGCGTGTTGGAGGGGCATTTTCCACCCAGGACCACTTTCTTTCCCTACAATTCCAAAGGATGAAAGCGATAGGAGCCCGTTGGAGATGGTCTAAAGGCGTAATATTGCTCCATACATACATAAAGAGAAGAACAAGCTATAAAGGATAAAGGGTAGAAAATTGATGGAGAAAGAGAAGAAAGGCCTAATAAACTCAAAGAGAAGAACATACTATTTTTTTGTTTTGCTGAATAATTGGGTCTAGGTTGCACCTGAACTATTTTAGAAAGTACATTCAAAACAATGTTGCGGAATACAGTCACGCAAGACATCATCTTGGCCAGGTACTATAATAAAGAACTATCATAGTATATCAATCTAACCTAGTGCTACTATTTTAAGTAAAATTTCAGAGGAAGCATTCCACCCTGAAATAAATTAGCTACCAGAGTGTATTCGAGCCCCACATGAACTTTTGATCACCAAAAATATCCAAAGCAAAGAGTAAACAATTATGTTTCTATAGAACCTAAATGGATGTACATTATTTCCTTTAGAGAACTCTTCTAACTTATGCATGGTATCAAATTTCGGTCGAAATTGTGAAATTTCAGTGAAATATTTCAGTTTTGACTGGGACCGAAACGAAACATAGGGTCGAAACCGGAGGGCTTTGGCATTTCGATTACATTTTGTAATTTCGGGTGAATTTCGGCGAAATTTTGGCCGGAATCTAGGCGGTCCACCGAAACTAGGTTGTTTTGAAAACCATAGGCTGTTTGCTCATCATTTCGGTTGGATTTCACCATTTCAAGTGAATTTTGGTCAATTTCGGTGAAATTTCGATCAAGAGATGGCCATCGAAATGGGGTGCTTTTGAAGTCTGTGGGCCGGTTTTGTTGATGATTTCAACAAGATGTTGGCTTTTCGGAGACATTTCAAAATTTTCTTTTGAAACCAACCCACATATTTCGGAAAATTTGTGGGTTGGTTTCGATGGGTGTGAGCCTATAAATTGCTAGATTTCGGTGCTAGGACAAGTAGACTTCGCCGGATTTCTCTCAAATTTGGTGTATTCGGTGGATTTTGGTAAGTTTTTGCCGATAGCCAAATAAATATTTTTATGTTTTTTTTTTCTAAATATTTATTAATTTTTACTAAAACAACAAACTTTCATATAATTCATCCTAGCAAATTTTATTATCAATAAATCCGGAATGACAAAATCTAAATTTTATTTCAATAAAACAACCAAAGTTCTATTATCACCGAATTTTTTGTTTTTGAACTCAAACATTTTTTGTCAACAATTTTTACTAAAACAATGATGCTTTTTAAAATGATGATTTTATCATATGCTTTATCCAAGTTGGTGAATTTAATATAAGGTTTGAAGTTTCCATTTCGACAATTTTAGTCCAACTAAGCAGTTATAGACTGATAAGTAGTAACAATACTTTGATGTCAACTACCAAGCATGAAGAATTAACTATGAGTCTATGAAGTGATATGACTATAAAACATCCAAATTTCTTACTTAATTTATAATTTTTTCAATGCATGTGATAGACGTCGGCATGTCAAGTTCATCTAGAACGCTTGATTATTAGAGGAAGTTCTTCCGTTACTGCACTTCAACATCATTGAAGTGATTGAGTGTGCTATTCTTTACTCCACAACTGACTATCTGGAAAATCTCAAGAGCAAGGCGGATCAGATTGCCGAGAAGCTCTACACCGTAAAAGCATAGACTCAGTAGAAAGTAAAGCCCCCACTCTTACTCAGCAAAGCTTAAAGCTCTCCATTCCTAATAAGCAGAAAGTAACCCCCCTCCCTCCTACTTTCTCAGAACGTGATGTCCCCCTTCTACGTGGCCGAAAGTGACCCCCTCCCTCCTACTCAGCATAATGTGATGCCCCCCCTCCTATGCGGTAGAAAGTGACCCCCTCTCTCCTACTAAGCATAACGTGAAGCCCTCCACACATCAAAAAGTAACCTCCTCTCTTGCTCAGCAGAACGTGATGCCCCTGCCCCTCCTCTCTCTTTCCTACGTGGTAGAAAGTGACCCCCTCTCTCATACTCAGCATAACGTGAAGCCCCACATTCCTACTCAGTAGAAAGTTACCTCCCTCCATTATACCTTGCTTCAAGAATCGTCTCTTGGAGTAAAGTTAAAGGCCACAAAGAGAATTGGGACGGGACGAGTTTGATTTGTACCATCCGAGTATAGTATTTCTCTTTTAGTTCAAATCCAATCAAACTCGCTTTGATTTGTACTGTCCAAGTATAATTGGGACGGAACGGATTTGGGTTTTCGCCGATATAAATGGGATGTGTTTGAGATTTCCATCCAAACCCGAGACACATTTGGGATGGATTTGGGACAAGGTATTCCTTAATGGGACGGCCTTGGGATAGGGCCCGTCCTAAACCCGACCTGTTGCCATCCCTAGCTTGTAACGAAACCAAACAAAAAACCAACATTTAAAACCTTGACTATAAGGACCCATTTAATCTCTCCAAAATTACTATATCGGACTTCAATCAACTCAATAAATAGCGAGGGAAACCTATTTTCTTGTCTAACTATGTCTAGACTCTAAGAAAACCTATTTATGTTGGGTGAAAAATATAGAAAGAAAATAATGGACTAAAAGTCTCAGCCATTCACTTTAAGTCATGGAGTCTTGTTTGATTAATCTCCTATGTAATAAACGAAACTAGAGATATGTTCATTCCTCCAAATGAAATAGTATTTGCAAGATGAAAGAGTGAATCTGGATAGGGAGTTGGTCTCATGTTTGTAAAGATCATATAGTATGATTTTCAGTCATTGAATGGGGGACTAAATGCGTGTAGCTCCCTTTCACAACCTTTGGCTAGTAAGTTCATCAAGGATGGATATCTTGTGGAGTCCTGCATGACAGTGTATGGAATTATTCATGAAATCTCAACTTTAGGCGGTAATGCCCAATATTGATGGCCTAAAAATATTATATTATTTTTGGTTTTCTTGAACTAAGCATTTGATTTTTTAACTTGCACAATTTGAGATAATTAATATTAAGTCGAGAGCCAATCATGAAAGTGTCTGACCCTAATGCGCCAACTCGACCCATTTAGCTGCCCATATAGATGGGATATCGCTAGTTGGCTAACGTGAAATAATATTTCATCGTTTCAATTACTTTATGGTTATAGGAAGCATGGACATGGACACTGACACTGGCACCGATATGGACATGTGACACAACAAATCCTAAAAAAGGACATGAACACAGGGAGGACATGGCAATAAATATATACAATTTTTATAATTATAAGTAATGATACTATGTATAATTAATTACCTGTGATTGTTAATATATTTTTTCCAAAAACTATAAAGATAAAAGAGATCCAAAACATGTATAAATGGGGAATGCAATGAGTGAGAATGAGCGTTCGAATGGTTCAACCCTCCATATCAATTTCTGTTCAGCTATTCATTAGCTTTTTCAGAAGGAATCCACTTCTTATAAAACAAAAGCCTTTTCTAATGAGTTCAATTTTCTGTAAAGAGTCCAAAACTTCCCTAAATTGTGAAAAATACCTCGTGTATGTAGCTCCCCTTGCCACCACTTACAAGCTATGTTTCCTTGTCTATCAATTGTACTATAGGTCTCATGTTAGGCAACTCTCTTGCCAAAAGTTGTCTTACGAATTTGCACCGGTTCTTAGAGAGCTTACAGAAAATGTAAATTTTGTTTTAACCTCTTTTGGGAGCCTTCTTGATAAGATTTTTGCTCAATGTGTGACCCCATCTTTATGGGATAATCTTGGCTGAAGGATTTATTGTTGGGTTTCCTTTCAACACACAGATGCAAGCCCACACGCAAACTCGCGCACGCACACACAAGTTTTGTTATAGTCCCTTTAATTTATTTTAATCTATTGATTCAAGAAGTTCAATGGACAGTCTCTCGGGACTATTTGGATGACTTGCTCTTCATTGGGTACACATAAAGACGCTTAAGACTTGTGACACTACTAGTAGTCCATGTTCGGGGTAGCTAACACCACATGCTTTTATGGGAAAGAAATAGTTAGGGTTGGTTAGGTTGTATCTTTGAAGTAGGTCAATATTTTCTTTAGAGTACCTTGAACATTCCACAATTAACTTTGAACTGTTCTTTTTGTTTTACTGAACAGCTTTCACCTCTTTTGCAAATCCGACAACACTTAGGGCAAAGCCTTGATGGATACTCATTGGAATCATCATCCACGGCCTATGTTACAGGAAATGGCCATGCCATGTTCAGCAAATTTGCCCACTGAATGGTAACTGAGCAATCGAAATCAGAACAAATTTTGCTTGTGGGGTTACATGGTTTGACAGTACGACGAGTCACCTGTGTCGATTCTCACGGTGTACAAATTTCTCGCACTTTTTTTTTTTTTTTTGTGTTGGTCAATGAGCAACATGCCATGCACTGGGCTCTTCTGTGTTCGTTGTACCGCTCGTACACTTATTGTACTTGGATTTGGAATATGTTAGGGCTCTTTGGGGAGGTGCATGTCGGGTGGTTTGATCTCCTCTTGATCTGGTTTTGATGGACATCATCATGTTTTGAGAAAATAGTGGCTAATTTTCGGTTCACATCCGGTGGAGGCAATTCAGTCATTGCTGTGAGAAAACATGCGGTCGGGTGGTAATCAAGTTGGTTTTAAATCCAAGCCATTCGAAAGATTTCGATGTGAGTTTGTCGGATCAATCTGTGATGCAATGGATCGATGATTAGTTTTCAATGTTGCTGTTGATTCCATGCCAGCCGATTTTGCAACACTCGGTTCCTCGATCGCATAATGCTTCAATGCATCTATCTGATCTTACAGGGTTCACTGTGTTTGTGTAAATCCTCAGTACCTTGTGTGAATTTCAGCTTACTCAGAAACATTAGGGTTCTCATTCTTTGACGTCACAGCCTGTGGAAACAGTTTTCTTTTTCTTTTTTTCTATTTAATGTGTTGATTTTCTCTCTCCCATCCCAATATTCAGGATGGATGGCTCCAGGGGCGTAGCCAGAAATTTTTTTTGAACTGGGCTGAAACTAAACTAGTTGTTTTTTACAATAAAATTTTAACTTTATAAAGAAATACTAAGCAAAATTTTTTAAGCAAACATCGACGGTACTAGAAATTATATTAATATAAAAAATGTTAATTACACTTTGTCCTTCTGAATTTTAGCTCAAAAACATTTAACCCCCCTATAGTTAAAAAATTACATTTTATCCAATTAAAGTCAAATAAAAATTATAAAATAAGAGAAATTAAGTAGTTAACAAAAGGAGTATTGTGCTAACATTTCAAACTTTAGGGATCGTTTTGGAACAAAGTAAACTATAAGGGGGTTAAGTGTTTTTGGCGTTGATTCACGTTTCGCGAGGACTCAAAGGTGACAACGATTCATGTACGTGTCGCAAGGGCCTCGCTGGGTTGATGCGGGCTGAGGTTTTGGTTGAGACGGACTGAGACATGTACTTAATAAGATGGGCTAGTTTTTCTCAAAACTCGGCCGGGCTGAGCCAACTATTAGATCCGCCCATGGATGGCTCCTTGTGAGTTTAAATTTTCGAATGTATAAAAAGTATATTCTGCATTTGGCTGAGTGATATAGTTCAATGTTCTTTTTAGGGGTAATGTGCTTAAGGTCCCTGACCCTGACGGTCTAGTGATAAGGATGCCAAAGAGATGCTTTAGCTACATGTCCTTCTATTTGGAAAATGTCAATTTTATCCCCATGTCTTCCTTCTCTCCTCCGAAGCCTGATGGCAGTCGTCACCAGAGTTGGGGCTCCGGCTGGTGTATTGGTGGTATCGCACACCAGCTCGATGATAGTCACCACCGACCAGTGCATCGCACCCCAGGCTCGATGACAGCTACTGCCAAAGAGGTGGGATGAGGAGGTGTGGTGTCGGCCGGTGTATCGTACCTTAGCCCGACAACCGGTGAGGGGGGAGGAGTTGGGGCTCCGACCACCCCAGCCCGACGGCAGCCATCGCCGGTGAGGAGGTGGAGCTCCGACCGGTGCATCGCACCTCAACCCGTCGGCAACCACCATCAGTGAGGAGGGAAGAGGAGGTGGTCGGGCTTCGGCAGTCCGAAATCACTCTAGCAACTCAAAATCACTCTTACTGGAATCACTCTAGCAACTCAAAATCACTCTATCAGTCCGAAATCACTGTAGTAGTCCGAAATCATTGTAGTAATATGAAATTGCTACAGCGATGTGTGTCAACATCCGGATTCTATATACTTTTAATATACATACATATGTAGAATAGGATCTCATGGGTAGTTTGATCTTTACAATTAAATTCCATTTGAAAGTTAATTACAATGACTTAACTTAATAGGAAATGTTTTAGCATCCTTATCGTAATCCAAATCCTATGTCATGGATGTGTCACCAATTTGCCCCCTTTTTTATTTATGGGTTTCGGCGAGTGCCCTAAAACTTTTCGGGCAATGGCCCACTTTAGACTCACAGGCTACTTCCGGGAGTGCAGTCCGACCCACTCGAAATTTTCCACTACAGATTTTTTCTATTTTTACTAACGATTAAAAATGGCTAAGTGAAGTCAGTTTTGGCATGCTCCTTGCTAATTTGGCTATGTCAGGCTTAGCCATCTTGACTTCCATTCAAGGTCAAAGTCAATGTTTCAAAGACAAAAATTAAATTGGACGATGTAATGACACGTGGATGTGCCTTTCCTTTTAAAAAAGAGTTCAGCTCTCCTCCATTTGGTCGCCAGCCAACGTTTGTTGGATGCGATTCATTTTTGGGTAGCCAGCCATTGTGCGGCTGTGATGCACACCGGACCCACCAACTGGAGGAGATCTAAACTCCTAAAACAAAAAAGCCAACGGTTGTTTGAGTGCGATACATACTTTCATTCCTAACCTCTTGCCAACCAACTTTGCCTTACCGACACCGCACCTCTCCGCCTCACCCATCTAAACCCGGAACCCTCCGACACCGCCCTCCTCCTTTCTCATCTTTCTTCCTCTTTCTTCTCCCTCCTCTATTTCCCCATTTGAACCCTAATCCATTCTGATATGCACTCAGGGAGGAGGAGAGGGAGTCGGAGGGGGCTAGGTCAGTGTCGGAAAGGGGAGGCGAGGTGGAGGACGGAGAATAGGAGGAGGTGGTGGTGGAGGGAGGCAGCGGTGGAGTAGCAAGTGGCGACGATGGTGGAGGGGGAATGATTGATTGGAGGTTAGGGACATGGGTATATTAATTGTGCCATTACGGACCCACCAGAATAGGTTCATGCCAAGAAAATCTAGGTGCCATCATTATTTTATTGGGTACGTATAAAGCCCCCCGTCCCTTTATTTCCCTTGAGGATATTATCATCGGTCCCCTTTAGACTAAATCTTGACCATTGGATGAGTTGGCTCTTTCAATCAGATGAATTACCAAACAAATATCTGGATCGTTGTTTTTATGCAAACAAATATCTATGAAAAAAGAGTTACTATTTTGCACCCACAAAATTACTAGGACCCCTAATTTTATGACCACCCTCGGTCCAATTATATTTTTCACTAAGCCCCACATTTTGATAGGGCATCTCACAAAAGGGTTTGCCTCCCCCTCCCTTTCCTTCCCGCTCAGATCTCCATCGCCACCACATCCACCCTGCTCCTTCTTCATCCTCCTCCTCTCCTCCCTTTCTTCTTCCTCCTCCTTCCCTTCCTTCTTCTTCTTCCTCCTCCTCCTCCTTTTCCTCCTCCACCCTTTCTTCCTCTTCCTCCTCCCCTCCCTTCTTCCTCTTCCTCCCCATTCCTGAAGACTTGTCAGTTGCTCTTTATCAACATGGTTGTCGGGTGCTCTCGATCGCCATAGTGTGAAACTCCATGTCAATCAGGAGCGACAGACACGTCTGCAGAAAGGAAGAGGAAGAGGAAGATGGGAGGGGACGGGAGGAGGAAGATGAAGAATGGGGAGAGGAGGAGGAATAGGAAGGAAAGGAAGAGGAGGAATGAATAGGAAGGAGGAGAAGGAATGAAGAGGGAGGAGGAAGAAGGAGAGCCGATGGCGACGGAGGTGGTGATTAGTTGCACGAGATTGATAGCAACGGAGGCGGTGATGAGGTGCATGGGACCAACGATGATGGGGATGGCGGTGGTGCCCATATCAATATGTTATGGAGACTTCGGGGACACTACCGGCATTTCTTTTTTTTTTGTTATTCAGTTGGCGGGGTGCTAGTAATTTGTGGGGTGCAAATATACAACTCCTATGAAAATATTCATTCTGGGCATCTTTGCTTTTATTTTTAATTTTTTCGCCAAAATTCATGTCTTTGCTTGGCATTGTCATATAAGGGGTTAACTCGAGTCAATTTGAATATTTAGTCCTATCTAATTGGCTTTATAGACCTGCAATAGTATCCACTTTCAGACGACGCCACAAATTACTAAATATCACTTTTTCCATAGGTTTCTTTATTAGCCTTGTTTATTTATTCAAATGACAAGTATGTCCACAATTTTATACTCCAAAATGGAGTCTACCACTCCCTACCCTCTTCGTACCCCACTCCTTCCTCTCCACATACCCACATGCATATCCCACCTCATAGCACCATTGCATCTACCGCGTCTTCCTCTCCGGCGAGCATATCCTCTCCGAGCGAGTATCTACCTCGTCTTCCCTCCGTGGAGCATCTCCTCCTCGGTGAGTATAGGGGTGGCACACGGTGCGGTTTAAAACCAAAAACCACGGTAAACCATACCGCATGGTGCGATTTTAGTTTGTTAAAATATAAAACCGTTGCGGTGCAGTGTGGTTTCGGTTTCGGTGTAGCAGTGCGGTTTTAGTTTTGACCAAAACCTCATAAAACTGCACTGTTTAGGTCATTATAATGATAAACCACGGTGCACCACACCACATGGAGCATCGTAACATCGGTAAAGAACAGATCCGGGTCGGGCTAGAGAAGCCATATTCGACAGAATGGCGAGCCCAGGGATGACGAGGCAGTGGCGAAGAGATGACGGGCGACAACATCGGGCTACAGGCGACAGCTGGGGTTGGTGGCTTGCTCAGACATCGATCATAACACCATATGGATCACAATGGAGCACCGCACAATGGATCAACGTCAGATCATAATAGTGTCGGGCATCCGGTCCAAGCACAGGATGCGAAGAGTCACTGGTGAACAACTATTCCAGCAATCAAAGAGCGAGCCGGCAAGGTCACCAGTGGGTGGTTGTTGGAGGTGCCGATGGGGCGCCGGTGCAAGTCATTCATGAGCGATGAATAAGTCGACAGGCGTGGTGGCGGCGAGAACAATCATAGGCACGTCTGCTATGCAGTGGGGGTGCTGGGTTCTTGATGAACAACACTGATGGGTGTGGTGGCGGCGTATTGTATATCCTTTGGATGAGTGTTTGTCTTGCTCACTTCTCCATAGTACCTGCTTCCCAACAAAGATGAGGTAGATGGTCGCTGGAGAGGAAGATGGGGTAGATACAAACCAAAGGGATACGAGGAGATGCTAAAGAGGAAATCCTGTATGTATTGAAGATAGGGTATTTTCGAGATATGGAAAAAAGACTCGTGGGGTATGGATGGTGTCTGTCTATTCATAGTTTCATACTACTCATATTACTAGGGGCAACACACTTTCAAAGGGAAACCCACACCCCTCCTATCCCTTCCTCCCCTCTGCCAATGAAAGTTGCTGCTTGATGCCGCCATCTATGGGCCCGTGCATGTCGCCGCTCATCCATTGTAGCCGGTCCCATCTAACCCACCGTCGTCGTGTCCTCCTTCCCTTCCTCTTCCTTCCTCCTCCCCCTCTTCCTTCCTCCTACACCTATGTCATTTCAAGTCGGGACTCTTTACTATGCATTCAACCATTGGAGGCCGAGTGCATCTACAGCCCATTCTGCCATCGTTGAGCACTTGATCTCGGATGGGTGAATGAGTAGTAGATGCAATCAACTTTTCAATGGCCCAATGCACAACAAAGAGACACGACCTGAACAACTAAGCATAGGAGGAAGACGTAGGAGGAGGGGGAAGGGGGACTGAGGAGGTAGAAGGAGGAAGAGGGAGGAGGAGGAGGAGGAAGAAGGAAGGAGGCGGCACTAGATTGCACGGGACCAGCGACGACAGATGCAAATGATGGTGGTGGGTGCAATCTACACGAAACAGGCCGTGGTGGCGGAGGCGGGCGACGCCCTACATGAAACGTGAAAGCGGCCCTATGTTGCCCTAATCCATAATCAATGGCACATTGGGATCCTTTTTTTTGGGTTTTTTTGACTTTACCGCCCCCATTAATTTTTTTTGATAGAATCCCCCCATTTAATTGGGGTAACTAAAAAGTACCCCATCGGAGCTTAATTTTTGAGTCTTACCCCCCGAAAATCATTTTTTCTTTGCAAAAAGTCATGTGGATTTACTATCAACAAGAGATAATATTTGAACTTTAAGCCCAGAGGGGGTAATATTTAATCACCCCATTTATCTAGGGGCAGGGTCAAAAAATCCCTCTTTTTGGGAAATCTTATTCATACCCAAAAAATTTGTAATTACCCGCCATCTCCCATTTGTTTCTTAATAACTTTCTCAGAATTTTTTAAATACCTATTATACCCATATCTTGTATCTCATATACCAATTAAAACCTAACTTAAATAAGAGATGTAACCTCTCTACAATGGTGTCACAGTCATCGGTAACAACAACAACAACGGGACTCGACAAACCTGGCCCCCAATTCTCACGATCAGATTTTTTCATAGAAGATATAGCCTTTCTACCAATAGGGAAATAAAAAAAGTCGACACCCTCGTCGGATGGTTTTAAAATTGGTGTATGCTCAAGAGGGTGTATAATTGGGGTATATTCAAGAGTTTAATTGGGGTATAATCAAGGTGGGACATGCCATTTAACTGGGGTGAGGTGCAAGGGGGAAGGATATTTTTGGGATAGGAATGGGGTATGATAAAAGAAAACGGGGTGTGTTAAAACTTAAAAGTTTGTTGAAAATGGAGGTATTATAGATTTTTGGGGTATGAATAAATGTTTTTTTTTGCTTTTTTAGTGGGTGCTGCTCTTATAATGTGAGTGGTGAGAATAGCCAGCCCTTCTAGACTTCCAGTACGAATGGGGGCTGACCTCTAAAAATGATTTTTGTATGGGAATTCGGGGAACGGGGTCTATCCACTAAGAATAGTGAGCTGTACAACGCTGACTGGTTCTCAAATTCCACGTTCAGAACGGCTTCGCGGTCTCCGCCCGCCCCCCGTACAAAGACTGGAACCACACCGGCTCCCTTCATCACACATCCCGATCCTCCCGAGCTAGGGGTTCAGGAGATCACAGCCCGCTCGATCCTCCGTCCGTCGTGGGATCGAACACTGCGAGCCGCTTCGAGTTGATCTGGTGTTGGAGATCACAAGGTAAATCGATGCACCAAGCTCTTCTCTTTCTGTTCTTCAGATCTTTATCCCCCTTTTTTCTTCGTCGCGGATCTGTAGATTTCGATGCGTTGATCTGTTGATAATTACTGTGATTGGATTTCTGTGGAAATGCCCGTATTTTTGTGATTGGATTTCTGTGAAAATGCCCGTATTAGAGTCCTTTCCTAGATCCGGAAGAGTCGGTCAGTAAACATCACATCGAATGAGATATCGGGTTCAGTTTAAGTTGAATTCAGTTGGATGCTTTCACCCAGCAAAAATTGGAATTCTCGGAGTGAAGGCTGATTTTGGTTTTTAATGAGAGTGCCAAGAGCAAGTAGGCTGTTTTTTGATTCTTGGGTTGTGAAGAAATTCCGTTCTTTGTCAAAAATGACGGAAATGACTGAATTGCTAATGATTGCTTTCTTTATCAGAAATTGGACAAATTTCTCGATCCTGTTTATTCTGTAATTCTTTACGGCAAGTTTGTTGTTTAAAATTGATTTTATGAGCTATATGTGTTCACCGAGTGAAGGCTGATTTTGGTTTTTAGTGGGCTGTTTTTTGATTCTTGTGCTGTAAAGAAATTTCGTTCTTTGTCAAAAATGACCGAAATGACTGAATTACTAATGATAGACTTCTTTATTAGAAATTGGACAAATTACTGGGTTTTACCTCTACGATATTCTGTAATTCTTTACGGCACGTTTGTTGTTTAAAATTGCTATCATGAGCTATCCGTGTTCACCAAGTGAAATGCTGATTTTGGTTTTTAGAGGCTGTTTTTTTATTCTTGTGTTGTGAGGAAATTCAGTTTTTTGTATAAAATGAATGAAATGACTGAATTGCTAATGATTGCCTTCTTTATTAGAAATTGGACAATTTTCTGGGTTTTTCCTCGATCCCGTTATTCCGTAATTCTTTACGGCAAGTTTTTTGTTTAAAATTGCTATTATGAGCTATGCATGTTCACTGAGTGAAGGCTGATTTTGGTTTCTAGTAGGCTATTTTTTGATTCTTGTGTTGTGAAGAAATTCCGTTCTTTGTCTGAAATGACTGAAATGACTGAAGTACTAATGATTGCCTTCTTTTTCAGAAATTGGACAGATTTCTGGGTTTTACCTCAATCCCGTTATTCTGTAATTCTTTACGGCAAGTTTGTTGTTTAAAATTGCTTTTATGAGCGATGCATGTTCACCGAGTGAAGGCTGATTTTAGTTTTTAATGTGGGTAGCAAGAGCAAGTAGTCTGTTTTTGATTCTTGTGTTGTGAAGAAATTCCGTTCTTTATCAAAAATGAACAAAATTACTAATGATAGCCTTCTCTCGTGGTTTATTTACTACTTGGCAGGTGCACGGTGTGAGGTCTTGTGTTTGGAAAGTCTACTACATTTGAGTAGTAGGTGATTACATAGTTTTCATACGTATGAATCCATTTATTGTCGGCATTTTCGTGCCCCTTCTGTTTACCTTGATGTGGCGCAAAACAAAGAGCGGAAAGAAACGGGGTTTGCCTGTCGATGTTGGTGGAGAACCTGGGTACGCGATTCGTACCTACAGGTTTGCTTCACCTGTGGAATCACATTGGGAGTCCGTCTCAACGCTTGCCGAGCTGTTTGAGCAGTCTTGTAAGCTGTATTCGGACAAGCACTTATTTGGTTCTCGGAAGCTAGTTGCTAGAGAGACGGAAGTACACCAAGATGGCAGATCTTTTGAGAAGCTCCATTTGGGAAGTTACGAATGGCTAAGTTATGGTGAAGCGTTTGAAGTCGTTTGCAGCTTTGCTTCTGGTTTAGTGCAACTCGGGCACAAAAAGGAAGAGCGTGTTGCAATCTTTGCTGATACACAGGCACAGTGGCAGATTGCTTTACAGGTGGCTCTTTTATCTAAACTAGAGTCGAGTTAAAAATTTATGAGAAAAATAACTCTTGGTAACGATATAGATGTGTGGAGTATCAGTTTTTCTATTGCCTCTACTTGTTTTTCTGTAAAAAAAAGAAAATGGTCCAGAATGTCCATTAATTGTCTTGGTTTATAATGAAACTTAGGTGGGTTCATGCAGTTCTACTTTTGTTTTAATTACCAATCGAGAAACGGATGTTAGATGGTTGAAGCCTATACACAAATATTTAAATGCTTTGTCCTATAACCACATATTAGATCGCTGAGGCGTATAAGCAAATATTTAAATGCTTGCACTTTTATTTACATGGTTTGCTTTGATAGAAGCAGTACCTATGCTGTCTTAACAATGTTTTTTTTCTTGTAACAGTTCTCTCAATTTCTAACACCATTCATTTTGATTTCTTGAAACAGGCCTGTTTTAGGCGAAATGTCACAGTTGTCACCATATATGCTTCCTTAGGGGAGGCGGCTCTTTGTCACTCATTAAACGAGGTTCTCTCTCTCTAACATTCTCATTCTTTTCTTCCCTTTTACACTCTATGGAACTTGTAGGGTTGTCATTGGGCCAAGCTAGAGGTTTGGCCTAATGAGGATTGTGCTCCATAGTGAACCCATCTTAATGGGGATAAACTTGGATGATAATGATTATGATAAAAAACTTACTTAGTTTTATATCTTCCCAAATTGCTTTATTTTGTACCAATTACCTGAACCTTTCAATGGTCACTCATCTGTTATTCAACTATGGTTATTCAGACAGAGGTTTCGACTGTGATTTGTGGATATAAAGAATTGAAAAAGTTGATTGATATAAGTGGGCAGCTTGACACTGTAAAACGTGTGATTTACATGAATGATGAAGGCATATCAAATGAAATCTCATTGGTTGAGAAGAATACTAGATGGCTGGTTTCTTCATTTGTCGAAGTAGAGAAACTTGGCCGGGAAAATCCTGTTGATGCAGATCTGCCTGTTTCAGCTGATGTTGCCGTGATAATGTATACAAGTGGTAGCACCGGTTTGCCTAAGGTTGGTTAAAAAATATATTTTTTTCTTTACTCTATCAGTTCTAAAATCTTGATGTTTCTGCAAGTCACTTCTCACTTATATGATGGATAAGCTGTGTTTCAACACTTCAACCTCTAACTTTTAAAATCCTTGTTAAAAACTGATCTAGGCCAAACTGTATGCCCTAAAATAGTTTCCAGGAAATTATCATGCTATGTGATTGTTCAGATTCACATCTATCTTGTCTATTAGTTAAGCATTAATGTTAATGACTACTATGGATATATAGAATAATGTCCTCCGTGTGCTTGGGAAATATCATAACATCTGCACCGTTAAGTTTGGAATATATACACAAGGTACAGAGAGACCCATGGAGCTAAAAAGAGTGTCAACTTTATATTGAACTCATTATGCAAAGCACAATTGGTAATGAATTTATTGCAGTTCATGTAACTTACACCAAAGTTAGAGGACATGAGTCTCTTCAAAAGAATGCTTGAAATTATGTGCATAAAAAGGACATTGATGAGGTAGTGGCGTAAATAATCAAATGAAACATTCACATGCGAAAAGATAGAATTTTGATAAGAATAACGGAATGAAGATGTGTTGACTTACACATGAACTTGACCTCTTTCGACACATAAGACACTTGCAAGCTCTGGTTCAACAGTACCAAATCCCATGCATGACCCAAATTATGCAGAAACCTAAATAAGCCGTCCTCATTTCCCAATGTTAATCTCAATCACCATCGGACCATAATTACCTATTTTGAAGCCTACGGTTCCTAGATGCTAATGGGTTGAATTGAAGGACTTTATGATTAAATGGGAGATTAAAATTCAATTCATAAACTATATTTACATACTTTATTTAGTACATCCAGTTAAATCATGACCCTAACCATCAAGCCTTGTCCCATCTATTTGGGGTCGCCTTTATGAATCCTTCTTTGCCGGTCATACTGTAGTTGTAAATCCAACTACAGAATTACATGTACAAAGTAACAACATGCTTACTATTTGATCATGATATGTAACCATCACAAAGCATTAAAGTTTTCTCATGTACTATCATGAAAACACAGCTAAAATTAAGGAAACATAGTGGGAAAATCATGATCGTAAAATATGTTTTATGGATGAGATTAAACTGATCAATCTAAGGCTCTATATGGGCTAGGCGTGAGAAAAAACTGAAAACAATCAAGGAAATGTAGCAAGCAACGGTGAGAGTTTTGAGAGAAAGATGGAAATAATGGGAGATGGAGCTAGAATAAGTCAACAAAATGTTTGTACAAACAAGAAAGGAAGAAACTTACCAAAGATAAGGAGTTTATGATCTCAGATAGTCCGAGGAATGCTTTTATCGAGGAGTATTATCGCCAGTTGTCCACCAGAAAGCCCCAAGGATCGATCAAACTCCAAATCATTAAAATGGATGAAGTAGAGATGATGAATTAGAAGAAATAAGGTAAATACGAAATTACTGAGATAAGAGAGAAGAAAAGGTGGAGAAACAAAGTCTCACCAAGATCTCAAAACTAACCCTACATCCTTAACTTTTCGAGGTCTCTAAGTTAGAATTTTTTATGAATTAGTGGATTAGTATGTTGTGCAATTTTTTTTTTAAAATCTCATAATATAATTCTAACATGAAAGACAACTAGTAGGTCCCACGCAAGGGATGCATATGTAATGTCATTTCTTATCGCATCAAGATGGAGTCGATTATGAGGAAGATTGACAAGAATTTTTAGACTGACTATCAAACCGACGTCGGCCTCTAAAATTGGTGTTGAAAACCTGATCGATGCAGGACAAACTAAAGGTGACTATACTAGGTTTAATGTTCGGAATGAATGCTAAGTTACCCAATTACACTAATTAGCTTCAATTTCTAGCTCGATAGCTTGTTGACACAACCATATTATGTTTTATGGGAACAAAAAAGAAAAGGAAAGAGGGGATAAAGATTAAAAACACGTGGCTTCTTAAACGATCTAGGGTTCCTATTTTAAATTCGGATTTCACTCTTAGTTTTAAATGGATTCACGATCAATTGGATTTCTATTCAAAATAGGATTGCTACTTAGAAATAGGAAACCTACTCAAAACATGATTCCTTATGAGTATGAAGTATCTTAGAGATAGGAATTGGGTAGCATGTTGGCTCAAAAATGTTTTCGTTTTAGTAGGGCCATATTTAGGGTCATTTTAGAGGTCTGTATATACCCATATTCATGGTTCACAATTTTTCGAAATTTCTTGAAACTTCTCGAAACATTTCCATTTTTATGACCCCTAGAATGAAATATGGGTTCAAATATATTCCATAATTTCGCTAACTTTTAATCTCAAATTCTAAACCTTTAAAATCTAAACCCTAAAAACGTAAATCCTACTCGAACAATCATTGATTGCTTTGGTCTGACAATCCTAACCTAACTTAGGTGAGATACATTATCACATTTAGGTAGGTGATTTGAATGTCATTTATTTTGGACAAGATAGTCATGGTCATTCAAAACCGTCCAAGAAAATTATTATGGGTTGTTAGATTTGTCGCTCAACACCAATTTGGGGAGATCAATTCAATGAAAAACACGTTGAATCAATCGTTCTATAGGATTGAAGCATTATTTTCAAAAAATATCAAAAACAGTATACCTTTGATTTCTTTCAATTAATTTGTTCTATGTTTAATCGGTAATATGGTGGTGTAAGAACATCAAATTTATTAAGTTCAAGATATGATATTCTTACACCGGATTTGAGGATAAATTATTGAATTTATCATATCTACTTTTCAAAATTTTGGGGGTTCTTGAAAAAAAATAATAATAGAAATTAGGTCTTAATGTTGATGAAACTACTTTTGGATATATTGTAAATCTTACATTGTTCTGCATCTGCACAACATGGACAGAAATACATGCTATATCGAGCTATATTCCTTTAGTTAGTGTACAAATGTGATGTAAGTGTTTCTTATTGTTTATCTATGCTTCATTTATGATTGCTTTGAGTTTCACTTAAAAATTCCACCATTTAACTAACATTTCTATCATATCTATAAAACTACAATATTTTCACATTGTCTAAATATTTTCACACAATAGTTCCAAAGTGTCGAAATATTAGTCGAAATCGAAATTTTGAACTTGCCCATATTGTGGAGGTGATGTCTTCAATCCTAGGTGAAGGATGTAAGATATCCTTTGGCGTACTTTATTTTAGTTATTGATCATCTTTTGTTGAATTACTTCTTGTATCTCTTATAAACAATAGATCCATCAGCATTACCATATAAATATTCCTCATAGGTCTATAGTTTACATTGGGGATGAAGTGTTTAAAAGATAATAATAGCCTATGGATGAAGTTGTGATTTTACGTACCGAAGGCTCTCCTACATCCACTAACCCAAATTACATATGGTGATGAATTGTGAAACTAGATCATCAATGTTGGGGAGAACGTAAATTTCGTATCTTATGAAGGAATTAAAGAGTTGGAAGTTGTTCCAGATGTCCTCTACATAGTAGGGGTGGGACTTGGGCGGGTTGAAGGGTCTGCCCATGCCCAACCCGACTTGCACAAACCCGTGCTTGCCCATTCTAGTTGTTCGGGTTGCTCGAGTTGCCCAATTTGCAAAATAATGGGTGGGTTGGGCGGGTTGCCCAATTAGAAATGCTTGTGCACATAAATAGATGGGAAAAAAACCCAACAAAATTTTGAATTGCATAAAAAAAATCTTTGATTTGCATAACGAAAACATAAAATCCAACCCATATCCTCACATATTTCAAACGAATTCTTAGCATTCAACATCAAACAAACAATCTTTGTTTTTCGTAAAAAAAAAACTACCAAAGCATTCAACCTTAGTGTATCACTTCCTCGGGTTCCTCGGGTTGGGAAGATCAGGGCCCAAACCCGTCCAAATTGAAACCAGGTTGATCTTTTTTTATCCAAACCCGTTTAAGTTTTTAACCAGTTTTGCCCATGTTCGTCCATTGTTCGGGTTGGGTGGGTCGGGTTCGAGTCAGACTCGCCCAAGTCCCACCCCTACTACACAGTTGGATGGGAGAATTATGTCTCCATCCCTGTCTCAAAGCAATACCATTTCTTTTAAGCCTAGTTGTATGATGACATTATTTGGTGAGATTCCATTAAAGATTACACACTAAATGGTTGGCCACAGATCAGGCGTAGTAGAATCACTTGATGGATATGTGAAAAGCCTCCAATATATTCGAATATTGATTTGTAAGAACTTTAGATGATATGGATTTCTAGTTAAGATCCATGCATGCATATGCAGTGTTTTAAAAAACTCGCCCCGAGGCACGCCCGGGGCGCGCCCCGGGGCGGGGCGGTCCTAAAACGCCCGGGGCGGCTCAATCTGGGGCTTTTTCCCTGTGGGGCTTACGCCCGAACCACTAGGGCTTACGCCCCGAACGCCCGGGTACGCCTTTTACGCCCCAATGGCCTGGGCTTACGCCCCACTGGAGTTTGTCTGCATAGTTGAAAAAAAATGATTTGATTGTTACCGTGTGATCTTTTATATGCGTCTTACTTTCTTGGATGACAATTATGACATTTTTGGAAACTAAAGTTGTTTTAAATTGGTTATATATCATGTATAGAATGATAGAATCTATGGAATATAAACGTAGATAGTTTGAATTTTGGTTAGAAATTTAGAATTAGATCTTAAATGATGCTGAAAGACAATGATAAGTTCATTTTTATTATCATTTTGTATATATTTGTGATTTATCAACCAATTTTGTAGGCTTAAATGCTTTGTTTGTTCATAATATTTTTTATTTTTTTGTTTTTAATCTATTTTCCCTATTTATATAATATTTTTATTTCTATATATTTTTTAAATTAAAAAATAAAAAATTCGTGGGGCTTACGCCCTGCCCCACATCAGGCAAAACGCCCCGCCTTACGCCCCCGCCTCTGAAAACACTATGCATATGTGACCCCATTTTCATTGAAGAACTTGATGTATAGGTGAAAAGCCTCCTATAGGTTCAAATTTTGGTTTATAAGAACTTTAGTTGGTGTGTGTACATGTGTGCGGAAGGTTGAAAGCGACATTTTTTCATATTAATTAATTGTATATCACAAAAAATTAAAAAAATTGTTTAGAATGAAGCCGAGGCCAATAATTTCCCTAAAATTTTTTTTGGTAATTTTTTTGTAGGGTGTAATGATGACACATGGCAATGTTCTAGCTACGGTTTCTGCAGTGATGACAATTGTCCCTGCGCTTGGCAGTAAAGATGTATATATGGCATACCTTCCACTTGCTCATATTCTTGAGTTAGCAGCAGAGGTGAGAGGTCAAGTTTATTCTGATTATCAATTTGGATTGAAGTTTATAACTAAATTTATTAATGGCAGGGTCTATTGTTTCTTTTATAAAGTATTGTATAATGTTAATATTTTCCTATGTAGGCTGTGATGGTTGCTGCAGGGAGTGCTATAGGATATGGATCACCTATGACTCTTACTGATACATCAAACAAAATAAAAAAGGGAACAAAGGGTGATGCTTCAGTCTTGAGACCAACCCTTATGACTGCTGTACCTGCGATCCTCGACCGTGTTCGAGATGGCGTAAGAAAAAATGTCAGTACTGCCATGTGAATCTATTTCTTTTTCTGCTTATGATCTATATTGGAATTGTCTTAATGATTTTTCTTTTATTACGTTTCAGGTAGATGCGAAGGGTGGACTAGCCAAGAAATTGTTCGATATTGCATATGGTCGTAGGTTGACGGCAATTAATGGGAGCTTGTTTGGAGCATGGGGTCTAGAGAAACTCCTATGGGATTTTCTCGTCTTCAGGAAGGTTCGCGCAATTCTGGGAGGTCATATCCGTTTTTTGCTTTCAGGAGGGGCTCCCCTCTCCGGAGATACACAAAGATTCATCAACATCTGCCTTGGGTTAGTACCACATTCAGGTCCCATTATGTGAGTAGGACAAAATATAGCATAAAGTGAACTAGGAACCACTAGCTGAAATCTTTCTCTAAATCCAGCTTTTGAAAGGAAAACGGTCATGACAAAACAATTCACTGCCACCATGACTTGAACTTGAGACCCGGCAAGCTCAACCATTGTGTTATGCTAGATGCATCGAAAGAAAGATGTGACTATATTATTATAGCCAAAAGTATTGACCAAACCTATGCATAACTGTGAACCCAAATAGACTCACACTGGTATTACCCCCCCCCCCCCCCCCCCCCCCCCCCAATCACACACACACACACACTCAGACAATTTATTTTTTTTTTTTTTTGTCTTCGAGACCAGTAAAACTATCTTTGAAATTTCCAAAACATTTCGAAGAAGAAATTCTATAAGAAAGAACACCGTGAAATCATAATCATCATAAAACTCAAGTAAACACATTGGCAGATAATCTAGGTTATTTCACGTGTTCTTGCTTTCTTGGAGTTCTTTATCAATTGATAAGGCCCTGATCGCTTTACTATTTTTGTTTTTTTTTGCAATTGAGAAATTATTTAATGTTAGATTAGAAGCCAATAGCAAGAACTAGAGCACGAGTGGGAGTGTGAATTGATGAAGGGAACAATAAATTTTAGGTTGCTCACATCTGAAAGTGGCACAGAGGTAGTCGGGGTGTGGTTTTGTAAAATGATCCCTACGTCATAAGTCTTTGTATATCATGTAAGCATTGATGGAAATTGTCACATGTCAGATATGATATGGAAAGCTTGCATCAATGAAGGATTACATTTTGAAAGGAACAATTGAAAATAATGCATTCTTTTAAGATGATTTGGGCAATCCTTGGAAGTTGATGAGCATATCAATGACAATATAGTAATAGTAAGGAAAAACAATTGTGGCATAGATAAGAATGTTGGGTTGATGACAAAAAGTGTTAACGACAAACTGGTTTAGAACCAAGATAGTTGGCCATGTGTAGCGTAGATTTAAGGACACACCAATATGGATACATGTTCATATTTGTGTCAAAGCATCTAGGGGGGGGGCTAACATAAATGTAGGAATCGGAATTTGCTAAAGTCTGACGACTGTGATTCCTTAACCCCGGGTCGCCCTTGGAAAGAATACGGGTGTGAACGGGCCTCGTGAAGAGCTCGAACTTGTGCCACGCTGAGGCCGACCCACCCCGGAACTAGGGAAAAGAAGAAAAGAAAAGAAAAAAAAAAGAACTAAAAGAAAAAGAAAAAGGGTCGACTTGGGCCCTACAAGCGCAAACCCGTGTCTACCCATTTGATCCAACAAGTCTGTAAATGGACCAAATTACTCATATTCTAAGTGCATTAAAGGTCCTAAACCATAAAATGAAAGGTCAAATTAAGCCATGGTTACCCGAGGAAAGTCATAAAGGGCACTGGGGAATTATGCCAAAAGATAAGGAGGAGGATGCAAAACTGGCAGGTAGTTATTTCCTACCATAACTCCCCCACTCACCTCAATAACCCCTTTTTGTCTATAAATAAGAGGGCAAGGGAGTGGAAAGGGGAACAAAAACTGAAGACCGAAAGGCTAAACACCTCGAGGTTTGAAGACCGACGCTTCTAGAGGTTTCGTAGGTGAGCACAGCTCCATTGAGAGAATTCATACTCACTACAAGCATAACTCCATTAATAAGATGCACTTGGCATCTACAAAGCGTAGCTCCGGTCATGAAGAGGAAAGCTAGGAGAAGGGAAGAATCAAGGACTCTATGCCAAAACCAAATCCCAAGCAAATCATGTGCCAAAGCCAAATAACTACGAAGAACGACGAGTAAAGCAACACAAGTTCTAGCCAATAACGCGCAAAGCATGGAAGGATCAAAGTACCACAAATCTTTCTTCTTCTACGTTCAAAGCCAAAGTAAAGCCGAAGTCAAAACCAAAAAGAAACTCAAAGAGCCGAAGAAATACGAAGATCGAGAAGCAAAGTAACGCAAGTCCTAATCGATAACGCGCGAAGCACGGAAGGATCAAGGCACCGCAAGTTTCTTTCATATTTAAAATTTTCAAAACTCTTGTAAACCCAAATTGAGAGTCCGACTCTTTAAAATCTGAAATAAAATCAAGGAGATAGAGGATCAAAGAGGATTTGTCCCACAAAACCCTGATCATAGTTGTCAAGGCGTCAAGGCGAGGCTAGGTGCCCGGAGGGAGCATAGGAGCCTAGGCGCGCCTAGGCGCACCTAGGCGTGGCCTTATGTGCATAGGCGTGACCTTATGTGCATAAGCATTCTCCAGACACGGGTATATATGTATAATCTGTACTTGCAAATATATATGTAATAGGAAGCAATATAACACCTTACTAACATGAAATTGAACATATTATAGTCAAATGCATGCAACACAATGACATATATATAGTATAAACAAGTAAACAACAAAAGGAACAAATAGAATGCATACAACACAATGAACACATAGTATAAACAAGTATACAACAACAAAATGAACAAAGAAGATGGGGGCGGGTTGGGTTTACTTAAAAAAAAAAAAACAAAAATCATTGCCTAAAACTAGGCGTACCTAGGCTACCGCTTAGTGAGGTGCGCCTGGGCGCACTAGGGCCTAGCTGTCTCCGGGAGCCTAGTGAGCCTAGCGCGGGCCTTGACAGCAATGACTCTGATACATCTCACACCCCGATTGAGTCTGTAATATGTCTCGAACCAAAATTCGTTCATGCAATAACATGGGTAGATGTTATGAGTAGTGTAGTCAGTGTAGAGAAAAACCTTGGTTAGGGTTCATAACCCTAACCTCTTATATAACCAAGTAAATAACGGAATTACAAATAAGTCCTCAAAGAAACAGAAATTAGTAATAAGGACAAACTTATTACTGATAAGGACAAATATAAAAAACTCTTCAATACTCCCCCTCAAGCTGGAGCAAAGACGTCAGACATGCCCAGCTTGGAAATAGTAGGTAGAAGACGAGTAGGTCCAACAGCCTTGGTAAACGCATCAGCAATCTGGTCAGCAGATGGAATGAACACTGGAGTAATGGTACCAGACCGAACATGATCTCGGAGGAAGTGAATATCAACCTCAATATGCTTGGTCCGCTCATGAAGAACAGAGTCAGAAGCCAGCAGAATTGCTGACTGATTATCACAAAAAAGAGTCGAACAACCTGACGTAGGAAATCCAAGCTCTGATAAAAGGGAATGTAACCAAATCAACTCTGTGGTCCCATGGGCCATAGCACGATACTCAGCATCCGCAGAAGATCGAGAGACAACATGCTGCTTTTTACTCTTCCATGAAATAAGATGCTCACCATAAAATGTGCAGACGCCAGAAGTAGAACGACGGTCGGTAAGGGAACCAGCATAATCCGAGTCAGTATAACACGATAACTTGGATCCATCCTGGGCCCGATAAAAAAGCCCAAGGCCAGGAGCAGCTTTAAGATAACGTAAAATCCGAATTGCAGCCGCCAGATGGGATGTTCGGGGAGCATGCATAAACTGGCTTACCACACTAACTGCAAAGCTGATATCAGGCCGAGTGTGAGTTAGATAAATCAAACGACCAACAAGCCGCTGATAGGAACTTGGATCAGAAAGAAGATCGCCGGATTCTGCATGAAGACGATGATTAGCATCCATCGGTGTACGAGCCGGTCGACACCCAAGAAGACCAGTGTCATGCAAAAGATCAAGTGTATACTTTCGTTGAGAGATAGAGATACCCTGGCGAGAGCGAGCTATCTCAATTCCCAGAAAGTAACGAAGAGGACCAAGGTCCTTTACTTCGAAGGCAACCTGAAGAGTATTCTTGACGGCAGTGATCCCAGCTGCATCATCCCCTGTAAGAATAATATCATCAACGTATACCAGAACAATAACACGTCGACCCTCTGCAGTGATCTTAATAAAGCAGGTTGGATCAGCATAACATCGAGTGAAGCCAATACGAAGAATCACAGTACTAAAGCGCTCAAACCAAGCCCTGGGAGACTGCTTCAAGCCGTAAAGGGACTTGAGTAAGCGACAAACTTTTCCCGAATACTCCCCCTGAAGACGGTACCCTGGAGGAGGGTCCATATATATCTCCTCGGCGAGATGACCATACAGAAAAGCGTTCTTGATATCAAGCTGATGAAGAGGCCAAGAGTGGCTAGCAGCAAGGGAAAGCAGTAGACGAACACTTGTCAACTTAGCAACAGGCGCAAAGGTAGCTCCAAACTCATCAGCAGTCTGAGTAAAACCGCGAGCAACAAGCCTGGCTTTGTAACGCTCAAGAGAACCATCAGCACGATACTTGACAGTGTAGACCCACTTGCACCCAACAGTACGCTTCCCAGGGGGAAGAGGAACCAAAGCCCAAGTTCCATTCTGGCGCAAGGCAGACATTTCAGCATCCATAGCTTTTACCCACTCAGGATGACGGAGAGCCTCAGTAGTAGAACGAGGAATGCGAATAGAGTCTGTGGCAGTGAGATAAGCATGATATGCATGGGAAAGGCCTTGATAAGAGACAACACTCGCCAAAGGATGATCAGTAACACAAGTACGCTTACCCTTGCGAAGAGCAATGGGCACGTCATCAGAAGAAACAGGAGGGATAGAGGAAGGAGGTATACCTGACGTCGGAGGAGGCTCTGGCACAGTAAGAGGGCTAGGCAGGATAACCGGAGCCTGATGCGACCGCCTGTGATAGGTTTGGATAATAGGCGGGCGAGGAGGGACCATACCGGTGGTAGGAAAGACAGGCATAGGCTGAGCAACCGTAGATGGCATAGGAGCAGACAACGGTGAAGACTGAACCCGAAAGAAAGCCTCGTCCTCATGAAAAGTCACATCCATAGAATGATAAACCCGACATGATTTGGGATCAAAACAGCGATAACCTTTGACCCCAGAAGAGTAACCCAGAAAGACACAGCGAATAGACTTATCATCAAGTTTGGTCCGGGAAGGACGACGATCTTGAACAAAACACACACAGCCAAAAACACGCAGAGGAATAGGAAAAAGGGGCAGGGTAGGATGAAGTATATGGAACGGAGTTTTACCAGCAAGAGAACGTGATGGAGTCCGGTTGATCAAATAGGCGGCAGTAAGAAGAGCAGAACTCCAGAAAGACTTAGGAACCGACATCCCGCGAAGAATGCATCGAACAATATTCAAGAGATGACGATTCTTCCGTTCAGCCACACCATTTTGCTCAGGTGTATAGGGACATGAAAACTGATGAATAGTACCATGTGCTGCAAGATAAGAAGTAAAAGAACAAGACGTATACTCACCACCATTATCAGAGCGAAGAACACGTATGCGAGCCCCATACTGAGTTTGAACCATTGCAGAAAAATGACAGTACATAGTAAACACATCAGACTTGCGCTTCAAAAGATAAACCCAACAACAACGAGAATAATCGTCAATAAATGTAACATAGTAACAAAAACCATCATAAGCAGTCACGGGAGACGGGCCCCAGACATCAGAGTGAACTAACTCAAAAACAGAAGATGACCGACTAAAAGATGGAGAATAAGAACTACGGGTGTGTTTACAAAGTTCGCACACATCACAACGAAAAGAAGAACTAAAGGACTCAGGACAGACAGATGCCACAGTGAGGGGACTAGCATGGCCAAACCGAGCGTGCCACAGAGCACCAGTCGTGGAGGTAGATAAGCGAGCAGGAGAAGCAGTAGAAGTAACAGGCAGAGCAGCAGCAGCAGGAGGAACAAGCGGTCGGTCCAGTAAGTATAACCCATCCTTCTCACGGCCCGTGCCAAAAGTCCTCCTCGAAGTCAGGTCCTGAAAAACACATCCACCAGGAAAGAATGTCACAGAACAATGCAAAGAACGAGTCAAACGACTAACAGATAGCAAATTAAGGGACAGTTTAGGAACATGCAGAACCGAATCAAGATTAACAGCAGAAGAAAGAGGAACAGAACCCTTGCTGAGGATCGGTGTAACAGACCCATCAGCAAGGCGCACATTTTGCTGACAATAAGGCTCAATATGAGAAAGAAGACTAAGCTCACCAGTCATGTGATCAGTTGCACCAGAGTCGATCACCCAGGGGGAAGAACTGGGATCAACCCCTGATGCTTGGAAAGCGAACGAAGTACCTGAGGATGAAGCAGTGGATGCGGAGGGCTGAGAAGGCGGAGGCTGAAGATGCTGAAGCTGACTCATCAGCTGCTGCACTTGCGAGACCATCTGGCTCAAATCCGAAACACCAGGAGTCGTAGAAGATGTCGACGAACTAGAAATATCTGCAGCAGCCACAGTCGGGGAACGAGAAGCAGTGGGAGGGGTAGTATGCAGATGGGGGTACAGCTGGAAACATCTGGAGCGATCAAGAAACTGCTTGCCACAGTAGGTACAAGGACCGGGAGGACCAATTGGGCCACGACCACCAGGTATACCACGCCCACCAGACATAGAGCGGCCTCCACGACCACGAGCGTGCGAGAGCGGAGGACGGGAACCAGAAGCAAGAGCCATCTGCTCAGGTGGAAGATCCCCGGAAGGAGAAACAAGCACCCGCTGAGCACTAGTAAGACGAAGGCGACGCTCCTGATCAGCAACAAGAGAGAAGGCATCAAGAAGATCAGGGAGAGGGGACATCCCAATAATCTGAACACGAATAGCCTCAAACTCGGAGCGAAGTCCCATCAGAAACTGATACGTCTCCCTTTTCTCCTGGCGACGCCGAGCAAGTGCAGCATCAGTAGGGTCCTGGAAAGCACTCAATGGCTCTAAATCAGACAGCTCGAGAAAACGACTCTGAAGAAAAGAGAAATAATCTTGAACAGAACGATCGCCCTGAGTAGCGGCAGTGATTTCCCGATAGACAGCATAAATCCGAGCATCAACCCGAGTGTGTCCATAAGTTCGTTGGAGAGCAGACCATAAACCAGAAACGGAATCATACCGCATGAACTGCTCATAGATTCTGGGCTCCATCGAGCATTGAAGCCAACCAAGGATCTGAAAGTTTTCGGTAGTCCACTTTAACAACTCGGCGGCATCGGTAGGTTTTGAGACGCCAGTAAGCCATGCAAGCTTATCTCGGCCGGCTAGATAGACCCGAACAGAGTTCGACCAGGAAAGAAAATTCTTGTCATCCAAGAGAACGGTAGTAATGCGACGGGCAAAACCGTCATGAGAGCCAACAAGTGGGGCGACCTTGGAATCCATAGGGAGTGATGAAAAAGAACCGAGAGAGTAGGAAAACGGAGAGTACCACCCCAAATAAAAAACTGAATCACCACCCCCAAATAAAAAAAATCCCAAGGAGAGTAGACCAGACAAAGAGAAGGGTCGAACAATCAATCAATCATCGTCAATTATCAGAAGCAATAGCAGGAGGCGCTGAAGGGGCTGCTATTTTCTTGTGTTCTTTCGTCTCTCATGTTCACTGGACCTCTGTTTTGATGTTTTTCTGTTTTTCTTGTTTTGCTCTGTTTTGACTGCTGATGCTGCAAGAATGCTCTGTTTTGACTGCAATAAGTTCTGTTATGACTGCTGATGCTGCAAGAACAGGGGACACAGGGGGAGGAGAGGAGGCTGTAGACGGGCGCGGGGGGCAGCAGGGGACTGTGGGGGCACGGGGGGGGCAGCAGGGGGCTGTGGGGGAGCAGAGGGCTGCACAGGGGCACGGGGGGCAGCAGAGGGCTGCACAGGGGGCACGGGGGGGGGGGGGGGGGCAGCAGAGGGCTGGGGGGGGGCTGTAGGCGGGCGCAGGGGAGTGCGGTGGCGCGGGGTGTCGCAGGAGGGCGCGGGGGAGGCTCGAGGTGGAGCGCGGGGTGGCGCGGGGGAGTGCGGTGGCTCGGGGTGTCGCGGGAGGGCGCGGGGGGGCTCGAGGTGTCGCAGGAGGCCGCGGGGGAGGCTCGAGGTAGAGCGCGGGGTGGCGCGGGGTGGCGCGGGAGGGCGCGGGGGGGCTTGAGGTGGAGCGGGGTGTCGCAGGAGTGGCGCGGGGTGTCGCCGGGGGTCGGGGTCGAGCGGTCGCCGGAGTCGCACGAGCGTCGGGGTCGCGGGGGAGGCTCTGATACCATGTAGAGAAAAACCTTGGTTAGGGTTCATAACCCTAACCTCTTATATAACCAAGTAAATAACGGAATTACAAATAAGTCCTCAAAGAAACAGAAATTAGTAATAAGGACAAACTTATTACTGATAAGGACAAATATAAAAAACTCTTCAATAGTCAGGTGCTGCCTAGGCGTTTTGGAGCCCCCAACGCCTAGGCGTCTCCTAAGCGGGTGATGTTTCCTAGGCGACTTTCCTAGACCGCCTAGGTAATCGCCTGATTGCCTGGTCGCTTGAGTTGTTTTTCTGTTTTTTCGAGACATCTTTTGTTGAGAAAATGCAACCACTCGGCTATCGTCTTCATGACGATGGTTAAACATAATATCTTGTTGTTGAGGCTAGTGGAAATAATGATAGGCAAAGACAAAGAGGAAGAAGGAGCTCACAACTATAAACACTTGAAAATGCTGAAGTTTGTGGTGATTCGTATAGGGAGAGTCATGTTTCAAATGAAATAGACCGTAATGGAAATGGTGATGATGATTTTGATGTATTGATTCTTGCTTACATTGACAACTCTGTTTTGGATCTGTGTTAATTCCTTCCATCTTCTTGAGCAAGTTAAAAAATTCATTTTATGTTTTTTACTAAATTTTTGTAGGTCTAAAGAATAGGAACATAAAGTTATATATATATATATATATATATATATATATATATATATATATATATATATATATATATATATATATATATATATATTAGGTGAGGTCTGCGGTCCGCAGCCGTCCGATGCACCGGCCGTGTGCATCCGATGCACGGAGTGGTGCATCGGACGGCTGCGGACCACATGGACCGCAGACCGTACCTAAGCATTCCCATATATATATATATATATATATATATATATATATATATATATATATATATATATATATATATATATATATATATATATATATATATATATATATATATATATATATATACCGCTTAGGTGTTGTTTCGCCTAGACATGTTAATACACCTTGGTGTCGCCTAGCTGCCTTCAGTGTTTTCAGGGGCGGGGGTATAAGGCGGGGTGTTTTGCTTGCTGTGGGGCGGGGCGGGGCGTAAGGCCCACAAAATTTTATTTTATTTTTAATTTAAATATATATATATATAATATTATATAAAAGAGTGAAAATAGATTAAAAACAAACAAAAAAAATACTATGAGCAAAGTTAGCAAACACAACATTTAAGCCTACGAACATGGTTGATAAATCACAAATATATAAAAAAAATAAAAATGAACTTGTCATTGTCTTTCAATATCATTTAAGATCTAATTATAAGTTTCTAACCAAAATTCAAACTATCATTGTTTATATTCCATCGATTCTATCATTACATGCATGATATAGAACCAATTTAAAACAACTTTAGTTCCCAAAATATCATAATCGTCATCCAAGAGAGTAAGACACATATAAAAGATCACACGGTAGTAATCAAATCATTTTTTTCAATTATATAGACAAACTCTAGTGGGACGTAAGCCCAGGTCATTGGGGTGTAAAAGATGTGCCCAGGCGTTCGGGGTGTACGCCCCAGTGGTTTGAGCGTAAGCCATAGGATAAAAGCCCTAGCTGGAGCAGCCCCGGGCGTTTTAGGACCGCCCCACCCTGGGGTGCAACTCGGGTGTACCCTGGGGTAAGTTTTTTAAAACACTAGCCGCCTTGACTACACTGGTTATGAGAAAAGATTTACAAAACTTCTATTGGCCACCGATGTATTCTTTAGTAGGAATGGTTGGTGAGGGTTCGTGACGCTGATCCCAAAATCATTGGGATAAGGCTCATTGGTTATCTAATGCTAAATAAGCAAATGCATTAGAGAGAAGCATTGGATGGGCATATACATTTGATTTAGATTCTAACACATCCTGGAGAGTGCCATGACGAGAGAGAGAAACTACGATGTATGCCAGATAGGTACAAATTGATTTAATGAATAAACACAAAGATATTTGTTAATGTTTTTTTTAGAAATAAAAAGAAATAAGTTCTTTGATCTGTTTCTTCTTTGTTGCTATCATTTCTATGTTTTTTTTACATATTTTGCAAGTTTATTTCCTTGAATCTATAGAATTTTATGAATTTAGAAATATATAGATTTTACATTGTGAAGTTCCAGAATTTGGCACACTGAAGCATGCCAACTCATCTTTTTTGGATTGACAAGGGAGTCCAAAAAACAATTGGATGTTAGAAATCATTTCATATGAAAAAAATTTGATCTGGAGGATAAAAGGACAGGAAGTTTTGTGAGGAGCAATTGGATATTGCTCAATCCCCAGGAACCGAATTGTTATGTGGCTTGAAAAGAGGGACTTGATAAACACCGTATTCTCATCTAGAGAGGGACTTGACAAACACTGTATTGTCATCTAAGAATGTTGTGGTTGAACAATTACTGGCTACAACACCTTTATTTCTTATGTTTTAACTTAATATTATCGAATGGTACGATACTAAGATCCTTTATTGTTTGAAGAGCCCTTGTCCTCAAATCCTTCCCTTATTTCGATAGATACTTTTATCCTTCATTTAGGTCAGAGTTTGAAGGATCAAATTCCCATACCCGTATTGGAAAAGTGACATGGTAAAACAGTTAAGCGAAGGGAGCCCTTTTCTTCCTCCGCTTTACCTGTATCCAAGTAACATCATGAAGGACAACATGAACAAATTATTCACATTCAATGACAGCCTGCAAAGGTGTTTTAAGTAATTATGATATCTGCTATACACGCTTTATCACCTCATAGTTTGCATATCTATTTTAAGTAATTAGTGCACTTTCTACGTTATAATGCAGCTTCTTAACCCCTCCCCCCCCCAACAAGCACACACACAAAAAGACATCATTTGCAAGCTAGTGAGAAAAGGGACTTTATACAGCCAACACTGTGACCCTTAATCTGTTGGATGGTAGCTGGAATGTTATCTATGTTTCTCATTTTAACATGAGGTAGCCCTTTCATTGCTTCTGCATATAGCCTTCTAGGGGATTGTATGTTATGGAATTTTATTTGGAGTCCACTAAAATCCATTTTTCTTGGGAAAAATCTTCATTAACTGTGTACCTTATAACCTAGAATTGGTACCTCAATTAGTGCTAAAGGTCTTGTATTTTCGGCATCAGATCATGGTGATTTGTAATTATGAATTGGAGACGACTAGTCCATTGCAATTATGGGTTTGTATTAAAAAAATATGTTATTTAAGATGAATGGTGTCTCATCAATGTGAGTATCCGAGTTAACCAACTGCAGGGAATTTTCAATGCAATTATGGAGTTGAATTAAAAAAACTATGTTATTTAAGATGAATGGTGTCTCGTCAATGTGAGTATTCGAGACACAACCAACTTCAGGGAATATTAGAGCCAACAGGCACAACTTGCAATAGTGTTTCTTTGTATGGCCTAGCATCTCTCTGGATTAGCCTCATTGTTGTTAAAATCTGTTGTGGTGGTTGCATAACCTCTTTGGAATTTTATTTCCATTTATGAAGATATGGATGTTGAATAGTCACTAATGGGTTGCTAGAGAACTAGAAAAGGTGGTCACCAGCAGTAACTAAATGACACAATCTTCGGAGGAACTGATGCAGCTAACACAATTAAACTTGTAGTCTTCGGAGTGTGCTTTGTTGAATTGTACATTGAAGAACTGTTCATAATGATCAGTCCATTTAAGTCCTCGGGCCAACAGTTTTTGTATTTTCATATTTCTTTAGTGGCTTCATGCCTGCAAATTCTCTAATCAATCTACTTTTTATTTTGTCTAGCGCTCCAATAGGGCAAGGATATGGTCTTACTGAAACTTGTGCTGGTGGCACTTTTTCTGAATATGATGACACTTCTGTTGGCCGTGTTGGTGCTCCACTTGCTTGTTCGTTTATTAAGGTAAGAAATAATGAAATAGTCTCATCCCTTTGGTAAGTATAATTACTAGGGAAAATTTTCCTGACTCGATAGGACTTATTGCTAATTCACTTTCTGAAATGCTTACTTCTGATCATGCATATGTTATACATTATACTTTATTTTGGAAGTAGGAGACTTTAACTGTTGTTACTTCAGCTCGCATAATCATTTGGTTTTTTTTTTATTTTTTTGGTATTTGGTTTTTTACTTCCCTCCATTTTGTTCATTTTATATTTGCTAGTTACTACTGCATCTACTTGAGAGTAACATTCTTTTGGAAAGTACTTGAAACTCGTATTGTTACTCGGCATTTTAACAGAGAACAAAGAACTAGAGTTCTATTGCATTTATGTGAGTTCCAAATGAACGTAAAATCTATGTACCTCATTGTTGTCATGTGTGGTCGCATATGTGGTCCAGAACCATGGAAATAGTTATGCAGACATTACACAAGCTGCCTTAACGATGTGCCTTAACGAAATATCGCGAAATATATCGGAAAAATAAAAACCCAATACAAAATCCTACTTGCAGTCTCAAGCAGAGCTGGAAATGTCAAAATATCGAGCGGTTTCGCGAAATATCATGATATTTCCTCGAAATATTTCCATCTCCACGAAATATCGCAATATCAGTACCAACACAAAGGGATTTTGTCGAAATTTGGTGAAAATTACGGAAATTATCGCGAAATATATCCAAAATTGTGGAACTAACTGGTTATAAAAGGGAGCTTGTGGCCTGGTTCTCAGCAGCTTATTTACTTATAATTTAAGTAAATTTGTATTTTCTCCATTTACGTTAAGTTGTTATATGTAAATAAACAAATACCCCCCATTTGATTTCAATAAAAATATCAAAAAAATCAAAAACCAAAGGTATAAAAAAATATGCTTTTAGTTTTAGTAGGAGAAAACAGTTTTTAGGGTTTTTTTATAAAACCCACAGGGTGAAAACTCAAATGATTCCACAAGATGTAGAAGTATAAGTGCATCTAGAAAACCATGGTCCGTCGTATAAAATTTTGAATGTATAAAAACTTTTCTATATAAAAACTATTTTTTCTAGATTTAGTAAAAAAACAGTGTTTCACATTTCAGCATAATTTTTGCACAATTTTAAACTTACATAACTTTCTTTTTTTAAGTCCGCTTTCAAAATCGTTTGAAATATTATTTTAACAATCAACTAATTTTTATTTTGAAAATATTTTTATCCAAAAAAAAGATTAAAAAACATTTGAAAAATATATATCAAAACTGGACCAAACAAGATTGCACAAGATTCAGACTCAATACATTGAAATATTGAATACATGTTATGTGAAGCTTTACACCCCTAGATAGGGTACAAATATTATTTGAGTGTTCCAAAGTGTGTATCTGTACTTGGTTTATGACTATCCAGAGTTTCACTAAAAAATTCTATCAAAAAATCAATATTTCCACCATTTCTACAAATTGCAATATTTCCACACTGTCGAAATATTTCCACGAAATATTTCCATATCCAGAAGGTCGAAATTTTCACCGAATTGGAGATTTCGAACCTTGGCAGCCGCACAACACCAAAGGCTATAAACTAATCATTGGAGTTGTCCCGACGCACAACTCAGTGTGCAACCCTAACAATTGTATTCAAGGTTCAAAATATCAACCGGTACGTATTATGCATGTCATTACGTATCGGATACTGGTATGTGCCGGTACGATACTGGCCTGTTACCTGTCGCATCGCAGGTACTGGTCCTTGTACCGGCCGGTATGACCATAACATATTGGTCATCTATTTATAAGTCTTTTCTAGCCCGTGGGTTCAAATTTTTAGGTTTTTTCAAGCATCTTGGTGTGTGGTGGAGACTTTCTTGACCCTTGTGGACATTTTAAAGTTTTAAACCTCTCCTTGTTAAATCATTGTCTTTATTTTTGAAACATATGCACTTGCTACCTTTGTCGAATCCCTATTGATACAAGTGCAACTTTTAAACTTACACATCATTCTGATATTGTAACCCATCGTTTATTCATTTTCATATGAAAATGATCACTTTAGGGACTTTTATGGCTTCAAACTTTGGTCTCATTTTTACTACAAAAATTGCAGCCCAAATAGTGTTACGGTTTTATACTACTTTAGGATATATCTACAAAACTTATTTTCATGATTCCAATAATCTAACCTTATTCTTGCCGCACCAATTTACAATTTTTTGTCCATAATTACATGAAGTATAGGGCATCTATGAATCATAATAAAGTGAGAAAGACAATGCCAGTAGTTGGTATATGCCCAAGACATTGAAAAAGATTAAAAAAAGTCCAGGCTATGTTTTTTAATTGTTTTTGTCCCCTCGTACATGCATGGAATCAAATGCCGACAAATTTCCTAAGAAATGACTGAAATGTGTTTTTTGGAATCCGATTGAAATTGTTCGAAATTTTGCTTCAACACCATGAAAGTCAAACAAAATGATCGATATAATTGAAACCTAGCATTTCGTTTTTTTTGGATAATTTTACTGAATTTTTTTTCTTTTTCAATAACATGTTTTTGTGGGAGCGATGATTTTGGTCACGGCTACACAACCATGGTCAAGCACCCGACTTGGGGGTGTCGATCTTGATGACTCCAAACATTCCACTTGTTTGCGAGGGAGTGGAACTTAGACAAATAGGCTATCGATATAAGGACTCTCTTAGGAGGTCCAACACCTCAATGAAATCTAGTTTGAGCAACCCCACACGATCTAGAAAATCAAAGACCCCTAGAATGGTGGGTGCTTTTGGAATGTTCATGTTTTTGTTCTTGAGAAAGAGAAAAAACGAGTCAGTGGAGTGTGTCTGAATCTTTATTACTAGAATAGTATGGGGCCTTTACTGTTTACAGAAAGCAAAGGTCCAACCTTTTTTTGGTGCCCCCAGCCCCCTTTTATATGGCAGACTGAGTAGGGGTGGCTTCTCAGTGCACAACACATATTGGCTATACATGGCTTGTTTGATTAGCACATCCACCTTTGGGACATGTTTCTTGCATTGATTGATGTCGAGTCTCATCCTGCAGATCCATCCGCTTGGTGTTGCTTTAGTCTTGCAAAGTGTGCTTATTGGTGTTGTGAATAAGATCGTCGTGTGTCGCCTTCTTGTTGGGTCACAGGAGCATTAGGGAATCTCTCACGCGTCGGTCTCCGGTTGGTCAATAGCACAGTGCAGTCAGTGACGCCTTGGTCGCGAGCCATTTTTGGGCTCCTGACTTGGAAGCATGGCGAGTCAGTCTCCTAGGGCGAATCACGCCCTGGAGGCCCCTCCAGGCAAGTCATGCATGCGAGGTGCTCGCGTCCATAGTTACCAAGTTTGAAAACGGGAAAAAAACGACAAGGGAAAAATCGGAAAGTTACGATGAAAACGGAAAAAACGGGAAAAAAAATAAAAAACATCAGAAAAAACAAAAAAAATCTTAAAAATTATACCAATTATGTATATATGTCATTTTCCAACATTAAGTAATCAAAAGTTCAAAACATATAGCATATGCGTTTATTAAGCACGAACAAAATAAAACCCGAACCCAATTTAAATTCGGACCAAACCAGACGTCTTTTATACGCGTTTTTCCCGTTTTAAATGCGTACAGACGTTTTTTTTAAAAAAACGAGTTTTTTTTTCTGTTTGCTACGACTTCGGATCGATACACGTTTTTTTTTAGAAACGCCCGATTTGGTAACTATGCTCGCATCATCGATAGGATGAGTCATGCTCAGGGTGTTCCCATCGCCACTAGGGCGATCACCTGATACTACTCTAGTCTCAATCCATTGTCGCTAGGGTGAGTTACATGCTTTGGCCATTTGTCCCCCCCCCCCCCCCCCCCACCTCGTGGTGGCACTGAGCGGGTGGGGGTGGATATTTTATGCACTCATAGTTTTCCAGGGAGAATTTTTATATTTTCCTTGATTCCAATTTTTTTTCACAACAAACAGATATTTGATTGAAGTCTGGCAAATTACCAAACAAAATCTTACCTTCAAAAATATATAATTTCCACCAACATTTGACCAAAATTCGACATATTTTTTCTTTTTGACCCACCAAAATCGACATTGAAATTCAAAACCTTGCATACATGTTCTTATGATCTCATTCTAGCATTTGCTACACGTTCTCCTTAAACACCTATCAATAATGTCTTAAGGTACTATGGTACATTTTTCCTCCAAGCCAATAAGAATCATTTAGCACCCTAGAGTTTTAGGCTTCCTAGAACTAGTCAATATGTAGGATTCTTGCTCCACCTAGATGTCAGTTTTAGTTGTCAATGGAACTTTGAGACATTTGGCTTAATAGTCTTAGTTATGTGCATTTACGATAATATGCATATGCCTTAATTATAGATGAGATGTTACATAAAGCTTCATAGTTTGTGAATGAAAATGCGCTCAACATCAGGTTGTTAATAGGGAGGACAAGTCTTGTAGTTTCTCCACTATAAATATCCACAACTTCACTTGAGGTTGGGTATCATACCTAATGGCTACCATAATGAATAATGTCTAATTTAATAATTGGTTTTTGTCCAGCAACTTGAGTCAAATGAGGTGAGGTTCGGATCCTCTCCAGTGGACCGCCCCGTTCATACCCTTGATGGTCGCTATGTAAGTATATTCCAATCGAGATGTTTTAGGGAGGTAAGGTGGCCTCAAATAAAATCTCAGTGTTTTAAAACATGAAAACTCGCTCGCTCAAAACCTTCATGAGTCGAGTTGACAAGAGTCACTCGACAAAACTCGATGTGTTATATATATATATATATATATATATATATATATATATATATATATATATATATATATATATATATAGGGTCAGGATCCAGGGACACGCTACTTTGCCACAGAGTTAGACACGCATCTCCAAAACCCTAGATATAGGTTTCAGAATTTGTTGATTTTTTGTAAGGGTGATAACCTTGCCTTAGATAGCACATCATCAAAAAGTCAACACATTCTAAAACCTATAGACTAATCAAATATTATCTTCAATTTAATAGTTAAAATGAACGGTCGATAATGCCTTTTAGATTTGATGCACCCAAAGGGTTTAGAATGTGCTGATTTTTTATGAATGTGCTATCTAAGAGAAGATTATCATTCTTACAAAAAATCAATAAATTTTGAAACCTCTATTTGACGATTTGGATGATGTGTAGGGGTGTTCATGGTTCGGGTTGGTTCGATTTTTTGATAAATTTGGAACCGTACCGAAGGTGATCGGTTCTCTAGAAAATGGAACCGAACCGAACCATTCCTTGGTAAAAACCGAACCAAACAAAATCGGAAAAGTTTGGTTTGGTTCGGTTCGGTTCTGCGAGTCTTTCAAATCTCTCGTCATCACACTGTGAGGCGTGAATGGTTGAGCCGCTGAGTTGGTTCAGATTTCATTTTTAAGCCAACTTTGGGTGCTGCTATTTGCCCCTATAGAATTACTAACATCCTTAATTTTTCACTTGGAGATATTTAATAAGTTGGGATTTGGGGGTGCTAGTAATTATGTGGGTGCAGATTGCGCACCCTTCACTTTTTAGTTTCATCACACCGTTGAACATTTGAAAGTTTTGAATGCACCGAATGGTGGTAATTGGGGTCACTACAATGTAATGTACAATATTAATGAGACTGTACACTGTACAGTAGTAACTACTAAGGGTATAGTACCACTGGTTCGGGTTTGGTTGGTTCGGGTTAAAAATCTCACAACCCGGAACCAAACCGACCATAGTGGGTTTTTTTTTATTGAACCGAACCAAACCAAACCGAACAATCAAAATACCCAATCCAAACCGAACCAAATAGACCGGTTTGGTTTGGTGGGTCAACCCGAACCAATGAACACCCCTAATGATGTGTGTCTAACTCTGTGGGAAAGTAGTGTGTCCCTAGATCCTGACCTATATATATATAATGCGGCATGCGGTACGTGCGGCACTGTACCGCAGCCGTCTGATGCATGTGCTGCGTGCATCAGACGGCTACGGTATAGTGTCGCACGTACCGCATGCCGCATTATAGCATGCCCCTATATATATATATATATATATATATATATATATATATATATATATATATATATATAGGGCATGCTATTCTGCGGCATGCGGTAAGTGCGGCACCGCACTGCAGCCGTTTGATGCACGTGCTGTGTGCATCACATGCACGTAGCGGTGCAGTAGACGGCAACGGTGTGATGTCGCACTACCGCATGCCGTACTATAGCATTTCTCTCTCTCTCTCTCTCTCTCTCTATATATATATATATATATATATATATATATATATATATATATATATATATATATATATATATATATATATAGGGTGCTGATACTGTGCGGCTGCTTATCGTGCGACACCTCCTTAGGTTTTTTTTTTTTGAAATTTTTTTTTGGGTTGATCACCTCCCTTTAAATAGCATACACAAAAAATTCCAGTTCATTCCAAGACCTATAGGCCATTCAAATGTGTTCATCAAATTGACGGTAAAAATAAATGACCGATAAAAGCTAAGCATATTTGAATGGCCTATAGGTTTTGGAATGAGCTGAATTTTTTTTGTGTGTGCTATTAAGGGGTAGGTGATCAACCTTCAAAAACAAAAAATTTCAAAAAAATACCCGGAGGGGGTTGGTCGCACGTTTTGCGCACGATAAGCGGCCGCAATGTATTGCCATTCTCTCTCTCTCTCTCTCTCTATATATATATATATATATATATATATATATATATATATATATATATATATAAAGTGTCAGGATCCTGTGCCTTAAATTTTTGCCATTATTTTTTGCCTTCAAGGTTATTTGATGCCCTATAGGTTTTAGAAAGTGTTGATTTTTTGTGGATGTAATCATTCCATCTTAGATAGAATATCCACAAAAAACCAGTGCATTCTAAACCTTCTAGGGGCATCAAATATTACAAGCTTTATCCATCGTCCATTTTTATCCATTAACTTTTATTATATATTTGATGCCCTTAGAAGTTTTCAAATGTACCGATTTTTTGTGGATATTCTATCCAAGGTGGAATAATTACATTCTAAATCCTCTATGACATCAAATCAAAATCGAAGGCAAAAAATGATGGCAAAAATTTAAGGCACATGATCCTGACCCTATATATATATATATATATATATATATCAGATTTTTTTTCATTATCCACTTATCCACCACTAACAAAATGCTAACAAGAGTATCAAAACGACAATAGTTACAAATATAAAGGTAACTCATCATCCATAAAGATAACTTGACCCGACTCGCTAAAACTCGGCGAATTTCGTCCGAAACTCGACACAATTGAGTAACAGTTGCGGGTTGGCTCGAAATCTAGCCTGGTCAGGTTGACTCGGGCGAGTTTTGGGTCAACCCGGTGTATTTTAAAACAGTGAATAAAATTTAACCTCCTATATTTCGACTTTGACGGGTCTCCTTGATCTCCCTCCTCTTGTGTTGACGTCTCCATTAGTGGGCTCCCCAACCTGTCCCTCTAGCAATGGCTGCCTTACCGACCAATCGATTGCCACCTTAATTGCACCCAAAGTACAAAAAAATGATATATTTTTCAAAAAATCACAAACTACATTGACCTTTCCTTTCTACCTAAATGCTATCATGAAAAATCATGATATTTTGCAATATTTCATGAGATGTCTTTTTTTGGGAGGGTGGTTATATTGACCACAAACCAATTTTTTGAACCCTGCTTGCACCTAAACAAATCTTTATCGCCACATGCATCACTCAGATGGTCAACCACTACCACCTTTATCTACACCACTCGCCGTTATTAGTTGCGACACTCGCCACCATTAGTTGCGACACTCGCCAGATGATCCTTATCAGCTGAATCTACTCCTGCCACCTCCTACACCAATCGCTTACCACTAGTTGCCACCTTTATTTCCAAAATCTCACTTTTTGGATAGGCTGTGTTTTAATCACAACTTATTCAGGAAACGTTCGCTACATAACTCTTTCCCGGTTTTTTGAAATAGTCATGATTTTGTATAAAAGCCATAATTTTTGCATTTTAATCCAAAATAATCATGTTATAGTCCCATCATGTACTGCCCAAAACCTGTTGGAACATCTATATATATTTATATATTTTAACTTATACCTTTTTCTCGACTTTCGGGAGTCTTTGTCGATTCCTCTGACTTCTCCCCTAGCCGATTTTTTCCTACGTTCGACTTAGTAACATTAGTTGCCATGGCTCATACCACTATCCGACTGGTTTCCTGCGGATGCTCCATACACAACATGTGTACCGCCACTGTGAACTCCTCAAATAATCAGTGATTTAGATCCTTTGTAACGTGCTACGAGGTGGAGAGGAGAACGAGGAAATTGTTGGGCTGGGAAGAGAAGAGTATTGATTCGTCACAGTCGTTATTGACTTATTTTAGAGGAGACAACATAATAATGTTAGGTTTTACAAAAACTAAAAGAAATCATGATTTAGGGGAGGGTCGAGGAATTTGACAAATAGTCTGAGACTGCCATGGTGTCGTGCTCGTTAGAGGATTAGATTGAAATCTCTAGATAGGAAGATGGGGGAAAAACTGAGCTGCGAGGTTAAGGAAAGTTGGCTAATAGGTTTGTTGAGTAGCATTTTTCTTCCCCTATAGTCGCAGGGCCAAGGAAAGTTGGCTAATAGGTTTGTTGGGTATTCCCCTATAGTCGTAGAATATGAGACAAGCTTGCAGAATCTTCAATTTTTTTAAGCCTCATAATAACCGTTCGGGAGGATTGCACTATCGGGCCAAGTGCAATTCCTTTGGCGAGTCTTGCCATTGGCTGTGATAAAAGTTCTAAACAAACCGGTTGAAAGAGTAGCGCTCCAAAGCCTCTATCTCCATGGTTGTGTGGGCCGCATGGTATGAGGGCAGGATAATGATCTATCTTGTTTGGTGGCAAACAAAAGATAAGGGATAATGAAATTTTGAGATTTCAAGGGGTGCAACCCCTCTCCCCCCATGTGGTTTCGCCCATGACCACTAGGACTTCCTTTTTTGGGTTCTTGAACTAATTTGGCAATATCGTACGAGACACGCCACCCATCATCCATAAAATGGAGTTCACTTCAATCCTTGAACTTGAGATGATCCGAACTCATTCCTAGTGGACGTAAAAGGTCAATAAGGAATCCACCATCTGACGATATAAAGTTCATGGCAACCTCGATTAGATAGAGAAATTTGATTTTATTTCATATGATATTTATGAGTGTCTTTATATAAGTACATATTGTTTATAAAATGGTTCTAATGTTTTCAAGGTGCGTAGTATTTTCTCATACGCAAATCATTTAAGAAGGTTCATTGTTCATGAATGGCAATTATTTTGGGTTAGACAATATATTTTTTCTATCCTTAGGAACCACTCAAGGGTATATAAACGGAGGGACCTTATTTTAAGAAAGCCATACATACTATGCTATCAAAATCGGGACTAGTCGGCGACTAGTCCCCAGGCTGCATTTTGTCGACTGATTAACTGTCATAGTTGGGCGGAATCCTGGCTAGACCTGACTAGCCCGACTAGCGACTGGGACTAGTCCTCAAGCAGCATTCTGTAAGCAAATTTTTTTTTTGCAAGGAATCTTTGCAAGCAATTTTGTGTGGATTTTTTTACATTGGCTCAAAGTCTTTAGTCGCAAGACTCACAACTATGATTCTTTCCTGTAATCATCTATTGAGCACGTGAGAATCTCAAATAAAAACAGACAAATAATTATTGTTTATTTGTTGATATCCATGTAACCCTATAATCAAAATTGGGGTTGTTCACAGATTAAACATCATCAAACAAATATTGTGATGAATTCTTAGTTCTGAGTCTTCTGACATGGGCATGAAGTCAATACAACTGTGTTCTGTTACTTATATATTTATACTCATGCTGTGAAGTATGAATGTATGTATTGTTATTGACCGACTAATATCATATACTTATTAACATTTATGCTAGTTCATATATCATATATGTTTAAGGAGGGGAGAGGGGTTAGAATAAGTTTTGGCCGACTAGTCCCGAATTAGTCCCGACTAGTCTTAGTCGGCCGGGCCGACTACCGACTTTGACTGCATAGCATACATATGGAGGGACTTATTTTTAACATGTCCTCTTCAAAGGCTTATTTATGAAAGGCATACATGAGGTGCCTTTAATATGTGGAACCGGATATCAAATTGTCACATAAAATAGTGTAATTGGGGTGTTTAATAAGGTCCTCAAAGGGTAAGCCAAAAATTAACATAATTTCTCCCTCTCATCTCTTCTCCGTCTCCACCCTTGTAGGTCTCTCTCTCTCTTCTCTCTTGATCAAGCCAAATGTAGAGAGAGAACTGGAGAAGGGGAGGGCTCCAATAGTTCTTCAGGGATTGTGGCTTACATTTTTGCTGTTTGCACTTGTTTTTATTTAGAAACTGGAGAATTAGTTATATATGGATTTGATCTCTGATTTCTACCTCATATTTGTTAGCAACTGAGAATGGAAATGAAAAATCTATGGAAACATGTTTGAAGCGCGAATGAGATTCGCTTTTCTTAAAGTGTATATTCAACCTCCTCTCTTGAAGAAGTGACTGGTGTTGTATTGTAGGCGAACTACTTGTAGGATGCAACAAAATCTTTGTGGTTTCTGCACCCAGCAAAAGTGCAGAAACCACCCTGGAATAGGACACATATTTTGAATAATTATATTACTGGTAGTGTGTGGTTGAGAGAGAGAGAGAGAGAGAGAGAGAGAGAGAGAGAGAGAGAGACTCAATTAGTCAATTTCATATTAGATCTCAGGGATTAATATGGGTCTCTATTTATAGAAACCTAAACACCCCTGAAGCCACTTGTTCCCTATCCAACTGGTGCCTGGAAGCATCCCTTGTCCCTTGGTTTAAATGCCGGCCCAAACCGCCTATGCCCACTTAGCCATTGGGGGCCTGGAAGCATCCCTCGCAACTCAAACAACTTGCTAAGTGCAAAGACGCCTAAGTAGCGGCAATAGCGCCCTATAGCCCCTTGACCACGCCGCGTGTGTGGTATGCGGTGCGATGCACCGCATTGAACGTAGGTTCATGTGCATCACACCACTTCCACTTATTCATTAAAACAATGAGGTAGAGGAGCTCTCATTTATATCTCTCTAGCTCCTTTCCTACAAGCAATGTGGGACAACTTTTCATCCTCTAAAAAGAGGATTTTGGTGGGAAAGATGATTTGATGAAACATTTTCCATTTGGTAAAAGTTTTGGTGGGAAGTTTTGAAAACAAACTTTCAAATGAAAAGTTCAAAATATATACAACAAAATGATAAAACTACTCCTTATCATATATATTTAACCAATGATAAAACCGCTCCTCATCATTATATTTAACCAATCAACACGATTTTCTTGGGTATGTGAGTAAATCTTGATGATGATGATGATGTGCATGGATGATCTCCATGCAACATGCCTCATGTACATTAGCTTTTCTTTTCTTTTCTTTCTTTCAGTTTGCAACTATCCATAATACCAACGTCCGGTCTTAAACCTTCTTGGATGGCGTCCTGTATTCCCCCTAAAAGATTTCCACCAGACATATTCGTTGCCTGGTGTTAAATGACCCTTTAGCAGTCGTTTTATCCTCTTGTGCAGAATTTTTAGTCATTTACATCATGTCTTTTGTGTATCAGTTGATTGATTGGCCAGAAGGTGGATATTTAATAACGGATTCACCAATGCCTCGAGGGGAGATAGTTATCGGGGGCCCAAATGTTACTCCAGGATATTTCAAAAATGAAGAAAAAACTAGGGAAGTATACAAGGTATGTTCCAAGTTATTTCGAGACCATGTTTTATTTGGTATGGTTGAGACCAATTGTTGTGTGATGGTGTACATGTCTTCTAAGGTTGACGAAAGGGGGATGCGGTGGTTTTATACTGGAGACATCGGCCGTTTCCACCCTGATGGATGCCTTGAAATCATTGACCGTAAAAAGGATATAGTAAAACTGCAACATGGTGAATATGTTTCATTGGGGAAGGTACGGATTTTTGTGCAACCATGCTTATTCCCACTTTATCCCCATGGAAATTAACCTTTGTTCCACAGGTGGAGGCTGCACTTATCGCGAGCCCATATGTCGACAACATCATGATGCACGCTGATCCCTTTCACAGTTATTGTGTGGCTCTCGTGGTGCCTGCACCTCAAGCACTAGAAAATTGGGCTTCGAACCAAGGAATCACTTACAGTGATTTTGCAGACTTATGCCAGAAAGAAGAAGCAGTGAAAGAAGTGCTTGGATCCTTAGTAAAGGTTTGCATTTTGGATTATCACTTTCCACTGCACATTCGAAAAAAAAATTGTCTTGCTTACTAGATGGTGATTTCTTCAGAATAATTCATGTTAAGTTTGCAGGATTCTCATTATCCAAAGGCTCTAAATATAAAAAATGATTTTTCTTTGAGATGGTTTGACACCAAAAAATTCCAATATCTGATTCCTAAAACTACCTAATTACAACCAACATAGTTTGTTTAAGTATGGAAATGTTGCGATTCTCTATATCAAGTATTGCCTTCTATTCGTCTAAAGGTTTCCTATTTTAGGGAACCATGGAGAGTTGCTCTCAGGTTGCATGAGTTTAAACTGCATAACCCAAACGATAGGTCTTCTAACTAGAACTATAGCCAAGTTTCCTTTATCAGGATTTTGACACAAATTTTTGAGTGTTGGCGTTAGGTTGACATCCAGTCGGCAAATTCTTGTCAATCTTCTTTGTAGTTGAGCCTATCTTGGTATGAATCGTTTGATAAGACTTGATGGTGATGATGATGATAGCTTCTAAGTTCTAACTTACCTATTGGTTCTCACCTCTGCTCAGTAGCCCTTAGTGGTTGAGGCATTGTAAATTTGTAATACATACTCTAGCATGTGTTTAATGTAAATCTGCTCGTCTTCTTACGAGGCAGATTTGCACATGATTCTTCATGCCCATGAAACTGACTTTTGAGGTGTTCTCGTTACTGTGTACAAATGATGAACTTCTCGGCAAGGTTCTAAACATGGTATCGGTCAGCCCCGGACCGGTACGTACCGCCTTTATGAACCGGTACTGGGTGGTATAGATCGATACCGGTTGAGACACTTTCTTCCTATTTTGTTATAAAAAAACTAATAGATTAAAAAAAAAAAAAGATTGACCCAAACCTTGTCAGTACCGGTTTGCTCTGTTACCAAAAACTTTGATTTTTTGAATAAGCTTCGATTAAAACACGACTTATTCATTAAACGTTCTGTACGCGACACTTTCCTGATTTTTTGAAAAAGTCGTGATTTTATCAAAAAGTCATGATTTTATCAAAAAGTCATGATTTTCACGTTTTAATCCCGATTTACGCATTTTATTTCCGATTTATTGCGTTTTAATCCCGTCATGTATGGCTCAAAAACCTGTTGTAACATCTATATATAAATATGTTCTAAAATTCTACCGTTTGTTTCCTGACTCTTTCCCGATCTTTCCGATTTTTTGGACTTCTCCCCTAGCCGATATTTTCCCGACTTCCGACTTGGTAACTATGCCGGTTTTATCGGCGGGATCGGCCAGTATGGGCTAGGTATCGGATTCTGGGGGTGTATCGCTCTCGATCGGAGGTAAAGGGCGATATGTATAACCTAACCTTAATTCTCGGTAAATCGTACTTGAGGACAAATTTATAATAAAAAAAGATAGGGAAATTATTGATTATGCATTCTAATCAGCATATGATTTGGTGCAGGCTGCAAAACAAGCACGTGTGGAAAAGTTTGAGATCCCATCGAAGATCAAACTGGTCCCAGAAGCATGGACTCCAGAGTCTGGTCTAGTCACCGCAGCGCTCAAGCTCAAGAGAGAGAACGTTAGAAAAGCATTTGCCGAAGATCTCACCAAGTTGTATGCATGAAGCTTTGGTCATGAAGTTTTGAGATGAATTTAGGGTTTTGTAAGGCCTGTAGATACAAACAGATGCACTGAGTTCTCCACTTTGGCTTTCATTTCAATGTGGTCTGTATGTCTGTCTTATTATTATGTAAATTTGTGGCGTTTGTAAGCCAATAACAGCAAGGTGAGAACCTATGGCTGGAATCAGTTAGCCCATCAAGAATAAATCAGTATATGCATGTTCCATTGTTGATCATGGTTCAAAGATGATCTCGATTCGAAGCCCCGGCTTCGTCAAAGGTAATAGGGTTTGGTTTCAGATAGATCGGACGGTGGAATGAGATCAAATGGTGGAGCATGCCTCATGTGGTTTCATCATGTGGGTCTTTTGATCTTCGATCCGAAGAATTAACTTGTGTGTTTCTTGTAGATGGAGGCCGTCAGAACCTCATCAGATCAGGGATCTGGCGGCCTTTATTAGCTGATTCCAGACCCTGAGATGCCTGTAGCTTCTTTATTTGATCCATATCGTCGGTGGGTCCTTGATCCGATGGTGGTAAGTTGTATCGCCGCCACCGGACACCGAAAGCCAGAGCTGAATCTAGTCGGGTGTATCTCTCTGAAAAACGCCAGGCCATAGTCTTACTTGTTCAATTTTCAGGGACCTAATTAGAGAGCAATAATGTACACCCCACTAACTAAAGGTTGATCTGGGGTTTTGTGAGGGGGAGATCATTATTTTGTTTGAAAGGAAAGATTGGGGAGCCGTCATTGGTTGTTCTTATTGGAGGGTTTTTGAGGAACTGTTGTATATTCTTCGATTGACGGTGGATCTCTCTTAGTGTGATGTAGGCAAGATTGCTGGATCACCTATAATCTCTGATTTTTTTTTGTGGTGCATGTATTAAATTTCCTTCTATCTTCTTGTTTGATTGACTTGTGTCTTCCAAGTATTTGTAATTTATATCGTTGCTTTGGGCGATCCGCGATCGCCGCTTCTGCTATGCACAACATTACCCTCTAACATGAACCAAAGGTGGATGAATTACCCTCCAACGTGAACCGTTGGATGCATATTTGGCAGTCAAAACACATGCATCTTAAGTGTAAGTTTGCAAGGCACATCCAAGGGTTCACATTGGAGGATCTCTCTCTCTCTCTCTCTCTCTCTCTCTCTCTCTCTCTCTCTCTCTATATATATATATATATATATATATATATATATATATATATATATATATATATATATATATATATATATATATATATATATATATATATATATATAATATTATATTATATAATAGGGGAGGGTTTTGTGGGGGCACAAAAAACGGCTAGGATCCATTTTTAGGAGATTGAGATGAACGGATTATGATTGAGGTCCCGTTTAGCAAAAGTATCGGCCTCCTAATATCTCCCCGAGCCGCGTGAACGTGAGAATGAGAGAGGGGGAGAATAGATCGAGGGAGGAGGGAAGATTGCGAGGGAACTGCATGCATTGGCTATGGACGGCTGTGATTCGGTTGGATGGATAAGGAAAGAATGAGAGAAAGGGGGAGAGAAAAGAGATCAGGAGTAAAGGGTGAGCGTTTGCGATGGTTTCGGATGAGAGGGAAGACTACGCACGGCTCAGAGAGGGAGATCACAGAGTGGGATTTTGGAATAGGAATCCGTCGATAGCACGCCCCCTCCCTCTCCCTCTCCTCATCACGTTGATTGTGCCCCCCCCCCCCCCCCCTCTTCCTCATCACGCTGATCGTGCGCCCCCTCCGCCTCCCTCTCTGCGAACCCCATTCTCTTCCCCCAAATCCCCTTCGAAATCTCCTTCCAAATTCACCCAAATCCCTTTCGAAATCTCCTTCCAAATTCACCCAAATCCCTTTTGTGTTGATCGTGCGTCCCCTCATCAACATTGAAATAGATTTGGAAGCGGGTCTACAGAAAATGGCGGCCATCGCGTGCCCCTCTCCTCTTCCCTCATCCCCTTCCCTTCCAAATCCCCTTCCAAATTCCCACTTTCAAGGACTATAAAGAAATAGAGAAAGAGCGAGAAAGAATGGTGGCCATCAATGTGGATGAGGAGCTACACATCTCTCAACAGGTTCTTCCCTCATCCGATTTTAAATTAGCAAAAATCAGATTTCAAAATTTTCATCGAGTCTAATCATCAGCATATACACACTTCTTTCAATTTTCTTGCAAAATCCTTTAAAGTTTCTCTTAAATCCTTTAAAATTTCTCTTATTTAAAATCTGATGCCTATGTTGGCCGGGTATTGGATTACAAAGTCTGATTTTAAAATCTAATTATAAAGTCTGATTTTAGAATTTGATTATAAAGTTTGATTTTTAAGAATTAGTGAGAGAGGTTAAAGATTTTGGGAAGTTTGGGAAGAGGTGTCATGCATAAGCCATTTAATAAGGGAGACATAATTCCAGTAAAGTCTGATTTTTAAAGACTGATTTTTAAAGACAGTCTGATTTTTAAAGATGTTGGTCGGGTATTGGATCAAATTTAAAAAGTGATCCAATATAAAGACTGATTTTTAAGAATTAGTGAGAGAGGTTAAAGATTTTGGGAGGCTGCCATGCATAACCATTCTCATTAATTGCTACCCATTGCATTTCCACGTAATAAGGAAAACTGTCATGTTAACCACTCTAATTTATATATCTTTAAAAAAGTTTAAATATCATTTTAAAGGAGCTGCCATATGTATGGGTGAGATTTGAGTAAATGAGAGATGTTAATGTTTCAAAATCATGGCTATTTTAAAATCTTTGGATGCCCATGTTGGTCGGGTTGGTCCGGTTTAGTTTGATCAAATTTAAAAATGCAAATTCGTTTAAAAATTCAGAATTTAAAAGCTTTTAGCTTTTAATGTTGGTCGGGTTGGTCAGAAATTTAAAAGCTTTCAGATTTTTCTCTTTACAACATTCACTTTACAACTAAACAACAATCCATGAAGTATGATATAAATTGTTCATCGATTCAGTTGAGGCTACAAAACTGAAGATCCAAAACAAAATCAGATTTCGAATGTATTTTTAAATCATATGCTTAAAAATTAGATTTTAAAATGCCAATTCGTTTCAAAAATGTCAAGATTTTAAAATACCAATTCTTTTGAATCGGAAATTGGCATTTTGAAACGAAATTGACATTTTGAATCAGAAATTGGCATTTTGAAACGTGACAAGATTTGCTCGGATATTGGATCAGATGCTTAAAAATCAGATTTGAATTGACATTTTGAAATCTAATGCTTTAGATCAGATTTTTTAAGTCGAATGCATTTTTAAATCTTATGCTTAAATATCATATTTGAATTGGCATTTTGGAATCTGATGCTTTAAATCTGATTTTTTTAAGCACAAGATTTTTAAGCATCAGATTTCGAATGCGTTTTTAAATCTTAGGCTTAAAAATGAGATTTGAATTGGCATTTTGAAATCCGATTCTTTAGATCTGATTTTTTAAGCATCAGATTTTTTAAGAATTAGATTTCGAATGCATTTTGAAACAAAATTGACATTTTGAATCGAAAATTGACATTTTGGAACAAAAATGGTATTTTGAAACGAAATTGGCATTTCAAAATTGTCAAGATTTAAAATGTGCCAAGATTTGCTCAGGTATTGGATCAGATGCTTAAAAATCAGATTTTGATTGGCATTTTAAAATCTAATGCTTTAGATCAGATTTTTTAAGCATCAGATTTTAAATGCATTTTTAAATCTTATGCTTAAAAATCAGATTTGAATTGACATTTTGGAATCTGATGATTTAGATCTGATTTTTTAAGCACTAGATTTTTCAAGAATCAGATTTCGAATGCATTTTTAAATCTTATGCTTAAAAATCAGATTTGAAAATGCTAATTCATTTAAAAAATGCCAAGATTTCAAAATACAATTTGATGCCAATTTGTTTCATCGAGTCAGATCCTCCAATTTTTCAGATTTCGAGTCCATCTTTGCATGTTGCTCATGCAAGTATGCCCCTGATAAATATGGATGTCTACGTCGAAAGTATGCTCCCCCGTCAAACGTGGGCGTCTGCACAGATTGTTGCCGTCCTCGAAATATTATCACCTCTTTCAAAATATTATCATCATTTTAAAATTATTATTGCCACCCTTAAAATATTGACTCTTCCCTCAAAATTTTGTCACGCCCTCGAAATATTTTTTTGCTGCACTCGAAATCTTTTGCGTGCCGACATGCATGGACATTACTTGTATATTATAGGCTATTTGGTGAGGACATAGTGATGACGCTGCCTTGATTGCATGCTGTGTAGTTTGTACATGCAATATGGATGGTGTCTGCTGAGCTCCAACCTTTGCTTCTTTTCTCATATGGAACAAATTAGTAGGATTTCTATGGCCATTTGAATGTTCACTGTCCAGTCGGAAAGTTTATTCGTCAGCTCAGGCCCTGGGCACCGAGAATGCGCGGCCGTTGGTCGCTTCGCTCCGGCTGAGGACTTTCTCGACAGAGCGGACCCGGCCGGGAAAGACCGGCGCGGGGGTGTGTTCCGGATGCGGATACGGGCCGCGCGACGGCGGTCGGAGCACTAGGGGATCCAGGATGAACTTGGCGAGGACTTCGTCGATGCCGGGTCTCACAAGCAAGCTGACAGCGGCGACGCGGCATTGGACGGAGAAATCCGGCGGAGAGGATGCCTGCTCGGCATGCCCCTGAGGCAAGTAGTAGACGCAGGAGCCAACGGTCGGGATCCTCGTGGTGGGACCGACACAGGCCTTCCAGACCTCCGGATCGAGCTCTTCCTCAGCGGGCGGCGGCGCCATTAGGCTAGGAGGGTTAAGGCAGCTTCGGTCGAGATGTCAGCAGAAAGAGGAGGAGGCCAGGCCGAGAGTTTTGGAGTGTTTCTTGTTTTTTTTTTTTTAGGTTATTTTGACTTTGCCCCCCAAATTTTGCCTTGAATTAGACTTTACCCCCCATATTTCATTAATTAGAGTTTACCCCCCAAAAATAACTGTTCAGTCAGTTCACCATATAAGATAAAGGGTGAGCTGACTGAAAAGAAATAAAATTTTTGAGGGTGACATGACGGAACAGTTATTTTTGGGGGGTAAAGTCTAATTAATGAAAAGATGGGGGGTAAAGTCTAATTTATGGCAAATTTTGGGGGGCAAAGTCAAAATAACCCTTTTTCTGGACCGGTCAGTCCAGGACAGGACGCTAGAGCAATGAGGTTTTTACCGAAATGACCACCAACTCTCAACTATTGTTGAGAATGGGCCAGGTTGCTTTTGGCTTTACCAAAATGACCACTGAAACTCTTTGGGACCAAACTATCCTCATTTGGACGGCAGCTTCCTCCACCTCTTTCGACTGCAACTTTAGGACGAAAAATGGACGAAAAAATGGACGAAAAATGGACGAAAAATGGAACGAAATTGATAAAATTAACAGCACATTTTAGGACGAAAAATGGACGAAAAAAGGACAAAAAAAAGAACGAAAAATGGACGAAAAATGGACGAAAAAATGGATAAAAAATGGACGAAAAAGGGATGAAAAATGGACGAAAAATGGAACGAAATTGATAAAATTAACAGCACATTTTAGGACAAAAAATGGACGAAAAATGGACAAAAAAAGGAACGAAAAATGGACGAAAAATGGACGAAAAAAGGACAAAAAAAGGAACGAAAAAAGGACGAAAAAAGGAACGAAAAATGGACGAAAAATGGACAAAAAAAGGACGAAAAATGGAAAGAAATTGATAAAATTAACAGCACATTTTAGGACGAAAAATGGACGAAAAAAAGGACAAAAAAAGGAACGGAAAATGGACGAAAAAAAGGACAAAAAAAGGAACGAAAAATGGACGAAAAATGGACAAAAAATGAACAAAAATCAGACGAAATAACAAATTTCTCTAGTTTTCATCGCTGAAAAATCACAGTCAGTTCTGGCAGAGACTGGCTATGGTCTGTTTGACGAAAATCGGACGAAATAACAAATTTCGTCTAGTTTTCGTCGCCGAAAAATCACAGTCAGTTCTGGCAGAGACTGGCTATGGTCTGTTTGACGAAAATCGGACGAAATAACAAATTTTGTCTAGTTTTCGTCGCCGAAAAATCACAGTCAGTTTTGGCAGAGACTGGCTATGGTATGTTTGACGAAAATCGAACGAAATAACAAATTTCGTCTAGTTTTCGTCGCCGAAAAATCACAGTCAGTTCTGGCCGAGACTGGCTATGGCCTGTGTGACGAAAATCGGACGAAATAACAAATTTCATCTAGTTTTCGTCGCCGGTTTTATCAATTTCGTCTATTTTTCATCCTAAAATGTGCTGTTAATCTATCAACCACTTTTTGTTGATTTCGTTCCTTTTTCGTCCTAACCATAATGATGAATAGCCAATTTTATCAATTTCGTTCCTTTTTTCGTCCATTTTTCGTTCCTTTTTTTGTCCATTTTTCGTCCTAAAATGTGATGTTAATTTTATCAATTTCGTTCCATTTTTCGTCCATTTTCATCCTTTTTTCGTCCATTTTTCGTCCATTTTTTCGTCCATTTTTCGTCCATTTTTTCGTCCATTTTTCGTCCATTTACAGTGGGTAAGAAACCAAGTTACCCAGCCACGATAGGTTTTTACAGTGGTAAGGGTCAATATGTCTTTTTACCTAGTTAGTGTCACCGTGCGACCTGTTTCCCACGTGCCGGTGGCCATTTTCGTTCAGATTTCTTGACGGGGTCCATTCTCAACAATAGTTGAGAGTTGGTGGCCATTTCGGTAAAAACCTCCTAGAGCAATGGCTGGATCAATAAGGTCGGGAGATCCAAATGGGGGGAGGCAGTCAGCACAGCTTGCTTTGGATGTTATCTATCTGACCACAGTCACGTGTCATCCATTGGACACATTCAATTTACATAAGTTTGAGACATTTTTATCCTTTTGTACACAGTGTTCTTTCTATTTTAAAAAATCCCGTACAGATTTTGCCATCGCTTGTCGCGCTACCTTCTTTTGCATCCCCTTCTTCTTGTGTTCGTTTTGTTCTCTTCAATCGTCGGTGATCGTCAGAAGATTGAGTTTCGCCGGGAGCTATTTTACTATGGGGATTCTAGGGTTTGCTTGCTTCGTTCGTTGTCGTACAGCTGTGAGCTTTCGACCATTGTTTGGCCCCCCGATGTCACTCTAAAACCTCGCCAGAGGGCCCCGAAGGCTTCCGACCAAGGTCGCCTAAAACCTAGCCAGCGATCTCCATCACCCACTCGAAGGTAATCCTAACACCAAACCTAAATTTTTCCCCTAATTTCATTTTATCTTAAACCCTAACAAAAAATTCTATCAATATCGTGTGTGTTTCTTCCGAAATCAATCATCCACACGAAAGTTCTCTCGGTGTCTCGCACAGACAGCGGTGAGAGGAAGCTGAGGACGAATAAAATTATTATGCCTGGCCTCCTAGAGGTCACTAGTGGCGACCAAGGTGGCTGAGGCTAGAGAGGGTCTTTGAAACCCTAGGTTCTCTGATACCATGTTACAAAGAAAGAGGAAGAGAGAATAAGATTTGGAAAGAAAACTTATATTGATTTTTCATTACATTAGAAAATCGATCTCTACTTATATAAGGAGAGAACGCATATCATTACAATACCACTATCAAGGTGGGACTAATAGCTAGTATTACTACAGTCTATATCTAATATACACAATTGTCGACAAACTAAGTGTGTCGGCAAAACTTCAATATACTTCGTTGATAGTAATTTTTTGCAACGTTTTAGAGGCACATCGCGAAGTTGCCGTTGAAAGCGTGTCTGAAAAAGTATTCCGTGATGAACTTTGGTACGTCACTTAAAATGTATTAAATAGTGACAAGACATTACGTCGCCAAAAGTCAAAAAATATTCGTTGATGTCGCATGATGCAAATAGTATAATGGGTGATAAGGCTGCTACTCAGCGACGACAATACATTCATTACCGAAGATTATCGACTTTCATCGACATGCTGGGTTCGTCGTAAAAAATTACTAACTTTTAGTGATACTGTTTCAGTCTTTGGATGCTTGACAAAGAATTAAGTATACACTTTCAGCACTGAATTGTGTAAAAGAACTATGCTAATTTTTCAAAACAATCAGATTCATTCATTCACCAATGAAAAGATTCACATTCATTCACCAAAAAAAAATCATATTCATTCGATAATATAAAAACAATCGCATTCATTTAAACATGGTTAATTATCTATTACAAAAACCCACAGAACCTCCAAGTAATAAAAAACTATTGAAACCAAGTAATAAAAAACTATTGAAATGTACAAAATGGTCTGTCGGTATGTTCTTCGTCGAAAGCATGATGGTGCCCTCTACGTTTTGATGGTCACTTGAGCAAGAACTATTATGTGCCAATCCTCCAAAGAGTAAGATAAGATGAAAAATCTTTGACAGCCAAAGATCTTGATGATCTTATGTTAAGGTGGTAATCAACATGTACATGCCAATGCTATTACGTGCATCAATTAAACCTAAACAAGCTATTAAGATATTAATTAAACCTGAATGATGAAAACCCAAACTCATCCTTCGGACGAGGAGATCGATGATCACAAACATCAAACAAGCTAGATTTTAGTTAAACCTGAAACCCTAATAATTAGTTCCAATCGCCTACGAGAAATTAAAGAACCAAAGCTGGGAGCAGCTCTAAAGACAGCTTCCAGCTAACCTACTTACCATCAGATCGAAGTCACTAATGCATCATCGGCCCATCGGGTCCTAAATCCAATCTCCATTCCTTCTCCGGCCATGTGCATCTGCAGAAGAACAAGATCGGCTAATTATAGAGATTATCCGGTAAAAAAAGAGATAAATACTCGGGATTTTTCAAAATATATAATATTAAAAAAAAATTCCGATGTGGCGCTTGTTTTTGTAGCACTAATTTGATAAATAGTTTGGATCAAAAGCTAAGAAGCAACGACACTGGTACGGGGACACGATTACGACATGACACAGGTACACCGATACAACAAATCATAAAAAAAGAGGACACAGGTACGACGGGGACATGGCAAAATAAATTAATATTTTTTATTTATATTTTATGTGTGTTCATAATTCAGATATATTTCAATAACAAAAAAATTTCATAGAAAACAACTAAAATAAAATTTTAATGCATAATGAATCGCAACCGTTAGTTACATCCAGCCTGATTGGTGAATCACATATAGCCCTAAATAGTATGAAACAAAATGGTTGTGTTTCAGTTTTGGCTTCAACCTATTTGAAACCTCAGAGGATCAGATAGGTTAAAGCCAAAACTGAATCGTAACCGTCTGTTACAACCAACCTGACAAGTGAATTATACTCAGGCCAAAATGACATGCAAAATAACGGTTGTCATTCATTTTTGGCTTTAACCTATCTGATCCTCTAAGGCAGCTTGTGACCCGATCCTATATCGAATAGCCCGTCAACCCGTCGTGTCCGGTGCGTGTCCGACTGTGTTCGGCTCCCGAAAGCACGTGGGACACGGCACATGCGTGTCCGGTGCATGTCTGACGAGTATCCGGGGAGTGTCGATGTCCGACAAGCATCCGACACGGGTACGGAGGAAGTGTCCGTGCTTCCTAGATCAACAGATCTCATGGTATTGTAGTAAAAAAAAATAAGTACAAGATGTGCCAAAGTATATATAATTCACCTGCTCATGCATGCGCATCAGGTCAGTTTCACCTCTAATTCCTTGCCAAACAGCCTAATTCTCCGAGTTGCATTGCCAAATCCAGCGCAAACAGCCGCTCGCTCGTTGTCCGGCAGGACAGCACTGCTGCCTTGGCTCTGAGGAGTCTGAGGCGATGCGCCACCAACGATCGGGTCATCATGCATGTTGTCAGCATCGAGATTATCAGGCGGCGGATGATCGGTATTTCCGCAGATCCTGTGGTCGGAAAAACAGGATTCACATGAGGAATCGTGCCTGGCTCCCTGCATGCCAGCAGGATTCCTGCTGGAATTGATCAGAGATGGGGTTAAGTTCCCCTCCGCCGCAGCCACCGCCGGAGCACTGTTAGAGGCGTCTCCAGGGTTGGGCAGCTCAGGGTTGTGTGAAAGCCTTCGTTTCTTGATGGTTCGTCCAATTGGTTTTTGGACAGCAGCAAGGGTACTGTCATGGGCTAACACCACTTGCCAAGGATGCACGCTTTTAACATCCTTCCGTAGCTTTGCCTTGTCCCAGGTGACCTGGTTGATATAGAAAAGCAATAATAAATTAATGTTGATGGATTGAAGACAAACAACAAGAGATCAAAGGGGGCCTATTGCAATTAATCCATTACGCATGCACCTGAAGCATTCTCCATGGAGAGTCAGGCCACAGTAGGCCTGCAGCGCCTGCTGGATCCTGGGCGCTCGCAGTAGACGTCACAGTCCCCTCGAGCCATGGCGTCTTTGATGAGCCCGTCTCCTTTGCCATCTTGACCCGCATACCGGCGGCCCAACGCACCCTCGTCGCAGCCTCCACGATATCCGCCGCCACCACAAATTCGACAGAATTGGCCTTCGGGTGGTACTCAACCTCGAACGGAACGTTCATTCCGGCCAGTCTAACTGCGTTCACCACCGACTCCGGCGGGACCCCGCCCTTCACGTTCACGTCAGGTGTCACCCCAGCGCCGGTGGGTTTATTACCCAGAGGAGTGTACTCCACGGCGCTGCCGCGGGACCGCGCGCCACGCCGGATCCCAACGAAGAGATCCCCGGCCAGGTTCTTGATGAAGAGCACGGTGTCACCGGCGACGAGCATCTTGCTGTCGACGAACTGGCTCCATCCTTTGTTCAGGAGGTGCCGCAGCGGTGTCCCGCGGTAGATGTGCCGGAACCCCCACACCCTCCCTTGCACGTCGCGGATCCAGAGTTTTTGATGGGGGCGGTCGGCACTCTTGTTGAGCTCCGGGAAGACACTCTCGGCGCAGGCCTTGGGCACCGAGAATCCGCCGCCGTTGTTCGCGTCGCTCCGGGTGAGGACTTTTTTGCCCGCGATGACCCCGCTGGGCGTGTCCTGCGCGGGGGGGCGTTCCGGCTGCGAGTCCGGGCCGTGCGACGGCCGATGGACCCGGGGATCGAGGACGAACCTGGCAAAGACCTCGTCGGTGCCGGGGATGGCAAACAAGCTTACAGCTGCGACGCGGCATAGGACGGAGGGATTACGGGTTGGAACAGGGGAGAAATCCGGCGGAGAGGAGGCATGCTCGGCGTGCCCCTGAGGAAAGTAGTACACGCAGGAGCCGACGGTCGGGATCCTCCCTGTGGTTCCGACACAGGCCTGCCAGACCTCCGGATCAAGCTGTAGGAGCTCTTCCTCAGCGGGCGGCGCCGCCATTAGGCTAGGGTTACGATCGAGATGTCAGCAGAAAGAGGAGGGAGCTCCGAGAGTTTTTTAATCTCTGCTGGGGTTTTTGGTCGGGATTTATACAGATCGAGGGGGCCGGGACAGTGCCGTCCAAGAACGACACGGAAATAAAGATGTCAACTGTTAAGATTGGCCCCTTCTTTTGAATTATAATTACGAGAAAGGTACTACTAACTGCTACGAGATATGGTCAAGATAGGATTGATCCTCCAAATTTCAAACAGATAAGGGGTTGTTGGCATCGTTGCTATCTTCATTACCGGTTAAATAGGAACGGAGGTCTATCCGGGTCCTTCAGTGTCACGGTCCCATGGTGAGGCTGCCTGCATCGGAGGGTTGAGGGTCGGATTCATCTGCATCGGAGGGCTGAGGTCGGACCCATTTGCATCTTCGGACGATGTATCAGCAGGGAGAGAAGGGGTTTGGTCGGGATAGAGACCAACTGGTCAACGATTCACCGTCCCAACGGCTGCATCGGAGGGCTGAGGGCGGGACCCATCTGCATCAGAGGGCTGTCAACAGCTCAAAAAAAAATTGTTCTGATTTTTTAAGGAAAATTTTATTCATTCCCCAAAAATCCGTAATTAGCCCCCATCTCCCAATCGTTTCTCAATAACTTACTCAACAATCCTTTAATACCAACAATGCCCTTTTTTTTTTTTACCCCAAACCCTAAAGCCCTTGCTCAAGCGTCTTTTGTACCCCCAACCCATCCCAAGGTTTGTTTAAACTTAGCCCAAGCCCAACCCTTCGGGTTGGCCGGGTTGTGCGGGGTGGGTCCGGGTTAACCCACCCAAAGTCGGGTTGGGTTCGGGTTGGCCCGCCCAATTTGCAGCTAGGGGTGGATATGGGTTGGGTCGTGTCAGGTTCGTGTCGTGTCTAGTTTCATGTCGTGTCCAAAACCCCTAGACCCGGACCCGACCCGTTTAACTAATCGTGTCTAGATCCTAAACCCGTACCCAACTCGCTAATAAATGGGTAGACACGATAAAACCAAGTAATACCTGTTTACCACTCGGATCTATTCAGTTGACCCGATCCGACCCAATCCGACTCGACCCGACCGGACCCGAAAGACCCACAGGTATTATATATTATAGTATCGGATTGCTGGTAGACCCGACCCGACCTGACACGACCCGTTGAATACTAAACGGGTCTTCCCGGGTCTACTGTACGTGTCCAGACCCTAAACCCGGACCCGGCCCGTTTATTAAACGGGTCTATCGTGTCAACCCGTTTATGACCCGAACCCGTTTAGCCCTGACCCAGACCCGCTAACTTCTTGTCGAGTCCTGTCGGGTCAGAAATTGCCAGCCCTAGTTGCAGCCCTACCTGTGCCTTCAAGTACCAGCCAACGGCATGGGGTTTATTTAAAAGTGAGGTGTATTCAATAGTGCATAAAATTGAGGTATATTTAAGAGGTATGTGTTTGATTGGGGTATAATCAAGTTGGGGCGGGCCATTTAACTGGGGTGTATTGATGGTGGGGTGTAAGGCCTAAGGGTATTTTTGGGACTGGAATGGGGTATGAAAAAAAAAAATGGGGTGTGTTAAAGTTTGTTGGAAATGGGGGCTCATTACAGATTTTTGGGGTATGAATAAAATTTCCCGTTTTTAATTTTAGCGTGCAGCGTAAACAGTGTTAGGGTTTTGCACGAGGTCCCTCGGCAAAAGATACATTTGCTAGCAATCCCTCGTTAACTTACCCCCCTCCCCCAAAACGTCCTAACAAAATTGCCCCTACTCAAATCACACAGAAGAATAACAATTTAATAAAAAACAATAACAATTCTTTACAAACAATAACAATAACAATCTTTGCTCTTTGCTACAGTGATTTCATTATAGCACTACTGTGAATTTACCGTAGTAAAAATTTAAAAAGTACTCTAACAAAGATTGTTGTAACAATCAATGGATTGTTACTTTTGCTACAATGAAATCACTACAGGAGTCATTGTAGTGGCTACAATGAAGTCGCTATAGTGGTTACAATAAAATGCGATTTTAAAAAAATTGTTTGTCTTTTTTACGAATTGTATCTTACTCTTTGATACAATGAAATCACTGTAGTAATCACTGGAGCTGCTACAGTGGTGAAATCACTATAGTCACTACAGTGAAATACGATTTCAAAGAATTCTTATTCTTTTTTACCTAATCGTTGTTTTTCTATATGATTTTCTTGTTCAACTGCATGTACGGATAAAATGAATTTTTTCGAAACGAAAGACCTAGCTCTAAAGCATCTCTCTGTTCGTCCTTATCGTTAAACTAGATTTGTTTGAAGGACCTCACTCACACCAATTTGCCCTAACATGGTAAGTATGGCTCAAAGTCCTTGCCATATATAAAACAATGCCAACTTTCATTACTCTCAACCCCGACCATAGCAAAGATAAGTGGAAAAAACAAATTGTTACCACTTACAATCAGTATCTACCATCAGTACTGGTAAATGGCCAATATGACCCTCGAGTTAAGAGCAATGACCCAAAATCATGCTTAACCCGTTAACAATAGTTGGATATTTTGCAACATTGGATCCATTCCTAGCCTTCATCTGATGTATAATAACTGATCAGAATTCGCGCTCCACATGGCGTGACCTTGGCTCCGACGAGGCAAGACCATGGCTCTTAAACTCTGTTTAAGTAACTAAAACTATGGAATGGACTCGTGTGGGGTATAAAGGTAAATTGATGTTGTTCCCATTTGACATAGCCTAATATCTCCAACTTTTTCAAGCACTAGTTCTTTCCTATGTCGGAGAGAACTAGTTTGTTCGACTCCCATTATGGATACTGGGGAGCAAACTTTTTTTCAAGACAGATGTGCCTTGTTTGAGCGTATGAATCCTAGCCATTGATGTCATAACCACATGAATATAGAATTTAATAAATAACAACTATACTGCCTTCCTCCATTTTGATTTTGATCTCTAGATCTCTTTGATGCCTTCCGACACATATGCGCAACTATGGGGGGGCAATGGGTTGTGTCGTGTCTAGTTTCAGGTCATGTCCAAAACCCCTAGACCCGGATCCGACCCGTTTAACTAATTGTGTCTAGACCCTAAACCAGTACCTGACCCGCTTATAAACGGGTAGGCCCGATAAGACCCGTTACTCCGTTAGATCCGTTTACTACATGGGTCTATTCAGTTGACCAGATCCGACCCAATTCGACTCGACCCAACGTGACCCAATAAGACCCGCTGGTACCGCATACTACAGTATCGGATTGCGGGTAGACCTGACACGACATGTTGAATTTTAAACGGATCTTCCCGGGTCTACCATGTCCAGACCCTCAACCCGAACCCGACTCGTTTATTAAACGAGTTTACCGTGTCGACCCCGTGTACGACCCGAACCAGTTTAATCCAGACCCAGACCCAGACCCGCTAACTTTGTGCGGGTCGTGTCGGGTCTGCCGTGTCGGGTCCAGAATTGCCAGCCCTATGCACAGCCCTCATTGGACGCTACCTATCACTAGGGGTGGCAATGGGGCATGTCGGGTCGGATTCGTGTCGTGTCAAGTTTCGGGTCATGTCCAAAACCCTTAGACCCAGACCCAACCCGTTTAACTAATCGTGTCTAGATCCTAAACCCGTACCCGACCCGTTTATAAATGGGTAGACCCGATAAGACCTGTTAGACCCATTTACCAGACGGGTTTATTCAGTTGACCCGATCCGATTCGACCCGACAGACCCACTGATACTATATATTACAGTATCGGATTGCGGGTAGACCCGACCCGACCCGACCCGATCTGTTGAATATTAAACGGGTCTTCCGGATCTATCGTGTCCAGACCGTAAACCCGGACCCGACCCGTTTATTAAACGGGTCTATCGTGTCGACCCGAACCCGTTTAGCTCTGACCCAGACCCGCTTCGTGTCGGGTCCGAAATTGCAAGCCCTACCTATCACACCGCATTCCTGTCTGACGTTAGTTGCCTCACGTTCAACATTGCCTCAAAGGGGGCGGGGGGTTTACTACATAGCAACTTGGGGACACCTATCATGGCGTGCCACACTGAGCATTGAGGTGGCCCCCACAAGACAATGGTCAGAGGTACTCATATGGTGGTATCTCTATGCACGGCCGTATGCGGTACTGCCTCCCCATCCAAGTTTTGAATTTTATTTTATGGCAGGCCAATAGGGCTAGAACGGGCAGTACCAATGCCGTGACCATTAAGTCTGTGACGTGCACACAGGCCGGATACGAAGGCCAAATGTACATTATGTCGAAGATGGCTTTTAACAGGTTGAATAGTCGACTCCCCATCAGTTTTAACATCAATGTGTACCAAAAACTTTTTCTTTTTTCTTTTGGTATCTCAAAGGAGTTCACCGGATCTCTGGGAGGCGCCGTAGCCCGACGTGTTGGAGATCTAATCGTTCTAAACTAGCAAATTTAAGATTTAATCAAATTATTAATATTAAAATTGATTAGCAAATGTTAATTTTGCAAACAAGGACAAGTCACAAAATTTTTTTTAGAAATTGTTTGCCAAGGCAGAGCGGGTTCTATGGAACCGTCATTCACCTTGCCGAACTTTTCTAAAAGGGAGATACAAGCTATCTAAAATATATCTAATTATTTAGATTTCTCTATTAGATGCAAGTCGATTATTTTAGATCTAATATTAGGACGAAAGAAGAGTTAGAAACTCTGGCCTGTGGTCGAAGCGTGCTAGGCATTGTCCCAAGAATCTTATTGCCCCCCTCGTGCGGGTCTCGTGGCAATTGTTCTCGGAGATACGGCGACCCCGGTCAGGCGACCTCCTTCTCGTCGGCACGACTCTAAGAAGGTTTTGCGAACCTCGTAGACTTTCAGGAACCCAGCGACTCGATGACGACCTTCTCGAGTCGGGGAGGCAGCACTGCAACAAAGCCTTGATCCGAGAGATGGAGTCTCTTCGGAGCAAAGGGGCAGCACAACAGCACCACGACGAGAGAATGAAAGAGAGAGAGGCAGTAAGCAGGGAGGAATTCCGATTTTCGGACTATACCAATCCCATGGCTACACCGGGCCTTATATAGGCCTCGGGCTGTTAATGGGAGGCTGAAAGAGGGGAGCGGTTAATGGGCTGCGATTAAGCCCATTAACCTCGCACGTTACAGCTCGCAGCGAGCCTGTACGTAACGGCTAGCATGCAGCGCTTCTCGCGTAACGGCTAGTGTCCCAAATGGTAAATAATAAATAGTGGAGGACTTAAAAGCAAAAAGCAAAAATAGGGCAGGTGCGGACCAGCCCATTTCGGAGGTGCTATCGTGTCCGGGTCCGCGGGCGCACACACACGCGCCGCCCAGCCCATGCCCAAGCCCAAGCCCGGCTCGGCACGGCACACACACGCGCGCGCGTGTGTGGGCTAGTGGAGCCCCTCCTCTAGTGTGATGACTAGTGGGGGGAAGTGGGCAATCCTATTTAAGTTGGTAGGGGATTTTTCCCCTTACCGATATGGGACTAAAAGCCCATTCCTTTGTGTGGTTTTAAAACACACACCCAACACGACGCAAGTATGAAACCACTGCTCGTCATTGGTAAAACATTAGACTACCACCTAACGAGAACAAGGCGAACATGGCGACCAACCAGACTCTAACTCTAGGGACAGGAGGTGCCACATGCCAGCGCAAGGAGGGGACAAGGCCACAATCTTTACTCCAGGTTGTTCTATTGTGCTTATCTTTTTTTTTTTTTTGAGAAATCCCTTTCAGTGGATGAGAGGGGGGGGGGGGGGTTCGGCCTGGACCCCCTACCTATTTATTAAAGAAGAGAAGAAAAGGATTACACCTCAAGGGTCACTATTACAGAGGTTCAAAAGAAAACTCATGGCACCTGTCGAAGCACAGGACGCCCAAAGGTGGATCAACGACGTCATCGTGGAGATGATCCTCTCCGACGTCAAGGACTTACTGTGTGTACCTTTCTCTCTCGGGGTTGGCCACGCAACAAACACCCCCCCCCCCCCATGGGCTTCGGTCGGCATGTCACCAGACAAAAGGGGGCAGCACCCCCCCTCTCTCTCTACTTGGGTCGGCATGTCACCAGACCAAAAGGGGGGGGGGGTCGGTCGGCATGTCACCATACAAAAGGGGGCAGCACCCCCCCCCCCCTCTCTCTACTTGGGTCGGCATGTCACCAGACCAAAAGGGGCGGGGGGTCGGTCACCAAACCAAGGAGGCAGCACCCCCCCCCCCCCCCTCTTTGGTTCGGTCGGCATGTCACCAAGGGAGGAGGGAGCATCCCCCCCCCTCTCTACTTCGGTCGGCATGTCACCAGACCAAGGGGGGTCGGCCATGCAACAACCCCTCTCTCTCTCTCTCTCTCTCTCTCTCGATGGGACGTGCAACAAGCCGAGGTGTGAAGCAGCAGTCGAACCCGAAGATCTCGCGGTGCTGACAACGCTCCGCGATTTCCGGCCCAAAGTGACCAGGTGTCAACCGCGCGCCACGTCACCGCGGCGGTTGAGCTCATTGCGGGGACACGTCACCCACCCGATTTTCGCGGAGCGTCGCAACCGTCACCCCGCCACTATAAAAGGGGGACCTACCCCTTCAGCAAGAGGAGGAAGAATTCTGGAGGAGACGCTGCCCATTTCGTCCCGGAATTTGCGGAGCTGCGGAGATCGGTTGGTCTGCACCCAGAGGCTGTCTGCAGAGGTCGGTCGGTCAGCACCCAGAGGCTGTCTGCAGAGGTCGGTCTGTCAGCACCCAGAGGCTGTCTGCGGAGGTCGGTCGGTCGGCAGCCAGACACTGTTTGCAGCGACCTGCAGACAGACGCTGTCTGCAGCGGTCGGTAGTCAGAGTGAAATTGCAGAGGTCGGTAGTTTGGGAGACCGGTCCTCAGGGTATGTAATTGGGGTTAAGGTGAGAGATTGTAACCGAAAGATAGTTCTAGTGCATTCTCGCCCCACCCGTGGTTTTTTCCCCTTCGTCATTGAGAAGGGGTTTTCCACGTAATTCCCGGTCTGTTTTTATTTGGCTTGTTGGATTGTGCTCGCCACCCGAACCGCCCGGTTCGATTCAGAACCCCCCATAATCTTGGCGCCATCTGTGGGATAGTCTTCGAGACTTCCTACTAGAGCTTTCGACTGTTGACCCGTGGGTGTCGACCAGTCCGAGGCTACCTGCAGCCAGCGATCCACGACCACACGGTTGAAGAACGATGGCCGGTGGACCGTATCGTACCCTCTCGATGTCGCAGCTCCCATCCGAAGCTGCACCCCTCGGAGATGCTAATGACGTCAGGCGTCTTGTTCAACCATTAGCGGACACGGAGCGCGCAGTCCCGCTGGTGAATCCCATACTGGGGGTCGGGGACTCCAGTCAAGCTCTGGTAGCAACCCTAGCTCCACTAACCGGGGGTCTGTCGGAAGCTTTTCTGGCCACAATGATGATGACCCAGCAAGCTCTCACCACCCAACTCCAAACGATGCAGTGCAACTACGAGGAGTTGCGTGACTTCGTGCGGGCCGCACCGACGGGCGGTCTACTCAATCAGGGCATGTTGGCCCAAGCGGGACAGAGCCTCCCCACTCAAGCTGCCCCACCAGTGCAAATGCAGCCGCAACCAGTGCCTCAGGTGGAGGTCAGGGTTAATCGCTCGATGGAGGTCCAAAGTGCGAATCCCGACGGGCGAGACTCGAGTAGCCCGGAGCCTACGGAAAGAAACAAACACGCCCGAGCTGTGTCGGCACGCTCGGATGTCTGGTCCCGGCTTGGAGCACACCCCCGACAGCCGCCTGCCTCCAAGCATCACTCGAAGACGGACTCGGCACAAGTGCATCGCCCGAAGCGAGACGAAGAACATCATCGTCAACCGAGTGATAGTCATCACACTCGGATGACGCCAGCCAGTCGGCAGTCGGCTCATATTACAGATCGGAGGAGCATACACGAACGCATTCGGGTACATACATCGGAGCGACTCGGGGATCGAGAGGAGATCCAGTGAGACCGACCGGGGGTCCTAGCTCCCGACCGGTTGGAGGAAGTCGCCATCCGAGGAGCCGCACGGTCGCCGCTTGTCGAGAAGCTACTCCAGGAGCCATTCCGTCGCGGATGGAATCCTCCACGCCTTCCCAAGTTTGACGGATCGAAAGACCCGGTGGAGCATGTACTGGCTTTCCGGGATGCTCTGGTCCCGCACGAGGATGATCATATCCTCTGCCGGACCTTCGCCAACAGCTTGTCGGGAACACCTCTCGAGTGGTTCCACAAGCTCAGGCCCTCGTCCATCTCCTCGTTCTCAGAACTGAGCACGCAGTTCATCGACCAGTACCGATGCAATTGCCGGGAGCTGAAGACTCTGGAGTCACTCTTCGGGATGAGTATGACCCAGAAGGAGACGCTCCGATAATTCTACCATAGGTTCAGGTCTGAGTACCTGAGCTTGGCGGATGCAGACGGGCAGGATCGCATGGTGATCGCGGCCTTCAAGAATGCCATTCAGCCTACCCAGCTCGTCAACGCGTTGCTCATCAAGCAAACCCCGGAGACAATTGACGAGCTATCGAGACGCGTTGAGAAGTACATCAAGATCGAAGACGCGGACCGCAAGAGGAAGGCGGTGGAAACCAGGGCCCCGCACCAGGGCTATGCCAAGCCAGCTGCCGTGAAGAACGTCAACAAGCAGCAGGGGGATGCGACACGGCACGAGGCGAAGCGGCAAAGGCAAGACAGGCCAGCGAGGCCACAGTGGAACAGAGAGTTCACAGTACTGAACGCCCCCATAGACCAGATCCTGGAAGCTATCAAGGACGAACCATACTTCAAGTGGGAGCAACCGCTTGAGCCCGGGGAGAGGGGAGCCAGAGATGCATCAAGGTACTGCGAGTACCATCAAGGCCAAGGTCACACCACCTTGCAGTGCCGGGTGCTCAAGCATCATATCGAGGATCTCATTGAGGCCGGCCACCTTGGCTGCTTCATTGACCTCCCTCAACGTAAGGAGGCTAAGGCTGTAGGGGAAGTCCAGCGAGGAGCGACGGCACAGCGCTTACCGGGTCCTCCGCTAGAAAGGCGCCAGCTCCGAGAGGTAGATGCAGTCTATGGGTACCATGGCCCGGTACCATCTTCAAATGCCGTCGACCGACAGGTGCGACGTATTGAACAAGCAAGGCAAGTCCACCATGTGGTACTCAACCCTGTCATCCGTCCCGAGCCAAGAGTGGAAGCTGCAGTACAGTTTTTGGCGGCTGATCTGGTCGAAATAGAGAGGCCTCACAACCATTCCCTGGTCATACGGCTCCAGATAGCCAATTGCCTAGTGAAGAGAATTCTGGTCGACGCCGGAAGTTCGGTAGATGTGCTCTTCCTCAGCGCCTTCGACGCCATGCAGCTAGATCGCGGACAGATGACCGAGTCATCGTCGACGATAACGGGCTTCACGGGGGAGGCTGCAAGGGTGGTTGGTGAGATCACCCTTCCGATCACAACAGGGCATCTCACTAATCTTACCCGGTTCATTGTGATCGAAGCTCACTCGGCATACAACATCATCCTCGGAAGGCCATGGCTCCACCACTTGGATGCGGTCCCCTCGTCGGCCCACTGAAGTTTTGGACCGACAAGGGCGTGATGAGCATTCAAGGTGACCAGTCCTCGGCAGCCAAGTGCGAGCTCAGTGCCATCCATCTGAAGACGACATGACAAATTGAGGGAGGAGAACCAGGTGGAGGCGGCACTGAGTTGGGCATCCTCAACCTCTGGACTGTGAAGCAGAGTCAAGAAGCTCCAACGTTCCAGCTCCGCGCCCGATCAAGCGTAGGAGCACGAGGGGGCCAACCCCTTGTGAAGACCGACCTGTCAGCTGAACTTAAAGAGCTGACAGTGTCGGGGGACCTGCTGAAGAGCGACCTGTCAGCTGAACGTAAAAAACTGACAGTGTCGGGGGACTTGCTGAAGACTGACATGTCAGCTGAACGTAAAGAGCTGACAGTGTCGGGGGACCTACAGAAGACCGACCATTCAGTTGAACGTAAAGAACTGAATGCGTCGAGGAGCTTGAAGAAGGCCGGTCAGTTAGCTGAACTTAAAGAGCTAACTGGTCCGAGCGACCCGATAGAGACTGACCTACCAGCTGAAGGTAAAGAGCTGAGCAGGATGACGTACCCTCAGAAGACCGACCGACCGGTTGAATCTAAAGAACCGGACGAGTTGGAGAGCCCGAACGCGGAGTGGGAGGAGTCGCCTATCGTCGAGCCAATTCTGCCCTTGGACTTAGGAGAAGCGGGTCATCCGAGGATAACTTTTCTCGGGTCACGGCTGCTGAAGCATCATGCCGAAGATATGACGGCATTTCTCAAGGCAAACTTGGACGTGTTCGCATGGTCAGTTGAAGATATGCCAGGCATCCACCTCGAGGTAGCCTGTCATCACCTCAACATTCGAGAAGGAGCTGCACCTGTACGCCAGAAGCCCCGGTCGCTAGCACTGGAAAAAGCAGCAGCTGTCAACATGGAGGTAGAGAAGCTGCTACGAGCGGGCATCATCAGAGAGGCTCGGTACCCGAAGTGGATCGCTAACGTGGTCGCCGTCCCCAAGAAGTCCGGAGCCATTCGGGTCTGCATCGATTTCACAAATCTCAACCAGGCATGCCCAAAGGATAGCTACCCGCTACCGCGCATCGATACCCTGGTGGATTCCACGGCGGGACACGAGAGGCTCTCGTTCATGGACGAATACTCGGGCTATCACCAGATCCCCATGAATCCGGAGGACCAGGAGCACACGACCTTCATCACGGGTCGAGGGCTCTACTGCTACAAGATGATGCCATTCAGATTGAAGAACACGAGGGCGACGTACCAAAGGCTGGTGAACAAGATGTTCGTCGACCAAATCAGAAGGAACGTGGAGGTCTACGTCGACGACTTGCTTGTGAAGAGTCAGGCTGAGGATACGCATATGCAAGACCTGGAGGAAACCTTCGCAACCTTGCGGAGGTACATCATGAAGTTGAACCCGGCCAAGTGCGCCTTCGGCGTGACGTCGGAAAAATTCCTGGGATACTTGGTCACCCGACGGGGGATCGAAGCCAACCCGGAGCAGATCCGTGCTTTGGAGGAGATGCCATCGCCAAAGTCACGAAAGGAAGTCCAGAAGCTGACCGGACGGATCAACGCCCTCAATCGCTTCATATCAAAGTCCTCAGACCGGTGTCGGCCCCTGTTTGAGAGACTGAGTAAGCTTGCACCTTTCAACTGGGACTAACGCTGTGAAGAAGTATTTCAGGAGCTGAAGACATATCTTGGCCGACCCCCTATCTTGACAACCCCCCAGCCAGGTTCAACGCTGGGGGTGTATCTTTCCGTATCGGAGGCAGCAATCAGCGCTGTACTGATATGCAAGAGTGAAGGAGTGGAGAAGCCTGTCTACTATGTCAGCCGCATCATGACGTCAGCTGAAACTCGGTACGCGCGGATCGAACAAGTAGCCCTGGCATTAGTGTACGTGTCAAGGAGGCTTCACCCGTACTTCGTCGCTCACCCCATTGAGGTCATCACCGAGCACCCCCTGAAGGAAGTACTGGATAACTCTACTCGGACAGGTCGGCTGAGCAAGTGGGCTGCAGAGCTGCAAGAGTTTGGTCCTCGGTATGTGCCTCGGAAAGCAGTCAAGGGCCAAGCACTTGCGGACTTCCTCAGCGATTTCTCAGCGAAAGACACTGCTCCGGTGCCAGAGACGTTAGAAGACCTGTCGGTAGCTGCCGGTCGACTCGTGGGAGTCGGTGCGGCAGCAGGACAGGAGGACGAAGGAAAAGGCTGGAGATTATTCGTGGATGGCTCGTCGTGCATGGTCGGGAGTGGTGTGGGGGTAGTCCTAGTAACCCCCGATCACACGAAGCTCGAAAAGTCAGTGCGGCTACTTTTTCCGACGACGAACAACGAAGCTGAGTACGAGGCGATGCTGACAGGACCCTGCGAAGGGGGAGACCGGCCGTTGAACACCTTGGAAGATAGGTCGACAGACCCCGCCGGGGTACGACCGATCGACCAACCTAAACCAAGTGGTACATAACACTCCGAGCGAGTTCTACCACTTGGCCGACCGATCGATAGGACCCTGCAAAGGGTGAGACCCGCCGGTGAACACCTAGGAAGATCGGTCGACAGACCCCGCCGGGGTACGACCGGTTGACCAACCTAAACCAAGTGGTACGTAACACTCCAAGCGAGTTCTACCACTTGGCCGACCGGTCGATAGGACCCTACCAAGGGCGAGACCAGTCGGTGAACACCTTGGAAGATCGGTCGACAGACCCCGCCGGGGTACGACCGGTCGACCAACCTAAACCAAGTGGTACATAACACTCCGAGCGACTTCTACCACTTGGCCGACCGGTCGACAGGACCCTACGAAGGGCGAGACCGATCGGTGAACACCTTGGAAGATCGGTCGACAGATCCCGCTGGGGTACGACCGGTCGACCAACCTAAACCAAGTGGTACATAACACTCCGAGTGAGCTCTACCACTTGGCCGACCGGTCGACAGGTCCCTGTGAAGGGCGTGACCGACCGGTGAACACCTAGGAAGATCGATCGACAGACCCCGCCGGGGTACGACCGGTTGACCAACCTAAACCAAGTGGTACATAACACTCCGAGTGAGTTCTACTACTTGGCCGACCGGTCGACAGGTCCCTGCGAAGGGCGTGACCGACCGGTGAACACCTAGGAAGATCGGTCGACAGACCCCGCCGGGGTACGACCGGTTGACCAACCTAAACCAAGTGGTACGTAACACTCCGAGCGAGTTCTACCACTTGGCCGACCGGTCGACAGGACCCTGCGAAGGGCGAGACCGGCCGGTGAACACCTTGGAAGATCAGTCGACAGACCCCGCCGGGGTACAACCAGTAAAACAACCTAAACCAAGTGGTACATAACACTCCGAGCAAGCTCTACCACTTGGCCGACCGGTCGACAGGTCCCTGTGAAGGGCGTGACCGACCGGTGAACACCTGGGAGGATCAGTTGACAGACCCCTTGGGGGTACGACCGATCGACCAACGCAAACTAAGGCGGGCACGCAAACCGAGATGGGCATGCACTTCGGGGTGTATGTGCAAACCGAGGCGGGCGTGCAAGTCGAGGCTGACACGCAGAATGAGGCTGCACACAAATCGAGGCAAAGTGATCCTGACCGGACGGGACCGAAGACCGCCCGGTCAGGAGGGGGTATTGTGTGTACCTTTCTCTCTCGGGGTTGGCCACGCAACAAACACCCCCCCCCATGGGCTTCGGTCGGCATGTCACCAGACAAAAGGGGGCAGCACCCCCCCTCTCTCTCTACTTGGGTCAGCATGTCACCAGACCAAAAGGGGGGGGGGGGGGGTCGGTCGGCATGTCACCAGACCAAAAGGGGGGGGGGGGGTCGGTCGGCCGGTCACCAAACCAAGGAGGCAGCACCCCCCCCTCTTTGGTTCGGTCGGCATGTCACCAAGGGAGGAGGGAGCACCCCCCCCCCCTCTCTACTTCGGTCGGCATGTCACCAGACCAAGGGGGGTCGGCCATGCAACAACCCCTCTCTCTCTCTCTTGATGGGACGTGCAACAAGCCGAGGTGTGAAGCAGCAGTCGAACCCGAAGATCTCGCGGTGCTGACAACGCTCCGCGATTTCTGACCCAAAGTGACCAGGTGTCAACCGCGCGCCACGTCACCGCGGCGGTTGAGCTCATTGCGGGGACACGTCACCCACCCGATTTTCGCGGAGCGTCGCAACCGTCACCCCGCCACTATAAAAGGGGGACCTACCCCTTCAGCAAGAGGAGGAAGAATTCTAGAGGAGACGCTGCCCATTTCGTCCCGGAAGTTGCGGAGCTGTGGAGATCAGTCTGTCTGCACCCAGAGGCTGTCTGCAGAGGTCGGTCGGTCAGCACCCAGAGGCTGTCTGCAGAGGTTGGTCGGTCAGCACCCAGAGGCTGTCTACGGAGGTCGATCGGTCGGCAGCCAGACACTGTTTGCAGCGACCTGCAGACAGACGCTATCTGCAGCGGTCGGTAGTCAGAGTGAAATTGCAGAGGTCGGTAGTTTGGGAGACCGGTCCTCAGGATATGTAATTGGGGTTAAGGTGAGAGATTGTAACCGAAAGATAGTTCTAGTGCATTCTCGCTCCACCCGTGGTTTTTTCCCCTTCGTCGTTGAGAAGGGGTTTTCCACGTAATTCCCGATCTGTTTTTATTTGGCTTGTTGGATTGTGCTCGCCACCCGAACCGCCCGGTTCGATTCATAACCTTCCACACTTACCTTGAAAGATCCTCTGGTTCCTCTCTAGCCAGATCGCCCACAAGATCCCTATGGCCAGTATGTCCCAGCCACGGCACTCTGGACCCTTAAAGTGCCTACGTCTCCATTTCCCCCACAGCAGAGCGATGCTATTCGGAGTAGGTCTGCAATCCAGGAGGCAAGTAAAATGAGCCCACACCGACTTAGAGAAGTCACAACCTAGCCGCAGATGGTTGGTTGTCTCCTCTGCCTTACTGCACAGGCCACAAGCTGGATCAGACACCCCCGGGTGATTTCTCCACAGCAGATTGATCTTCGTGGGAATCCTGTTCCGGAATGCGAGAAGTATGAAGATCCTCGTCTTGGGAGGGCATCTAACCAGCCAAATTGCCTTGAGTTGGTCCACTGCCACCCCGCTCTGTCAGGAGACTCCGGATAGAAACCCCCGCCAAAACCTCCAACAGTTGGCCCAGCTCCTGAAGGTGCTCCAAAGGAAACGGGGCGGTGAACTTGGGGCTCCAAGTCGTAAACCCCCTCGGACGGAAGCCTGCGACCGAACTAACGCCCTCTTGATCGGGGCCAGGGCATAGAGGTTGTAGAACAACGTCCGGAGCGGAAGTTCGCCGATCCAAAGGTCCTCCCAGAATCTCACCTTCGCTCCGCTCCTTGCGACGAGCCTGGTACCGTAGCAATAGATCTGTGATACCCTGGTAACCCCTCTCCAGAAGGGCAAGATTAGACCCGAAGTCCTCGATCTGGAGTGGAGGGGGGAGGATCTTCTGAAGTACCTCGCCGTGATGACGCTCCGCCAGATGTCGCCGACTCCAGACTGTAGGCTCCACCACCACTTCCCTAGCATCGCTTGGTTAGAGTCCCGTAAATTCAGGACCCCCAGGCCCCCGTGCTCATTGGACTTGCAGGCACTGTCCCAGGCTAGGAGGGGGTAAGAACTGGAGTCGCCTGATGCCCCCCGCCACAGAAATTTGCATCGCAACCTGTCGATACGGTTGATAACCCACACCGGGAGATGGTAGAAGGATAGGTAGTAAGTTGGGATTGTGGACAGGACGGAGTTGACCAGAGTTAGCCTTCCCTCAATCGAGAGCAGGTTGCCCTTCCACCCTGACAGCCGCCTCTCCAGCTTCTGGATAAGCTCTAACCATCCATCCTAGGGCAAGCGTCGATCGGAGATAGGAAGGCCCAGGTACTTGCAAGGAACCTTCCCTAGTCCGCAACCAAGAATAGCCGACAGATCAGAAGGAAGGTTCGGAAATGCCCCCAGGTAAAAGATGGCTGGCTTAGCAAAGTTGACTCTCAGTCCGGACATGAGACGAAATCAATGTAGAAGGAGCCTGAGAACCATCGCATGCGCCTTGTCCGTCGCTAGGAACAGCAAGGTGTCGTCCGCGAAGTGAAGATTGGAGACCTCCCAAGCCTCTGCCCTGATATTGTGTTTATCATTTTATAAATCGTGTATGTATATTACAGTAACTAAGTAGTTTAAGTCCTGTACCCAAAAAAAAAACTAAAAATGTTCCAACATTCTGAACTGAACATTCATAGCAATCTTGTGTGATTTATTCATCATCTAATCTTCTAGTAATATAACTCATGAAAAACACAATTCTCATTAGTGGATAGCCAAAGGGTAAAAAAAAATATAAACATATTTTTCTATTATATTAAGCCATGAAGAAAGAAAATTCTATTATATTAAGCCATCACTGTGGGTGCCGTCGTCGCCTGCCCGCCGCAATCGAGCACTGACGAGCACCTCCTGCCGCCGATGCCACCCCGTCGGTAACCAACCGTTGGCCGCCGTCGTCGTCGGCCACCACCCCCATCTGATAGTGTTTAATGAAAGATTGGATGGATGTAATGTGGGCACCGGCGCCCAACACTGGGGACATCGGTGCCCAACACTGGGGGCATCGTCGCTGTAATGACCGACACTTCAGAGTTCTTCTGCTCAGGGCAACTCAGTTTCGTTTTAATTAAATTAAATAATTGTTTGGATTCATTAGTCAGGTTGCATAATTTATTTGTCGATGCTATGTGTTCTAACTTGTGTTGGACCGGGCCCCAAGTCTGGGACGCGAGGCGATTGGAATATAGCCGGTTGATTTTTGCAGTTTCTTGTATACGATAATTAAATACAACTTAATTAATTATAATTAGACGTTATCTTAGCAGGTCGATCGGACCCGGCAGGCTTCGCGTGCCAACAGGTCAGACGCGATACGGGCCGGTGTGAATGCGCTTGATAGCCTCAAAAAAAAAAAAAAAAAAAAGAAGAAGAATAAATAAAAAAAACAAGAAAAAAACAAAAACAAACCCAGCCCACCCGAACTACCCCCCCCCCTCTCTCTCTCTCTCTCTAACCCAAACCCAGCCCACCCGAACTTCCCCCCCCTCTCTCTCTCTCTCTCTCTCTCTCTCTCTCTCAAACCCAAACCCATCCCCTAACCCCTCACCCATACACGAACCCGTACCCAAACCCAACCCCCATCCACCTCTCTCTCTCTCTCTCTCTCTCTCTCTCTCTCTTCTTCTCTCTCTCGGATCTCTCTCTCCCTCTCACTCGATCCATCTCTCTCTCTCTCCCCCACTCACGGATCTCTCTCTCCATCTCCCTACCCAACCCGATCCGATCCGACCCCAAACCCGATCGCCGCCCCGGGATCCCGCCGCCCCCTCTACCCTAGCGCCGCCCCTCCCTCAACCCTATCAGCCGACCTCCCTTCCCCCTTTTTAAAACCCGAACCCGACCCCCTTACCCTCTCCGATCTCTTCCTCTCTCCTCTCCGATCTCTCTCTACTCTCTCTCTCTCCCTGATTTTCTCTGTGGTTGCGCGCGATGGTGGCCGGAGAGGAGGCAGCCGGCCGGAGGAGGAGCCGCAGCCGAAGCCGACCCCCCCCCCCCCCCCCCCGACCATGTCAGCCTTCCCCCTCCTCCCCCTGTTTTCTTTTTCTTGGTTCTATGGACCCGACCAGCCACCGCCCCGTCTTGTCTTTTTCCTTGGTCGCAGCCATGGCCACCGGCATATTGCCGATGACTGTGCAGCCGGCAAGGAGGAGCCGCAACCAGGTTGGCCCCTTATTTTCCTCATCATTCTTCCCTTCGATTGAGCCTAGCCTGACTTTTCTTCCATTTGGTTTCGCCGCTATGACGGCCGCCGGCCATGCGATCGGCATTTGAACAACATTGTTTGACCACCATGAGCAGCCCGACCACTCGGCCACCCGAAGACGATCCAATGACCCGATTAGGTTGCGATCCCCTGTGCCCCGTCTCTGACGACCCGAACCAGCCCCATCTCCGGTGTCTGTCACCGGTGCCCTACCGCCATCCGACGACCGATCGCCCTTGGTCTGATTATCGGCACACCCACACCATGACCCAGTCCGACCCACCTTGTCTGATCGTCGTCCGACGACGCTCGATGTCGTCCGTCGCACCGATCTGACCCCGACGCCGTTATACTGCCTGATCACCGTCACCCTCGACCTACGATGCCGCAATCAGGTCTGATCAATGACTCGGCCTCACCGATGCTGTCATCCCAAGACCCTTGCTCCTTCCAGGTATTTCTGCCGATTATCCCACTGCACAGACGGTCACGAGCCGTCTCTGTCTTAATTTCAACCCTCCTCTTTCTTTTATGTGAGATGATTAGGGTGATGTGATGATGCTAGTAGTTAGAGTAGATGGTGAGAAAGATGATGGTACTGATAGGGTGTGTGCACTCACATACTTGCGTGTCAACCCAATGCCGATCGGCCATTCGATCGCACCACTAGGCTCACAAATCGGTGTCGCCAACAACCGACAAGTTGGTGGGTTATGAAGGTAAAATCTATCTCCCCCTCTGTGAGTTGTGTGTTCGGCCATTATGGCTGCAATCTCGCCAACTACTTAAGTGTCATGAAACCCCTCCTTACATGCTAATGGCAAAAACCGACGCGGATGTGACCGTTTAGGCAGAATAGTATAGTTGATACATAGTGTGATTCTTCATATCGGCAATGCCGACTAACCGAGACTATAACATCGGTTTGCGTGCCAGTAGATCGGCGTCCGATGACGTTACCTTTGGCGCATCATTTTGCATAACCGGTAGACCGGCGTCCGATGACGCCTAAAATTCTCGACTCGGCCAATTCGGGCATAAACCTATATTAATAGGTAGCAAACATTAACCATAGGCCCACTGTGTGTGTTTGGCAGTTTGTGGCTGTGTTGACCCAGTCGGAGACGGAGCGGAGGTCACCTCGCAGAAGCCCGTGTTCGACAACCAGGTGACATCTACTTCCCTTGTATGGTCTTTAATAGTGGGAAATGAGAATGACTAAGGATAGGTATCCATAACGCTGCATGTGTGTCCCGCCGGGCATCGTCGCATGTGGTGCATGCGGAGTCGCGAGTCCGGCAACGCATGCTTAATAATATTAATAATTAAATAATAATTATTCTGCTGATTGTTTGTACACTGTAAGTAGGAATTTCCTTAAGTTTTGAAAAATTAATAATTATCGGGGCCCACTCTCCTAAGTTGAATGTGGAGACCTAGGCACACGGGAATACGGGTAAGAGTAATTTAGGCTTATTGTAATGCATGGGTTGTAAGCGCGATATGAATCCCGGGATAAAACGTCGAAGCTATTTTATTATTATAATAATCTATCATATGAAAAGATTGGACCCCGTGCGCGCAAGGGACGTGAACCACCTTGACACGCACAGTCGAAGACCATTAGACTAGGGGGTCACGGGCAAGGGTTGTGGTAAAGCCAATAGGAGTAGCCCTTTAGTAAGGATTGGCTTAGCAACTCTGTCCCGGGGTGGTTGAAGTCCCCAAAGTAACGCAAGTGGGGCGGTAGAGCTCCACCGTGAAAGATGAAAAATATCTTATAATTATCTGGATGATTTATGTATGGTGGATGCACGGCGAGAGAGTTGGCCCTCTACATCGAGATAAAAGGCCCTATAGTAATGCCCGACCGGGGGCAAAATGAACAAAATATTCGGGGCTCACTTTATGATATATGATTTATATTGTAATTCATAATTAAGCACTGTAGAATATCTAACGGACTATATGGTAGACAACCTAGTGACAGTAGGAATTGCATGTGAACATAGACTACTGATAGGCTTAGGTTAATCTTCTGTAAACTTCATTAACACTAACGGTTAATGTAATTTAATTCAATATGTCGTCTTATATTATTAAAGACTATTAGGATGTCACTAGCCATTAATTTGGCTAATCTTTCAATTTTCCATTGGGGGCTACTCTTTTCCACGAGTAGACTCTCCTGCAGGTCCGGAGGTTCAGTAGGGGTAGTGGGAGGCCAGAGGCAGAGTTAGGGTTACAGTTGTATTTTATTTTGGTACGTAGTTTCATGGCAATGTAATTGGTGGATTTTGTATGAGAATTACTTAGTTTAAGTTTAGTGTTTTGTTATTTGATAGTGGTAATGATACAACTGAATTTTTGTAGGTAGGCCTCTCCTCAAGGCCACAAGCCTAGGATAGCTCACAATGAAAATATAAGTCTCTAAAAGGCCTAACTGATTAGCCCTATAGATAGGTCCTCTAGACCAGTGTACTGAGTGTCATGGAGTGGGTGAGACCCCTAGCTCGCCATCAGAGGCTTGAGCCTCGTGCTCCTTTAGAGGGACCTCTGTCGGTATGTAGTGGCACCGATATGCCGCTCATACTGAGAGGATAGCCTTTTGAAAGTCGAGCTTAGTTATATCTCTGTCGACAAAAATTTTATTTATACTTTTCTTTAAAATATAAATATTTTCACAAAAAAAAAAAATCAAGTTTTAAAATGTTCCTTGTTTCTCCCTCCTCCTTCTTCAATTATGAGAGAATCACAGCCATGTGAGAAACCCTAATTGGTATAGATAGGCGACCAGACCCTAAACCATTTCATTTTCCTCATTTCACATCCTAGGGATCGGTTCCAGATTTCTGGGGCGTGACAGCTGGTATCAAAGCCTAGGGACAAGTTCCTAGGGGTTTTGTGAGGACGTGGTTTTTATCTCAGAGGATTATGCTCTTGTGGTACTAGAGTGCTTTCTTGATATAGATGAGAAATTGATTCGGTAAGATTTTTCGGAGTAGTCAGATGTATTATAGAGATCAGTTATAAGGAAGAGAGTTTAGGGGTTGATTATACTTGAAGACTATTGATGTTAGAGGAATTGATCAGAAACTAAGAAATTTTCCTATACTTGTGAATTTGATTAATAGAGACTTTTGACATCAATTTGTACGTCGTATGCATATGATTGTTTTAGAACTTCGATACGCTATAATGTTTAGGTTTAGAGTTAGTCATCACAACTTGAGTGTTAGTTCTTAGGAAGGTGCCATGGGGAACATCTTGACCAAGGTTAGCGTTTGGTGATCCCTTGGTAGAAGCATAATGGGATCTTTTGGACTTTCTAATGATAACTAGTTGATCGAGGGCTAGAGATTAAACTTCAGTGATGAACTTATTTAATTGGTTTTGGAATGTGGATATATTTGAATATGTCTGGAAGAATGTATATTCTTAATGGTTCATCAGATATAGGTGTGAGGTCCTCCTTTTGTTAGTTATTGCTAATTTTCGTTGACCTTTAGTATTAGAAACCTAGTCGGTATTTTACTACTCCTTAATCTTCGTTGACCCTTAGTACTAGAGACCTAGCCAGTATCTTAGGATTCCTTGATTCCCAATCGACCATTAGTATTAGAGGCCTAGACGGTATTTTTAGGATCATCCATTGTTTAGTTCTAGGTATAATAATTGGATTGGTCTTCTCCGATGTATCGTTGATTATAATAAAGCTTATATGTCAAGTTTAAATGAATCCTATGAGTAATGATGATGACCTTGGGGGCAGTGGTTTCAAAGAGTATACCAGGAGATGGAAATCTTAGTAGTAGTTGAGTTCACATGGTTCCTAAATTTCGGAATGTCTCAATAAATACCCTCGTGACAGGGTACACACTATTCCTCGGGAACTTTGGCGGTGGATTATAACTGTCCGGTAAAGGACATTGTGAGGCCACACACTTTCTCTTCGGAGAATTTGGTGGATAAATACGCATCGACTCTTCGGAGGCTTTGGCGGTTGGTTACGTAGTTTCTGTTGGAACTTGCGGCAGAGCGTGCACTGTTTCTTCGAAAACTTTAGTAACCGGCAGAGCTTGCACTGTTCCCAATCGGAACTTTGGGAGCTAGTTACGCAATTCCTGTTGGAACTTGCGGCAGAACGTGCACTGTTTCTTCGAAAACTTTAGCAGCTGGCAAAGCTTGCACTGTTTCCATTTGGAACTTTGGCAGCTAGTTATGCAGTTTCTGTTGGAACTTGCGGCAGAGCGTGCATTGTTTTTTCGGAAACTTTGGCAGCTGGCAGAGCTTGCACTGTTCCCAATCGGAACTTTGGTAGCTAGTTACGCAGTTCCTGTTGGAACTTGCGGCAGAGCGTGCACTGTTTCTTCGAAAACTTTGGCAGCTGGGAGAGATTGCACTATTCCCAATCGAAACTTTGGGAGCTAGTTACGCAGTTTCTGTTGGAACTTGCGGCAGAGCGTGCACTATTTCTTCAAAAACTTTGGCAGCTGGCAGAGCTTGCACTGTTCCCAATCGGAACTTTGGCAGCTAGTTACGCAGTTCCTGTTGGAACTTGCGGCAGAGCGTGCACTGTTTCTTCGGAAACTTTGGCAGCTGGCAGAGTTTGCACTGTTCCCAATCGGAACTTTGGCAGCTAGTTACGCAGTTCTTGTTGGAACTTACGGCAGATCGTGCACTGTTTCTTCGAAAACTTTGGCAGCTGGCAGAGCTTGCACTGTTCCCAATCGGAACCTTGGCAGCTAGTTACGCAGTTCCTGTTGGAACTTGCGGCAGAGCGTGCACTGTTTCTTCGGAAACTTTGGCAGCTGGCAGAGCTTGCACTGTTCCCAAATTGAAACTTTGGCAGCTAATTACGCAGTTCCTGTTGGAACTCGCGGCAGAGCGTGCACTGGCCAGATGGCGTGCGCCGGCACCTAACACTATGGTGCCTAACACTGTTAGCGCCGACGCCTAACACTTTGGGCACTGGCACTTAACATTGTAGCGCCTAACACTGTGGCGCCTAACACTGTGGCGCCTAACATTGTGGGCGCCGACGCATAACACTGTCGGCACTGGCGCCTAACATTGTGGGCGCCGATGCATAACACTGTGGGCGCTTAACATTGTGGCACCTAACACTGTGGGCACCGGCGCCAAATACTGTGGGCACCTAACATTGTGGCGCTTAACACTGTGGGCGTCGACGCCTAACACTGTGGGTGCCTAACATTGTGACGCCTAAGATTGTGGTGCCTAACACTGTGGGTGCCTAACATTGTGACGCCTAACATTGTGGTGCCTAACACTGTGGCGCCTAACACTGTGGCGCTTAGCATTGTAGCGCCTAACACTGTTTCGCCCAACACTGTGGGCGTCGGCGCCTAACATTGTGGCACCTACCACTATGGGCTGTGGTACCTAACACTGTGGGCATCGGCGCCTAACACTGTAGGTGCCTAAGCCTAACATTGTGGCGCCTAACATTGGTGGCCGACGGAGGCAGGTGGGAGACGCCGGCACCCACAGTGATGGTCGACGGCGGCGGGACAACGACGATGGCGCCGACAGTGATGGGCGTCGGCGCCTTTCACTACGGACCGCAGTAAAATGTGCCGGGTGGTGGCCAATGGGGCATCAGTCATGCCGAATTTGCCTTCGACTCTCATTTCTTCCATTTCTTTCACTATTTTTACATTACATCCATCCAATATTCTATTAAAAACTACCGGAGGTATTGACTTTATTTTATCCTCGTCTCTAAATGATCCCGTAAAGGATCACCCAAGGATCGCAATGTCTCTAGAATTCTAAATTTTGATGAGAAATGAAGAAGGTACACCGTGCCGAACTTGCCTCCGGCTCGCATTTCTATCTCTTATTTCTTACCGCCTACCACCGCCACCGGCCGCTCGCCACTGGCTCAACAGCATGGACTCACTAAATAGTTTACGCTCTGTAAGGACGTCGGGGCTGAAAAATGACGTCATCCCAATGATCTCCGGTGACGAGTGACTATTGAAGCGAGAAAAAATTCAAACGGAGAACATGAACGGACTTTTTATTTATTTTGTTTAGACTTTAAGGGTAAAATGATCAAAAAAATACAACAGCTATTCGAAAGTGACATTTGACACGTGTTGAGGGCTAGAATAGTAATGCAAAAAGCACTCAGGTCTATTCCTAGTAATACAACAGAGTTAGGGGCCATCCTGGGAAAAACCTCTTTAATTTACATACATTTGAGACATGTTTACCCTTTTGTTTTTTGTTTTTTTTTTTTGGCAGGAACAACGGGGGTTCTATTCATGGCGCCCCAGCCCAAAATCAGGATTCTGGTTACAGTTATTGATCGAGTTCATGTCAACTTGAACGAGGGGGGCGATACATGGAGGGATAGAGAAAGATGAAAACATCTCTCTAACCTGAAGTGCATGCTTTGCCAGTTGATCTGCGCAGCTATTATGGGCCCTTCGAACATGGGTAAAAACACACTGGGAGAATCCCGAAGATAACAACCTGCAGTCAGAAACAATGCTCTGTATCCGCCATGGAGGGGATAAATCCTCATCCGACAGGAGGTGAATGAGGACTTGATTGTCCCCCTCCACAACTACAGAGGAAGCAGCGGCTCTTTTAAGAGCTTGCAACCCGTGTAGGATCGCTCTAGCCTCAATTTCTATGGCCTCACAAGCGTGAGAGATGGAGCCCGCAGAGTACACGTGTGCTCCCGCACAATCCCGAATGATTATACCAGTAGCCGCCATTGTTTGGTTCAAAGCGCCGTCTACATTGACCTTTAGAACCCCCGGGTCTGGCGGAAGCCAGTGGGAGGGGTGCAACTTTAATTCTTTGGACCGGGTGGAATAGAGCTGCTGGAAAAGGGCATTGGAGCCAGTAAGGATATCATGGGGTTTTGGAGGCACTCTTTCGAAGATCCAGCAGTTTCTGGCTTTCCAGATGTTCCACAGAAGGAGAGAGCCATAGCTGAAGGCTAATTCCTGAGACTTATCCCTCTGAAATAGAAGCTCAATCCATTGGGGAAGAATGTTGTTGCATCCCTCAGTGTTGATGTGAAGATGAGAGCCGAACCACACTGCCCGGGCAAAGGAGCATTGGAATAGGATGTGCTCAATTGATTCGTCTGCACTGGAACAGATCGTACACTTGCTGTCGATGTAAGGTAATCGATTAGCCAGGTTTTTAAGGGTTGGAATGCACCCCCGAAGAGCTCGCCAAACGAATATGATCGCCTTAGGGAGACAATCCTTAGTTTTCCATAGTCTGTTCCAGTCAAATTTGACGATAGAACTCGAGGAAGAGGCTTCATTGCTGCGAGATAAAATAGCCCAATATGCTGATTTCAGATTGAATTGGCCTGTAGAAGATGGAGTCCACATGAGGCGATCAGGTTCCGGCTCGGCAGCTAGATGGATAGTGAGAATGGCGTTGACTTCCAGTGCCCCCAGACCGCACTCCAGGAGTTTCTCAGTTTGCCAATTACGAGAAACATGATCAATAAACTCAGAAACAGGTAACTTAAATCTCTCGGGCACATCACTCCGGATAGCAAACCCAGGTAATCTAGGGATCCACTGGTCCCTTGCCAGTTTGATGGACTGCCCGTCGCCCACGTGCCAGCATGTGAATGGCCGGATGAGATCACGGCCCTTGAGGAGGCTCTGCCAAACTTGGGATGCTCCCTTCTTAGCGTTGAGTATCCAGAAATTGGGATGAGTTCCATACTTCTTAGAAAGAATATGGACCCACAAACGTTCGGGATGCGACACAAAGGTCCAGGCCAATTTTCATGATCATAGCTTGATTTATCTTTGCAAGGTCCCGGATACCCAACCCCCCTTCAGATTTGGGCTGGAACATCTTGTTCCATCCCAGTAGATAGAGATAGCGTTTATTGGGATCAAACCCCCACCAGAAGTCTCTCTGAATGGCGTGCAACTTATTGATGACCCTTTGCGGTATGATCACAGAGGACATAAAGTAATTCGGGATTGAAGAAAGAGACGATTTCAGGAGAATAGTTCTACCTACATGTGAGAGGGTCTTAGCCTTCCATCCTTTGAGTTTGGATTTGAATCTGTCTTCGATGAAGGAGAATGCTTTGATTTTGGATCTGCCATAAAAGAGGGGAGAACCCAGGTACAACTCTTGCTGAGACATGATGTGGACACCTATGCTGGAGGCAATAGCTTCTCGACGGCTTCTGGCGAGATTACGAGAGAAGGTAATCCTGGATTTATTGAAGTTAACCAGTTGGCCCGACCATTCGCAATACTGATCCAATATAAAATTAATAGAGTTTATTTCCTGATCTGTTGCTCTGCCAAAGATGAACATGTCGTCAGCGTAAAATAGATGAGAGACAGTGAGGCCTTGCTTACCAATGCGGATGCCATGGATGAGCTTGCGGTTTTCAGCGTCCTGGATCAGACGAGAGAGGCCCTCAGAGCACAGAAGAAACAAATAAGGTGAGAGAGGGCAGCCTTGACGCAGCCCCCTGTAAGCTGTGATATGACCTTCCGGAGCTCCGTTCATAAGAACTGAGTAAGACACTCCCGATATACAGGCGAGGATTAGCGATCTAAAGCTCCTGGAGAAACCCAGATCATTCAGGACCTGCATAAGGAAGGACCACTCCACTCTATCGTAAGCCTTAGCCATGTCGAGTTTAAGAGCAAAATAGCCTCTGCTTCCTGTGGTTTTCTTGATATGGGCTAGAACTTCATGGGCAATAATACTGTTGTCTGTTATGTTTCGACCTGCAACAAAAGCACTCTGGGTATTGGAGATGCAACGAGGAATGAAACTCTTCAGCCTGTTAGCGATAATTTTGGCACAAACATTATAGATCACATTGCACAGGCTGATGGGTCGAAAATCGCTAGGGGTCTGAGCTGCTGTCTTTTTGTGGATGAGGGCTAAGAAAGTAGCATTTAGATGAGACGGAAGGGCCTTGGTAATGAAGAAATTTTGAACAACCTTGACGAGGTCAGACCCTACCACCGCCCACCCTTTCTTGAAGAATCCCGCCGTTAACCCATCCGGTCTCGGGGCCTTGAGGTTATTCATAGCAAATATGACACGCTTGATCTCCTCTGGTTCGGGAATAGATGTCAACCAATCATTTTTCTCGCTGGAAATAATACTAGCAAAACCAAAGTTTTGGAGGTCAGCAACCATGGGTGAAGAAGAAACAAAAAGTTCCTTGAAGTAATCAACAAAAGCCCCTTTGATATCAACCGGATTAGAAGTCCAGGTTTCTGGGAGGTCATGATGCCCGAGATACGATTACGTCTTCTCCGATTAAGAACAGCCAAATGATGAAACTTGGTATTCCTATCTCCGCTTGTGAGCCAATGATTTTTCGACCGTTGCCTCCAGTAAGTCGCCTCAAGATCAAGGAGGTACTGATGCTTTTGTCTGAGTCTAGATTCTGCCGCTAGCCTCTCCTCCGAGGGATCCATATTTTGAAGACGGGCTAAGTTCGATTCCACCGTGCCCAGCTTGGACTTGATGACTCCAAAAGTCCTCCTACTCCAGTCAAGCAAGGCTCGTGCCACCTTCTTACAGTTCTTGTCGAAATCTGAGAGATTTGCATTGGGGGGCAGACTGCACCATGCCTCTTTAATTGTCGGGATGAACTCCGGGTCCAAGCTCCAGAATTCTTCAAACCTGAATATCTTTTCTTTTCTAACTGGCGCCGGAAAGAGTTCCAGGAGAATGGGAGAGTGATCGCTCCCAAGTCTTGGTAGATGCCAGACCCCCGCACGAGGATACCTGAGCCTCCAATTGGTATTGACCATGGCCCTGTCCAATCTCTCCCAAATGAAGCTCGGGTAGTCCCGACAGTTTGCCCATGTATAAGCTGGGCCTTGAAACCCGAGGTCTATAAGACCTAGATTGTTCGAGAATTCTTTCAAATTTTTGCAATTATCCGGGGTGACTGGGGATCGTCCATCTCGATCGGTTGCCGAGAGCAAATTGTTTACCCTTTTGTACACGGTGTTCTTTCTATAGTAAAAAATCCCTTATAGATTTTGCCATCATTGTTGTGATACCTTTTCATCGCTTTTCCATCCCCTTCTTCTTATGCTCGGCTTGTTCTCTTCAATCGTCGGTGATCGTCGAACGATTGAGCTCTGCCGGAAGCTATTTTATTTGGGGATTCTAGGGTTTGCTTGCTTCAGTCGTTGTCGTACAGTCGTAAGCTTTCGACCATTGTTTGGTCCCCTGAGGTAACTCTAAAACCTCGCCAGAGGGCCCCGAAGGATGCCGGCCAAGGTTGCCTAAAACCAAGCTAGAGATCTCCATCACCCACTCGAAGGTAATCCTAACACTAAACCAAATTTTTTCCCCTAATTTCATTTTATCTTAAACCCTAACAAAAAATTCTATCAATATCGTGTTTGTTTCTTCTGATATCAATCATCCACACAAAAGTTATCCCGGTGTCTCGCACAGACAGCGACGAGAGGGAGCTGAGGACGAATAAATTATTATGCCTAGCCTCCTAGAGGTCGCTAGTGGCGACCGAGGAGGCCGAGGCCAGCTAGGGGGTCTCTGAAACCCTAGGTTGGCTCTGATACCATGTTACGAAGAAAACGGAAGAGAATAGGATTTAGAGAGAAAACTTCTAGAGCGCGTCGAGAAGTTGCCGTTGAAAGCGTGTCAGGAAAAGTATTTCGTGATGAACTTTGGTACGTACATTGCTGAAAATGTAATTAACAGTGACAAGACATTAATTACGTCGCCAAAAGTTAAAAATATTCGTTGATGTCGCATGGTGCAAATAGTATGGGTGATAAGGCTGCCACTCAGCGACGACCATACATTCATTGTCGAAGATTATCGACTTTCATCGACATGTTGGGTCATTGGATGCTTGACAAAGAATTGAGTATAGACTTTCAGCGCTGAATTGAGTAAAAGAACTATACCAATTTTTCAAAACAATGGGATTCATTCATTCACAATGAAAAGATTCACATTCATTCACCAATAAAAAAAATCATATTCATTCAATAATAAAAAAGCAATCACATTCATTTAAACATGGTTAATTATCGATTACAAAAAACCACATAACTTTCAAGTAAAAAACTATTGAAATGTACAAATTAATGGCCGGTTTTGTCGGCATGTTCTTCGTCCAAAGCATGATGGTGCCCTGTAAGTTTTGATGGCTGTTTGAGCAAGAACTATTATGCGCCAATCCTCCAAAGAGTAAGATAAGATGGAAAATCTTTGACAGCCAAAGATCTTAATGATCTTATGTGAAGGTGGTAATTAATCGACATGTACATGCCAATGCTATTACGTGCATCAATTAATCTTAAACAAGCTAGCAAGATATTAATTAAACCTGAATGAAGAAAACCCAAACTCATCCTTCGGACGAGGAGATCGATGATCACAAACATCAAACAAGCTAGATTTTAGTTAAACCTGAAATCCTAGCTAATAATTAGTTCCATGTGCCTACGAGAAATTAATTAAGAACCAAAGCTAACTTACTTACCATCAGAAGTCATTAATGCATCTGCGGAAGAACAAGATCGGCTCATACTTGCGCATCAGGTCAGTTTCACCTCTAAGTCCTTGCCGAACAGCCTAATGCTCCGAGTTGCACTGCCAAATCCAGCGCAAACAGCCGCTCGCCCGTTGTCCGGCAGGACAGTACTGCTGCCTTGGCTCTGAGGAGTCTGAGGCGATGCGCCACCGACGATCGGGTCATCATGCATGTTGTCGGCATCGAGATTATCAGGCGGCAGATGATCGGTATTTCCGCAGATCCCTTGGTTGGAAACACAGGATTCAGATGAGGAAACGTGCCTGGCTCCCTGCATGCCAGAAGGATTCCTGCTGGTTAAGTTCCCCTCTGCCGCTGCCGCCGCCGCCGGAGCACTGTTAGAGGCGTCTCCAGGGTTGGGCAGCTCAGGGTTGTGTGAAAGCCTTCGTTTCTTGATGGTTCGTCTGATTGGTTTTTGGACAGCAGCAGGGGTGTCAGGGACTAACACCACTTGCCAAGGATGCACGCTTTTAACATCCTTCAGTAGCTTTGCCTTGTCCCAGGTGACCTGGTTGATATAGCAAAGGAATAATAAATGTTGATGGATTGAAGAAAAACAACAAGAGATCGAAGGGGGCCTATTGCAATTAATCCATTACGCATTCACCTGAAGCATACTCCATGGAGAGTCAGGCCACAGTAGTCCTGCTGGATCCTGGGCGCTCGCAGTAGACGTCACAGTCCCCTCGAGCCATGGCGTCTTTGATGAGCGCCTCTCCTTTGCCATCTTGACCCGCATACCGGCGGCCCAACGCACCCTCGCCGCAGCCTCCACGATATCCGCCGCCACCACGAATTCGACCGAGTTGGCCTTCGGGTGGTACTCAACCTCGAACGGAAAGTTCATTCCGGCAAGTCTAACTGCGTTCACCACCGACTCCGGCGGGACCCCGCCCTTCACGTTCACGTTAGGTGTCACCCTAGCGCCGGTGGGTTGATCAGCCAGGGGAGTGTACACCACGGCGCCGCCGCGGGACCGCGCGGCACGCTGGATCCCAACGAAGAGATCCCCGGCCAGGTTCTTGATGAAGAACACGGTGTCACCGGTGACGAGCATCTTGCTGTCGACGAACTTGCTCCATCCGGTGGTCAGGAGGTGCCGCAGCGGTGTCCCGCGGTAGACGTGCCGGATCGGCCAGACCCCCCCTTGCACGTCGCGGATCGATAGGGACTGCTCAGGGGGCTCGGCAGCGTCGGCTCTCTTGTTGAGCTCCGGGAAGACACTCTCGGCGCAGGCCTTGGGCACCGAGAATCCGCCGCCGTTGTTCGCGTCGCTCCGGGTGAGGGCTTTTTTGCCCGCGATGACCCCGCTGGGTATGTCCGGCGCGGGGGGGCGTTCCGGCTGCGAGTCCGGGCCGTGCGACGGCCGATCGACCCGGGGATCGAGGACGAACCGGGCAACGACCTCATCGGTGCCGGGGTTCGCAAACAAGCTGACAGCTGCGACGCGGCATAGGACGCAGGGATTACGGGTTGGGACGGAGGAGAAATCCGGCGGAGAGGAGGCATGCTCGGCGTGCCCCTGAGGCAAGTAGTAGACGCAGGTGCCGACGGTCGGGATCCTCCCTGTGGTTCCAACACAGGCCTGCCAGACCTCCGGATCGAGCGGTAGGAGCTCTTCCTCAGCGGGCGGCGGCGCCATTAGGCTAGGGTTACGATCGAGATGTCAGCAGAAAAAGGAGGGACGGGGGTTTTTGGTCGGGTTTATAGAGAGGTCAGGGGCCGGGACAGTGCCGTCAAGAACGAAGATGAACGTGTCAACTGTTAAGATTGGCCCCTTTCTTTGAATTATAATTACGGAAAAGATATTACTAACTGCTACGAGATAGGGGTCAAGATAGGATTGATTCTCCAAATTTCAAAAGGAAAAGGGGGTTGTTACCATTGTTGCTATCTTCATTAACTGTTAGTTAGTTAGTTAGTTAGGAATGGATTCAACGGAGATTTATCCGGGTCCTTCAGTGTCACGGTCCCATGGTGAGGCAGCCTGCATCGGAGGGCTGAGGGACAGATCCATCTGCATCGGAGGGCTGAGGGTCGAACCGGAGAGGAGGGTTTTGGTCGGGATTTATAGAAACCAACTGGCCAACGATTCAGATATGCCCCTTCTTTCGAATTAGAATTACGAGATAGGGATCAGCGCCAGGGCGGTGGTTAGGGATCCTCCAAATTTTAATAACGATCGACCAGGGGTTATTGATATTTTCATTACCGATCGATCGGCTAAAGGAACGGAGATTTCTCCGCATCACCGTCCCAACGGCTGCATCGGAGGGCTGAGGGCGGGACCCGTCTGCATCAGAGGGCTGTCAACACTTCAAAAAAAATTAATTCTGATTTTTTTAATTTTAGCTTGCAGCACAAACAACGTTTCTGTTTTGCACGAGGACCCTCTCTAAAAGATACATTTGCTAGTAGTCCCTCGTTAATTCCCTCCCCCACCCATTTTTTTAAATGATAAAAATATCCTTACTTCTCAAATCACATAGAAGAATAACAATATAGTAAAAAAATAACAATTCTTTATAAACAATGATTTCATTGTAGCAAATAGTAACAATCTTTACTCTTTGCTATAGTGATTTTATTGTAGTGTATTCACCCTAGTAAAAATTTACAAAGTCCTCTAGCAAATATTGTTGCAACAATCAATGGATTGTTACGTTTTGCTACAATAAAATCATTGTAGCAAAAGACTAACAATTCGATTGTTACTCTTTGTTTTAGTGAAATCACTACAGGGGTCACTGTAGCGGCTATAGTGAAATCACTATAGTGGCTCCAGTAAAACATGATTTTTAAAAAATTATTTGTCTTTTTTACCGAATTGTTACTCTTTGATACAATAAAATCACTGTAGTAATCACTGGAGCTGCTACAGTGAAATCATTGTAGTGGCTATAGTGAAATGCGATTTCAAAGAATTCTTATTTTTTTTTATCTGATCGTTAATTTTCTATGTGATTTTCTTGTACAACTGTATGTAGACGTAAAATGAACTTTTTCCAAACGAAAGACCTAGCCCTAAAGCATCTCTCCGTTCGTCCTTATCGTTAAACTAGATTTGTTTGAAGGACCTCACTCACACCAATTTGCCCTAACATGGTAAGTATGGCTCAAAGCCCTTGCCATAAAACAATGCGAACTTTCATTACTCTCAACCCCGACCATAGCAAAGATAAGTGGGAAAAACAAATTGTTACCACCTCATCTCATTGCAATCAGTATGTACCTTTAATACTGGTAAATGGCCAATATGACCCTCGAGTTAAGAGCAAAGACCAAAAGCATGCTTAACCCGTTAACTATAGTTGGATATTTTGCTAGGACCTTATCCCAATATTGGCACAACAGTCACAACATTGGATCCACTCTTAGCCTTCATCTGATGTATAATAACTGATCAGAATTCGCACTCCACATGGCGCGACCTTGGCTCCAACGAGGCAAGCCCATGGCTCCTAAGCTCCGTTTAAGTAACTAAAACTATGGAATATATGGACTTGTGTGGGGTATAAAGGTAAATTGATGTTGTTCCCATTTAACATAGTCTATCTTCTCCAACTTTTTCAAGCACTAGTTCTTCCTAAGTGCCACACGGATAGTATTACCAACGGCCTATTGTCGATTCCTAGTTTGAGCTTGTGAATCCTAGCCGTTGATGTCAAGACCACATGAATATAAAATTTAATAAATAACAACTATATTGCCTTCCCCTATTTCGATTTTGATCTCCGGATCCCTTTGATGCCTTCCGGCACATATGCACAACTAGGGGTGGCAATGGGTCATGTCATGTCTAGTTTTGGGTCATGCCCAAAACCCCTAGACCCGGATCTGACCCGTTTAACTAATCGTGTCTAGACCCTAAACCCGTACCCGACCAGCTTATAAACGGGTAGACCTGTTACTTCGTTAGACCCGTTTACCACACGGGTCTATTCAGTTGACCAGATCCAACCCAATCCGACTCGACCTGACCCGATAAGACCCACGGGTACTACATACTACAGTATTGGACTGCGGGTAGACCCAACACGACCCAGAATTTTAAATGGGTCTTTCCAGGACTACCGTGTCCAGACCCTCAACCCGGACCCGACCCATTTATTAAACAGATCTACCGTGTCGACCCGCTTACAATCGGGGGGGGGGGGGGGGTGTTACCGCATACCAACTTAGAATTAATTGGCCCGTGCCAATGCCATGGCCAATAAGTCTGTGAGGTGCACACAGGCAGGATACGAAGGCCAAATGTACATTATGTCGAATGCTCCCCAACTTCAACCTGATGGCTTTTAACAAGTTGAAAAGTTGACTCCCAGTTTTAATATCAATGTGTGCGGGAACTCTTTTTTTTTTTTTGGTATTTCAAAGAAAGAGTTCATCGGATCTCCGGGAGGTGCCTCATCCAGTCACAAGCATGAAACCACTGCTCTCCGTTGGTAAAACATCAGAGAATGCCATCCGACGGGAATAAGACGAACAAGGCGACCAACCAGACCCTAACTCTAGGGACACGAGGCACCACATGCCAGTGCAAGAAGGGGACAAGGTCACAATCTTTACTCCAGGTTGTTCTATTGTGCTTATCATTTTATAAATACGTATCTTACAGTAACTAAGTAGTCTAAGTCCTGTACAACCCCCCCCCCCCCCCCCCCCCCCAAAAAAAAAAACACCTAAGTAGTCTAAGTCTACATAGTTCTGATTTCTCTTTCTCTTTTTTTTTTGAGAAATCCCTCTTAGAGAATGAGAGAGAGAAAGAGAGAGAGAGAGAGAGAGAGAGAGAGAGAAGGGGGGGGGGGGGTCGGCCTAGACCCCTACCAATTTATTGATAAGAAAGGGGAGGGATTACAATTCACTCAGGCCACAACGTTACAAATATCAAGAAGAAAAGCCCGGGGCCTTGGCCTCCCGTGGCGCTGGACGCCCAAAGATGGATCATGGATTTGATCTGGGAGATGACATACTCCGCCGGGGTGCTCTTCCCCTGAAAGGTCCTCCGATTACACTCAAGCCAGATCGCCCAGGAGATCCCAATGGCCAGCATATCCCAGCCTTGACGATCTGGTCCCCGAAACTTCCTGTGCTTCCAGGTCCCCCACAGTTGCTCAACGGAAAGCCGGATGTGTTTTATAGCAAGTCCCTCGTTGACCCCCACCACCTGAAATAACAAAACTATCCATAATCCTAAAATCACATAGAAGAATAACAATTCGTTAGGAACTCACGTCTCACTGTAGCAACTACAATGATTTCATTGTTGCAGTTATTGTGACTGCTACAGTTATTGTGATTTCAAAGAATTATTTTTTTTTACCAAATTGTTGCTCTTCTATTTGATTTCCCCGTACAGTTGCATACAGAGGTAAATGGATATTTTCCAAACGAAATGACTAACGCGAAAGCATCTCTTTACCCGCCCTTATCGCTAAATACGATTTATTTGAAGGATCCACCACTAAATTTCCGCTAAAAGTAAGCATAAGATGAATGGCACAAGTCTTAAATTTATCATATTTTAATAACCCAAAAATACTAAATAAAGTGATAAAAAAAAAAGATAATTTGGCCTTGATAGGCCGGACTTCTGCCGGAGACTGCACATGCGTATGATCTGGTCCCCATCATTCACCCCAACTTTGAAAGAACTCGACCACGAGGCTTGCCAAGTCAAACCAAGCGTTGAGTTATGAGACTCTGGTTGGGCTCCATAGTAGTCACCAATATATGAAGCTGATGATGGAAGTGTAGCATGTATGATCGCATTGCACCATAGTCAACTCTCGGGTCCATACGAACAAGTTGGTGGTGTCGAGCTTGGACCGAAAGTTGGAAAACTAGTGACACAAGCTACTGACTGCGACATTTGGGCGAGTTGATATACTGGTATGGAGGTCACATCCAAGTGAGATAAATAGAATACCCAAATCGGGGGTAGAGGATCTAGTCCGATGAAGTCAACAATCAAGGCCATTGTGTTGGAGTCAACACCAATAGCAGCTCGATAGGTAGAGAACGCTCCCCTTAAGACAAGGTGGAGGTTAAAGAGATGATCCACTTGAGGCAGTGGTGAAACACTCATTGTTGGCAGAGGCTCTAGTGGAAGTAAAACCTTGCCGGAATATGGAGTCTCCTCAGGAATCTCCACTGATGGCACCGATGGAAGTAGAGTTATAACCTGAGCCCCAATATGGTTGCGCGAGGCTCGTAACTTATCCATCAACTATTGTCATTCTACTTATTCCCTTGCTCGATATTGATCCATCTGTTGTTGTTGAAGTCTGGCTTGTGCCTGGTTCTGTAGTTACTTTCATTCATCTTTGATTTCAGTAATCACGTTGATAATATAGTTGTATTGTTCTTGCTGAGTCCATCCAGGAGGGTCTTAGAGAAACCACTGCGTGAATGGATGTATTAGTAGATTCAAGGCAAATGTTTTTCTTGAAACTTCATGTGCATCATTCGTTTCCGAATCAAAGGTCGGGGATAGGATGTAACAGGAAGGCGTCGTTGATGTAACAAATCGAGCACAAACTTTGATGTTAATGGGTTGAGGGTCATAATAAAATTGATCACTATAGTAGGACATGATAACCAAAGCTCTGAGGCTTTGATATTAAATTGATGTGAGACAAATAGGGGGTCCCGCTAAAATCAAAGAAAATACCCTCGAGACATGCCAAAGAGGAGATTTAGTCAGGATTAAACGGTTTAAACCTTTTGATGCAGATAAGAAATCGGGGGAAGAGATATGGACTCCTCAAGTAGTCGATGAAGCTTCGTGGAGGAAATCAAGTGTCGTCTTGCCATTCCGGGGAACAACGCGCATGGCAAAGAAGACGGGCAAGAAGAGTACAACGGAGGAAGATCTAGAGTCCACCAAATGACCAAGGAATCCTCCTTAAGTAGAATCCAATCAAGGAAAATAATTTTTATTCTTAATCTTAATTTTTGAAGGGGGACTTAGTGTTAGGTTCCTGGCAAAAGATCGCTTTGGTGAAAAGGATAGACAACAAGATGATTTTGCACCAGGTCCCTCCCAAAAAGATGCATTTACAACAAGTCCCTTCGTTAACTTTTTCTCCCCTTTAAATGACAAATTTGCTACTAATACTAAAATCACAATTATTACTCTTCACTATAGGCTGTAGCGAAGAGTAACAATCTGCAAATGTTACTATTTAGCTACAATGCTTTACAGATTGTTACGCTTTGCTATAGTGATTTGACTGTGGCAAATATAGTGACTGCTACAGTGATTTCACTGTAGCAAAGAGTAACAATATGCAAATGTTACTCTTTAGCGACAGTACTATGCAGAATATTACTCCTTGCTACATGAGTTCACGGTAGCAGATACAGTGATTGCTACAACAATTTCACTGTGGCAAAGAGTAACATTCTGCAAAGTACTATAGCTCTACGTAATATCTGCATATTGTTACTTAATGCTACAGTAAAATTACTGTAGTAATCACTGTAGATGCTACAGAAAAATCACTATAGCAGCTAAAGTGAAATGTGATTTCAAAGATGCTAGCTACTCTTTATTACCGAAATGCTACAATTCATGTGATTTCCATGTACAGCTGCATGTAAGGGTAACATTGACATTTTTTAAACGGCAAAATCGAACGCTAAAACATCTCTTTACATGTCCTTATTGTTAAATACAATATGTTTGAAGGACTATAGACCAATTCGCCCTTTTTTTACTTATAATAAGCTTTCACATGCAATGTGGACTAAATAAAAACAAGGTTCTAAATTTCGATTTCGAGTTTGGTTTTGGTCCAAGCTTAAACCGAAATTTCAATCAATTCCGATCGAAATTGATTGAAATTTTAAATTTATAGTTCCGGTTCTGAAGTTGAAATTGACCGAAATTGCCAGACCCCTGGTTTCGAGTCTTTCGACCATTTTTTGCGGTCCTAGTCGAAACCGAAATATTTTGCCGAATTTCAGAATTTCGACCCAAATTTGAAAGCATTAAAGAAAGCATAAGATGGCTTGCACATGAAGTCTTAAATTTAACACATTTCAAAAGTCTGTGACGTTGCCTTGGTCTAAAACTGGACATTTTTCATAGAATTAGTAATTGGTGCTATCACCATGCCTAAATTTCTTACAAATTCCGGTAGAAAGATGCTAGTCCATGAAAGCTTCGTACTTCATGCACTATACAAGGAATCACCCATTCAAGCTCAGACTTTACTTTGTCTGGATCAACTTCCACTCCTTTAGATGAAACAACAAAACCCGAAAACACAATACTTGGACTCAGGAAGGAACATATCTTTATGTTTATGTATAGCTAGTCCACATGGCGAGCACTCATATTTTGTTAAAGATAGAAGATGTGCTCCTCCTTGGTCTCGCTATATATCAGGATATCATCAGAGTAAACAACCAAAAATCAAAAAAATATGGGGCTGCAATACATGCGCCATGAAGCACATGAATGTGATCGGTCAAAGGCCCTAGCTACTTAGGGAATCCTTTAAGAATGAATCTGAATACCAAATACCTAGTAGAGATGTGTTGTCACCAGCAGGTCCTTCAGTGATGATTGCACATACAATTTGGGGTTTGCTGCGATTTTTAGTCCAGTTTGTGTTCCTAACTTCATGGTACTTGAATACTATCTATTTAGTATGAGATTTCAACACATAACAAGACACATAAATAATAAAGGTGAATCCTGATTGAGTTACGAAAGGCTGCGTTTAGGGCTCAAATACATATGTTTCGGGCTTTTGGAATACCAAAGAACATTGGGAAAAAAAAAAGGGCAACATGAAGGCTCATGATAGTTCAGCAAAAAATATATATATACCTTGAAGATTATGCTGAAACTAAGACAATCAATCATTCCAAGTCATTCATCAAATGTCTATCGAGCGAAGCTTTGGCCCACTACTAATCCTGGAATAAGATGAATGGAGGATGGGGTAGAAGGTGGATCGAAAAGAGCCAAGGTTAAGATAAACAGGAATAAGAAGGTTATCTAGTTGAAGGACAGCACTAGGGCAATGGATGAAAGATGGATTAGGATGGAAGGTGGCTTAGGAGAGTTTACATTAGAAGAGAGAAAAGATCAAGTGAAAAGAAAAAAAAAAGGGGGGGGGGGGGGGGGGGGGGGGGGGGCGTACAAGTGCAAGGATAGCATTTTAGAAGAGGTCCCAACATTCAAGAGTAGATTTGAACAATGATGAGGGGAGAGGTTAATATAGGGCTAGAGGGGTGAGAGATAAAAAGGAGGACGAAGCAGGGAAGTTTCCGGAAAATAGGAGGCATGACAAGGAGGAAAGAGATAGACTGTGTGAGGAGAGATAGGAGGGGATTGAATTGCGTGGGTGGGATTCCTTATGTGCACGAAAAAAGAGAGGGGCATAGAAAAGAGAGAATGGATAATGGTTAGGTTTTTATCTTCTTTGATGATCCAATGAGCCTTAAATTGACAATCCATTAAGGCTGATAAATTTAGGCTTAACTGCAATAAGGGTTAAGGGGGGATCAAATAAGAAAATAAAGTCCACTAAGAAGTTTAAGTGGGATTTGAGCCAAATGTATTGAGCCCAACATAAGTCAGGTAAAGACTCAAGAGCACCCTTGCCAACTCTAATTGGGTTCACACACACATAAGTGGCTCATGTTGGTGGGACGTCGTCCGCACCTGAGCTATAGTTCAGTAATCCAAGTATCCGGTCAAATCTGGAGATAATCAATGGGACAAAAACAACAAAAAGACACAAGCATAGGCCAACATCATTGCCCCCACAAGAGCACATTTAATGCCATATCTAACTATCTCATGATGTTGACTAAAACCAGTCCTAGTTCAATACCTAGTTAACCATATATCATAATAGATAGAAGTATAACAACATCAAGTGTTCAAGTCTACAACTACAAGATAGATTCACTCAATTAATATCAATTTAAATGCCTAATTTATAATTCTTTGTACTCAAATTTTATAAGAGAATTGTAATTTGCACACATAAAATTACTAAGTGTCCCAACTTAAAATTGATATATACAGGATGTATCCCATGGGCTCCTATATCTTTTTATTGTTTCCATTACTATGCTGTCAAAACCACAGGCACAGCCCAAGCGCAAGGGATTTGCATTTGCCTAGGCGCAAGCCGCGCAACTAGGCTCTTCTAGGTATAAACCTATATTATTGACTGCATTTTCCTGGTTTTTCAGGGTGGCCTAAGGGCGTCGTACACGCCCTCTCTCCCAAAATTAAAATCAATCTTTATATATGATGTATTTAAGAAAAAAAAAAACCATGCTATTAAAACTGATCGAAGATAAATTCCTCAAATTGCATAAGCATAACATCAATTGAAATCTCCAATCAAAAATTAATAAAGAAATTAACGGTTGTAATATCTTGGTTTGGAACTTGAATAATAAGTTTAATAAAATTAGAAATTATACGTCAGGAACTTAAAATAACAAGTCTAGCATTGTCGACGATAAATGGCATTTTGAGCTTTGCACTCACATTGTCAAAAGCTCTGCAATTGCGTTTAGGGATGAACCCAGATTGAAAAGATTTAAACAAATCTAGATATGGGGATGAACTTAGACTTTCATCAAATCTAGGGTTTTGGAGGGACTTTAGGGTAAAAAAGCAAGTTGGGATGTGTATGGGGCTCTTAGGGCCTGTTTGTTTTTCAGACCCGCAAAGTAAAGGCTAGTAAATAGGATATGGGCTAGTAAATCTCGCAGATCGACTACTAAATCCGATTACCTTCTTGTTGTTTGTATTGACTAGTAAAGTAAACCATTACTTCTGGACATCTGTTTGGATTGACTAGTAAAGAAAATCATAAAGTAAATATATCGTCGCTCACCGGTCGTTGCTGCCCCACTTGCCGCTGTCCACCACCCCCTCCACCCTGTCAACCACCACCTGCCAATGGCCAGCGGAGCGGCGACCGACGGGGGTGATGGCTGGCTATGGCGGTGCACGGTGGCCGGTGGTGGGTAGCAGAGGTAGTGGGCAGCGGGGGTGGGCGAGTGGTGGACGACAGGGCAGCAGCCGGCGTGGGTGGTGGTTGGCAACGGCGGGCGGTAGGTGTGGTCAGTGTTTTCAAAACTGAATCAGAAGGCGAACGAAAAGGCATCCGATTCGATCCAAATCAGTGGTTTAACCGTTTGAACCGCATGAAAATATGTTTTTTTAAATAGATATTTACTAAATTCTTCAATAGCAAGGTTTGATTCCTGGGTTAACATACAAACCAGTTTATTCAAAGACCGAACCGACACATGTTTCGGTACGTTCCGATCCAAATCGGTTGAGCCGTCCGGGTCCGGTCTGGTTTCAAAACACTGGGTGTGGTGGGTGGTGGCCGGCGGCGAGTGATAGATGGCGGGGCGATTACCGACAGGGGTGGTGGCCGGCGAAGAGTGGTAGATGGTGGGGCAACTGCCGACAGGTGTGGTGGCCGGCGATGGCAGTGCACGATGGCCAGTGGTGCAACGAGGCAGTGGCGACCGGTGGTGGTGGCATCCCCCTATGGCTCATCCCATAGCTCATCAATCGTGGCCGTTGAAACTGGGATCATCAGTGGAGACGAGTCGAATCCATCGGGGGATGCTCTCTCGATCATGTAATTGCTGACATGGCATGATCAACGGAGCCTTTTACTAGTAAATCAAAATTTTGACTTGGCTTTTTTAGAGTAAAATTTTTTGACTACTAGTAAATTTTCTGCCATTCACTTTACTACAACTTTTTGAATCCAAACAACACCAAAGTAAAACTTTTTCTCCATTTACTTTACTATTTAGCCTGTTGACCGAATACAAACAAGCCCTTAGAGCTTTAGAGAATTAGTGGGCATGGAAAAAGTCAAAGAATGCTGAAAAAAAAAGAAAAAAATATATGGGCTTTAACCTGTGCAACCTAGGCGCGCCTAGCCTAGGCGCGAGTCTAGGTGCACCCATACTTCAAGGGCCTAGGCGATGCCTAGGCGAGGCGCCAACCTTGAACCTTGAGGAGCCTCGCGAGCATATGTGTGCCTTTGACTGCATAGAGTATACCGGCAACCTGCCACCACAACCGGTGCTTGTGCAGCCGGGCACCACAGTACAGCCCGTCGCCGCCAACGATTTCCATGCATCCCATCAACGTTGGAGCATGTGCATCCTATACCACCTAGGGTTTTGGCGGGGACGACGGAGGAGGATAAACGAAGATGATAAAGGAGGAAGAAGGCTGGTGGGTGAGGGTTTCAGTTGGGAAGGAGAAGAATGAAGAAGAAAGGGAGGAGGAGGCAAAGGCGACAACCTGAAAGAAAATCAATTGTGGTGACCTGCACGAGCACCAACGATCAGGAAAGGAAGTGAGGAAGAGGAGAGTTGAAAGCTGTGCGTGGTGTACTCATCCATAGGGTGCGCCCAGTATTTCTAATTTTGGATTGGGTGCACCAAGAAATTGGGGCCAGTTAATAATTTTATAGGTGCAAATATCAATTCCCTTTTATAAATTGTGGTGCATTTTTGTACCGTGAAGGTTCCCAATAAGGTGTTTGATCTAGGTCAGAAATGGATTTATTCGAAAGAAAGCACACAACATACTGTGTGTTGGACCAGATTTTTTCTTCTTATGTATAATGTATCTTATTTTGGGCCAATTAATACTTTTGTGATGGCAACAATATATTTTTCTTTACGCATTTCTATCACAAATCATACATATAAAAGAATATAAACGACAGATAAGTGGAGTACGCCACTAGCAATCATCATCATAGCAAGAATTAGTTCATTCGCTTAACAATACAATCATGTAAAGTAAATTATAGATCAAACGGATTGGTCATTGCATGCTAAATTGCTAATAAATCGACCAACAGCTATACTTTTTTTTTTTTTTTTGAGAACCCCTCCTCGATGGAGGGAGGGTTTGGCGGACCCCAACCAGAATCTATTAGGAATCAAGACAGTAAAGTGTTACAGAAGATATTAGCCTCCACACCTAGCTTGTCTCGCCAAGGTACAATCCAAGCATTGAAGAGAGAGATGACAGCTCGCTTCAACATATCCTGCCCTGCAGACCTGGCATTGAATACCCGATTGTTCCGCTCTAGCCAGATGACCCACACAATAGCCATGACCAGAACATCCCACGGTTTCCGGATCGACATCGGAATGTGCCTCCTCCGCCAGGTAGTCCATAGGCCTTTGAGCGACCTCGGGTGAGAAGAAAGACCCGCCCGACTCTCAAAAAAGTCCCAAACCGGTCTGACAAAGGAGCACCCAAGTAACAGATGCGAGGCCGTCTCCTCCTCCGAGCCGCAAAAAGTGCACAGGGCATCCGACACCTGCGGGTGATGTCTACGCAATAGAGCCGTCTTGGTGAGAATCTTACTCCGTGAGGCGAGAAGGGAAAAAATCTGCACCTTCGAGGGGGCCTTCGACTTCCAGATTGCTCTCGAGGGACCGTGGCGCTGGCTCGTAGGGAGAAGGTGGTTGTAGAAGGAGCTGACGGAGAAGACTCCCGAAGTCGAGGCACCCCAATGTACCTCATCCCGAGATATCCTGAAGGTGGCTGACCGCAGAATGGGGAGTAAATCAACCCACTCCCGCCGTCCCTCCTGGTCTAAAGGAGCACCAAGCTTAACCCGCCACCTGATCCTTCCCCGCCTCCGAACTGTCTGAGAGCGCACCGAAGCTCCCTTGATCCTCGTCAGGGAGTAGAGGGTTGGGAAGAGTTGCTCCAACGGTCTGTCCGAGATCCAAGGATCACTCCAGAATTTGATTGCCCGGCCGTCACCGAGGACAAGCGAAGTTGCCCCCCTATAGAGATCTCTAACCTTTAAAATGCCTCTCCAGAAGCAAGAGATCTTCCCTGAGGATCTACCCCGGGCCTGCAATGGCGAGAATCTTTTAAAATATCTTGCTAGGATGATGTCCCTCCAGGAGCCCCCTGAATTCTGCTGGAGTCGCCACCACCATTTCCCTAGCATCGAGATGTTGAATCTTCGCAAATCCAGAACCCCCAAGCCGCCCAACCTCTTTGGGAGGCAAACCTGATCCCACCTCATCAGATTGTATCCTCCTGCGTTCTCCCCCACACCGTGCCAGAGGAAGGAGCGCCGAATTTTATCTATCCTCTCCACTACCCAGGACGGCAGGTAGTAAAAGGACAGGTAGTACGAGGGGATTGAAGATAATACCGAGTTGACTAGCACCAGTCTACCTCCTGAAGAAAGAAACCGGCCCTTCCATCCCTCCAGTCTCCGCTCGACCTTGAGGATAAGCTGCTCCCAATCCTCCCGCCGAAGCGCCTTGTCACTAATAGGGAGCCCAAGGTACTTCATTGGCAATCTCGCCTCTTTGCAATTCAAAAGCTTAGCCAAAACGCCACCTGCGTCTCCCGGCCCGATGTAGTACAAACAGGTCTTCTGGAAGTTGATTTTAAGGCCCGAGGTCAGCTCCAGCCCATAGAGCAGGATCTTGAGCGAGACTAACTGGAGTGGGCAGGCCTCCGCGAATAGGAGAGAATCATCCGCGTAGTGCAAGTTAGATGTCGTCCAGCCGCTTCCTCCAACTCCCCTGACCAAGCCTTCCGCATTCGCCCTCCGGACAGCTGCATCGAAGGCATCGACTACCAGAATGAAGAGGTATGGGGACAGTGGGCAACCCTGCTTCAGGCCCTTATAAACCTTGAAGTCCTTGCCCTGGTCCCCGTTTATAAGGCAGGACAACTTCGAGGACACCAGAATCTCTCTAATCCAACCAATCCAACCATCCGAGAAGCCTTTCGCCTTCAAAAGATCGAGCAAGAAATCCCATCTTACCTGGTCGAAAGCTCTCTCGAAATCAATCTTCAGGAGCACTCCTTCCCTTCCTGACTCACGCAGGTGGAAGATCGTCTCGTGAGCTGCCGCCACGCTATCAAGAATGAGCCTCCCCTTGATGAAAGCGGTTTGTGAAGGAGAGACCAAAAGAGAGATGTTCCCCGCGAGCCGATTTGCCAAGACCTTCGTGATGATCTTGTAGAGGCAGTTGGACAAAGAGATCGGTCGGTAGTCCCTGATTGTCTCGGCAGCGGACTTTTTAGGCAAGAGAATGATCCAAGAGTGGTTGAGGCAGTGAAGACGCACCTTGCCTAGGAAGAAATCGCGAAGAAGCCTGCAGAGATCCCCCTTCAGGATGCCCCAGAATTTCTGAAAAAACTCCATGGAGAACCCATCAGGACCCGGTGCCCCATCACTTTTGGACCCGAAAACTGCCGTGCGAAACTCCTCCTCAGTAAATTCCGCCTCCAAACCCGATCCGGCTGGAATCCTCGGGAAGTTCGCACCGTCCCAGTCAAAGGAGAGCCCCGTCGAAAGCCCGTCCTCCCGGAAGGAGGTCTTGAAGAAGGAAGTGGCAGCCTCAAGAATGTCAGACGTGGAAGTCAGCTCGCGGTCATCGTGCCATAGGGAGGCCAAAAAATTCTTCCGTCTCCGAGCATTGGCTACTCTATGAAAATAGGAGGTGTTCGCATCTCCCAACTTCACCCACTGCTCATTCGAACGCTGCCTCCACATCCCTTCTTCCTCAAGAGCAGCACCAGCTCCTGGTTGAGCTCCTTCAATCTCGCGGACTCCGGGGGAGTGAGGCTGGCGAGTTCGCCTCTGGCCTCGAGCACCCGAATCTCTGCCAAAGCCGAGACCTTCTGGCGAATAACATTCCCGAAGTGGGCCTTGCTCCAAGCTTGGAGCTTCTTCTTGACGAACCTGAGTTTCCGAGCCATGTTCAGAGCAGAGTTATCAACCGACCCTGCCTCGGCCCACCACCTAGCAATCAGTTCCTCGAATCCCTCCTCCATGGTCCACATCGACTCAAAACGAAAAGGAGGTCGATTCAGAGAAATCGAATCCGTAGATAGGAGGATCGGTGCATGATCGGAAACGCAGGAGGCCAGACCTGCCTGAATGGAACCAGGGAAACGCAAGTCCCAGTCCGCAGAGATCAAGAACCGATCCAGCCTAGCCAAGATCGGGTCTTCTCTCTTGTTGCTCCACGTGAAGGTACGCCCGGATAAAGGCAAATCAATCAACTCCTGATGACGAATGAACTGGGAGAAAGCCCTCATCGCCGTCATCATTCTACAGTAAGCTAGGTGCAAACCAAAGGGGTGGAGGCCAATTCAATCAAGGATCTGGAGGGTAATATCGATCAAAGGTTCCATCTTCCAAGTTGAATACCCCCACATCACGCGTCCTTAGTTTTCCATCGCTTTCGTCATCGTCGTCGTCGTCGTCGACATCGCCATCGCCATCGCCATCGCCAGACGAGAGCCAGTCCCACATGACCTCAGTAAAGTAGATATAATTCCGCTTCAGTTGGGGAATCTCCCGAGCCGATAGGGAGATGGAACGGCACACGCTAGGAAGAGGGAGTGATCGCCCAAGCTCTTCAATGGTTCCCACACGGCCCGTTGGGGGTCGAATTTCATGATCCTAAATGCTGTAGTTTTGAAAATCCACTACCCATCACTATCATGAGCTACATGTATATCCCTCCAGACCACAAGAAGATCACCAGACGAGTCCACTAGGTACTTTACTGTTGTGGGCATCGAAATTAGCCCACGGGTCGAACCCGATTTGTACATGAAAAATAGGCCCGCACCCAACGGCCATCGGGTCGAACCCGACTCGCCCATGCAACTTGGGCCCGCACACAACGGCCCACATGCGTAAATCTGGCCCTTACACAACGTCCCGCATGCAACTCGGCCCATACACAACGGCCCGCATGCGAAATTGGGCCCGCACACAAACGGCCCGCATGCGTACTCGGCCCGTGTGCAAACTCGGCTCGCGCGCCGCAGCCCAACTCAAAGTAAGCGGGTCCCACCGGACCCGCTACCCGAACGCAAAGAGGGGGGGCCCACCGGCCCCCCTTCTAGAAAACCGTGCCCCCCTCCTCATGGAGAGGTGGGGCCGGCCATAAAAGAAAAAGAAAAGAAAAGAAAAAGAAAAAAAAAAAGAAAAAGAAAAGAAAAAGAAAAGAAAAGAAAAAGAAAAAGAAATAAAAAACCGCCTCGATGTGGGGGGAGGTGGCGTGGACGTCTATGCAGCCGTAGATCCGCGACGATCCCTCGATCCAACGGACAAGATGACGTTGTGTCGCCATCCGATCCAAAAGTGCAACAAAAAAATAACAACTCGATCTTTAAAGATCGAGTCACATCTAGCCCATAACCACCCCAACTAAAAAGGAGGGGATCGGGTTTGTTTCTTTGGATAAAGGAACAATATCTTGATGGTTATGGGGGGAGATATCGGATGAAACAAAAAAGATTTCAGATTTATCTCCCCCAACCGCTCCCCTTTGCCTATAAATAGAGGGGGTGGGGGAAGGCACAAAGGGGTCCGAAAGCCGAAGACAAAAGAGCTCCGCAAGAGAAGCTCCAACGCTCGAAGACCGAAGGCTTCACGAGGCACGGCAAGCACGTCCTACGGGAATCCTTGGCCCTTCAAGTCCTCATCAACGTGAAGACCTTGCACTCGAGGATCAAAGCTTCGACTCCTCGCACGAAGAAGAAAGCTTAGAGAAGAAGACCCGGAGTCGTCATCACCCCGGCTGCTCCAACGATCTTCATCAGCTCCGAAGACGCCATAAGCAAAGGCCGGAGAAGAAGATCGAAGCCAACAACACCCATCGTCTTCAACAAAGGCATCAACTCCTTGCACGAAGAAGAAAGCTGGGAGAAGAAGGCCTGAAGCCGGTGCTACCCCTGCCGTCTTCGTCAACAAAAACCGACGCTACAACCGTGGTGCGAAGATCGGTGCTACCCCCGCCATCTTCGTCAAGAAAAGCCGATGCTACAACCATCGCACGGAGATCGGTGCTACACCTACCATCTCCACAAGAAGCTTTCAACTCCGATTAAGCCAAATACGCCCGGAGAAGAAGCCAACCGACGCCACAACCATCGAGGAAGCCGGAAGAATAAAGAAGCCTTGAAGAAGCATCGCCGTTCCCGAAGAAGATCGAGTCAAAGCTAAAGTCAAAGCCAACGCCAGAAGCCAAAGCAGACGCACCGGTAAAGCCCGCGCTAAAGCAACGCACGTGCCAAAGCCAAGCAACTACGACGGTCACGAGCAAAGCACCGCACGTTCTAGCCGATACGACGCAAAGTCCGGAAGAACTAAAGCATCGCAAGTCTCTACCCGTCTATGTTCAAGCGCAAGCGCCAAAGCAAAGCAAAAGCCTGAGCCACGCCAAAGCCGAAAGCTAAAGCCAAAGCTGACGCCAAAAACACGATCGACGCCGCGAACCGACGATCAAGGACGCAAAGGTCGAGCAAGGATCGAGGAAGACACGAAGACTGAGGAACGAAGCCCAAAGTCTCCCTAGCTGAGAAAGCGCGAAGCACGGACGGGACAAAATCAACGGCCGATATTCCTTAGCCTCTCAAGAAACCCTCACCCTGTAAAGACCTCTGTCCTGGGCAACCCCTTCAGAGCTCTCGCACGAAAACCACGTGGAGACGCGGATCAAAGGGACCCTCCAGAGGATCTCTCCCACAATCTCCTGATACAAAAATTTGTAATCTCGTGTGATCCGCAATAAAGACGACCCGAATCTTTTTCCGCGCTCACAGATTTCTGGCACGCCCGGTGGGACCTCCTCTCCTTTCATCCGTACGTTTGAAGGAGTTGCTTCAAGTTCGCCATGGCCGGAACGAATGATGATACGTTTGCTCCAACAAGCCTCTCACCTATCGCCGAGTCTCCACTACTCCAACACGGTGATCTAGAAAACCCGGAGGATGTCATTCCCCCGGTAGTATGCGTCTACACTCGGCGTACTCAAACTCTTGCGGACTTCTTCACGCCAGAAACTGCTGCGGAAGATGCCCGCCAAGGCGCCAATGAGGCCTTGGTGCACGAAGAAACGAGTCTCAATTCTGGAACATCTGTCCAGAAATTTGGGGAGGACCAGCCCCAACCCCGAACCCGTTCGGGTTCTCCGGCGGACTTTGCACCTCCCTTGCCGGGGGCAAACATCCGTCATCAAGCAGAAACAAGTCAGCATAACTACGTCTCTGACGACGATGGCGAGGGTGCGGGAGTACAACATCGAGACGTCCTGCGACATCATCCTCCGTCCGCTCTCCAGCTCCAAGTCATGCAAATGGGTGAACACATGGCTCAGCTCACCCGACTAATGGAAGAGAAAGATCGTCATATCAACACCTTGCTTCAGAGGCTGAGTGCCAGGGATGTCGCAACATTCGGTCAACCTCCTGCTTCTCCAGTAGCTGCTCCAGCCCCGTCTCCAACTCCTGCTCTTGCAGAAGTTGGTCCGGCAATACTAGCAACTACTCCTGCACTTTCCTCGACTCCCGTGCCGGTCTCAGTGGCCGCGCAACCTTCAGTGGCACCAACGATGAATGCCCAACAAATACAAGCACTAGTGGCTGATATGATGCGTTCCCACGGCGACAGCCTACCTCCGATTACGGCGGCATATTCAAAGCCTTACACCATAAGGATCCAACAGCTGCGCTTCCCTACCGGGTTCCAGCCACCAAAGTTCCAACACTTCGACGGAAAGGGGAACCCAAGGCAACACATTGCCCACTTCGTCGAAACTTGCAACAACGCCGGCACATACGGCGATGAGATGGTGAAGCAGTTCGTTCGCACACTCAAAGGTAATGCTTTTGACTGGTATGTTGATCTTCCTCCAGGATCCATTGACAGTTGGGATCAGATGGAGAGGGAATTCCTCAACCGCTTCTACAGCACTCGGCGCATCGTTAGCATGACCAAGCTTACTGCCGTCAAGCAAAGGAAGGACGAATCAGTAATCGACTACATCGATCGATGGAGGAATCTCGCCCTGAATTCACGAGACCGTTTGTCAGAAGACTCGGCTATCGAGATGTGCACCCAAGGCATGCACTGGGGCTTACTCTACATCATCAAGGGGATCAAGCCTCGGTCCTTCGAAGAACTCGCAACTCGAGCCCACGACATGGAGCTCAGCTTAGCAAATCGCGGGGACTCAAAGACCAAAGACTTCCTGAAGGTGGAAAAGAAAGACAAACTGCCGGTACCCAAATCAAAGCAAGTTAACGTCGCCGACATCGCCTCGGCCTCCAAGCCAATCAAAATCAGCGGTAAGTCGGATCAAGAAAAGGGAGCTGCCATACCACCGCCTCCACCCCAAAGACAGTCGAAGATGACTCTAGAAGAACTCGAGGCCAAAGAGTATCCCTTTTCAGACTCGAAAGTCTCCTCTATGTTCGATCAACTGCTACAAGAAAAGATGATCGAGCTTCCTCCTTCAAAAAGGCCCGAACAGATGCATCGTGTCAATGATCCGCTCTTCTGTAAATACCATCGACTGGTTAGCCACCCTATTGAGAAATGTTTCGTCTTCAAAGAAAAGATCATGGCGCTCGCAAAGCAAGGAAAAATTGAGATCGACTCCAGCGACGTTGCAACGGCAAACATGACGTCCATCACCTTCGGTTCGTTTCAACCAGTACTCATTGCTACCCACCAGAGAAGGCCCAAGTTGCGCATCAATCGCCAAAGGCCAATTGCAAAGTTAGTTCCACGACGGAAAGTCTCAAGACGACAGCAGTACGCTCCTAAGCTCGCTGAGGAAGAAACGTCACTGCCCTGGGGGCAACCGTCGCCTACATCGACGTCTCTCTCAAACAAAGCTATGTCCCAACGGAATCTCCAGACAAGGTACGAGCAAGGAGACCCGGAGGTCGGTCTGTTAGGACAGCCCTCAGGTAAATTCGACTACTACGTCCTCTATTCCAGACCTTCGCCTGTCTCAATAGAAGAAATCAAGCCCACCGGCTGGGAGTCAGAAGGCGAACCACCAAGGTCCCCAGAGGAGCAAGGGTCCCCGACTCTCGGAGAACCCACAAATCTTCAGACAAGGTACGAGCAAGGAGACCCGGAGGTCGGTCTGTTAGGCCAGCCTTCAGGTAAATTCGACTACTACGTCCTCTATTCCAAACCTTCGCCTGTCTCAATAGAAGAAATCAAGCCCGCCGGCTGGGAGTCAGAAGGCGAACCACCAAGGTCCCCAGAGGAGCAGGTCTCCCCGACCCATGAAGAACCTACAACTGCTACTCCAGACCTTCACCTTGGTAACGAAGAATCCACTAATGAAGATGCATGGGTCATGTTGCCTCGCAGACGAAGACCATGGATGCCAAGAAGTCGCAAGCTCGATCGGGTAACAAGAAAGCTTCCGGAACGAAGAACTTACAAAAAGAAAAGCAAAGCTCCAGGAAGGAAGGCATTCGAAGTACCGCCAGCAGATCCTGATGATCTCCTCCTGCAAAACCCTCCAGAACCGACAACGTTGCAAGAGTTCTTCCCCGATTACTTCCTCCCAGCTAATCAGCAGCACGAAGCCTCCTGTTGCATGGTTGAGATTCACGTGGCACCGGAAGAAGAAGATAGGATCAAGCCTTCCAAAGAAAGCAACACCGACAACGAGGAGGATGATTCCGACAAAGACAGTACTGCTGCTTACGACGAGGCAATCCTGCACTTGCCACTCATAGAAGCACTACACCTCCCAGAGAAATCTCACCTAGCAATGGCCGAGGCGTTGACAGACCCAGACAGCTACAAAAGAAAGAAGAAAAACACCGAGAAGGACAAAACTATTGTCTCATATAACGCAGTAATAACTTTCTCGGACGAAGATCTGCAGCTCGGAGCACGACTGCACAATCGACCTGTCTATGTCTCGGGATACATCAACGAGAAGCCGATAAATCGAATCCTGTTGGACTACGGCTCCGCCGTCAACATCATGCCTATCCAAACAATGCGCCAGTTCGGCATTACCACCGACCAGCTCTCGCAAAGCCAGCTGGTCATTCAAGGGTATAACCAAGGAGGACAGTCCACCATAGGGATCATTCGTCTAAAACTCTCCATCAGTCAGCTTGACACGACGGTTCTTTTCCACGTCATTGACTGTCAAACATTATATCACCTTTTGCTGGGAAGACCGTGGCTGCACGAAAATGGTGTCGTAGTGTCTACCTGGCACCAATGCCTCAAGTACTACGAGGAAGGTCTGGAAAAGTGCATTGTGGCAGACGACAAGACATTCAATGAGGCTGAAGCGCACCTCGCCGATGCCAAGTTTTACCAAGGAAAAGACCTTGTTGCAGAAGTCCTTCCAGCTAAAACTCCTCAAACTCAGAAAGCTAAAAGGATGGAGCAGGATGAAGCTCTGCCAACTCCAAATCCAGTACCACCATCTAAGGCGATACACGAAGTCAAAGAAGTGCTAGAGCCAAGACGAAGAATGCGCATCAGCTCCAAGCCAAGATCCATGCAGCATACTCCATTACCTGTCCAAGCTACGATAGTCTTACGCCTCAGTGGCTTCGCAAAGATGAACCACCACCTTTTGCCTCGCCAAAAGGGATGGTCCAGCCGCTATCGGAAGCTAATGTCATCACTCTGCAAGAGATGACACTGCCACTACCCAGCATGGGGCAAGCTTCAAGTTCGCCAAAACCCATCAATCCCTTCGAATCCAGCCAACTCACATTCAAGCCAAAAGGAAGCTGGGGGCAAAATGCCGCCAAGCTGCTGTTCAAAGCTGGCTACAACAAAAACAGTGCTGCTCATATGAGTACGCTCCTGCCAGCTCCAATACCACACGGGATGACTAAGACTCAAGCCCATTTACTCCAGGGTGGCGAGCAGATCCCACCAAATCGGCGAGGCATCGGCTCTCGTCAAACCCCGATGGTCATCAAGATAACATGCATGAGAGAAGACCTTCACCTCTAACTACATTGAGGTGAAGTTCGTAGATGAAGCGGGAGAGGGATCGTCAGCCTCCGATGCACGCTCCACCAATATCATTCATCCCGCTACAAAGGGCGCCAAAAGAAGGCGATATCGAGCTCGGCGTCGGACCATACCTCAAAAGCAAAAGAAGAGCGTCAAAAACCAGGCAAGTCAAAACCCCATATCAGTATTCAAAAGACTTTGGCCAATTGGACAAGCAAAGCGAAGGTCAGTATTCGACCGCTTGGGAAAGCCACCCACCGAGGTGAGGAAAATCATTCCCACCCACCCACCCATGTCATTCTTTCCAACCGCCGATGTTCCCGATATCATTCTGGTCTCTCTTAATCATATCACAATAGCGGACTCCTCGGTCGATGACACTTCTACTTCGGACGATGAGTTGCCAGATGCACCGCTCGTCCTCGAAGAAGGGGGGCAATCGACTGTCGACGATCTGAAAGAAATCAACTTGGGGACACAGGAGGATCCTCGACCCACATTCGTAAGTACACTCCTGACTCCCGAAGAGGAGGCCGCGTACATCAAGCTACTCCAAGAATACAGAGATGTCTTTGCATGGTCCTATAAGGAAATGCCGGGACTTGACCCCAAGATTGCAGTACACCAGCTTGCTGTCAAACATGGAGCTAGAGCCATCAAGCAAGGACAAAGACGCTACCGGCCGAAACTGGTACCGCAAATAGAGGGCGAAGTCAACAAGCTCATTGAAGCCAGCTTTATCCGAGAAGTTAAGTATCCAACGTGGATCTCCAGCGTGGTCCTAGTCAAGAAGAAGAACGGCCAGATCAGAGTATGCGTGGACTTCGGGACTTAAACAATGCATGCCCCAAAGATGACTTCCCACTGCCAATCACAGAACTGATGGTGGATGCGACAACAGGCCATGAAGCATTAACCTTCATGGATGGATCCTCAGGTTACAACCAGATCCGGATGGCACCTAAAGACGAAGAGCTTACGGCATTCCGCACGCCAAAAGGGATCTACTGCTACAAAGTCATGCCTTTCGCCTTGAAAAATGCAGGAGCCACTTACCAACGGGCCATGCAAAAAATTTTCGACGATATCCTTCACCAGAATGTAGAATGCTACGTCGACGACCTCGTGGTAAAATCAAGACAAAAGTCAACACATCTTCAAGACCTCGAGCTAATCTTCAAGCGACTTTGAAGATACCAGCTCCGCATGAACCCGCTTAAATGCGCATTTGGGGTCTCCTCGGGAAAGTTTCTCGGTTTTGTCGTACGCCATCGAGGCATCAAGATAGATCAATCCAAGATAGATGCTATTCTCAATATGCCAATCCCGAAAACCGTTCGAGACCTCCGAGGTCTCCAGGGCCATCTAGCATACATCAGAAGGTTTATCGCTAACTTAGCTGGAAAATGCAGGCCCTTCAGTCACCTCATGAAGAAAGGAGCAGCATTCAAGTGGGATGAAGCCTGTCAGGAAGCCCTCCAAAACATCAGGGATTATTTACTCAAGCCCCCGGTTCTGACAGCACTAGTTCAAGGGAAGCCATTGGTCCTTTACATCAGCGCCCAGGAACAGTCCTTGGGGGCACTCCTGGCTCAAGACAACGAGCTAGGCAAGGAAACAACATGCTACTATTTGAGCCGCACTCTCATCGACGCGGAGCTAAACTACTCCCCGATTGAGAAGGTCTGTCTGGCGCTCATCTTCGCTACAAAAAAGCTGCGACACTATATGTTAGCTCACGCCATCAGGCTCATCTCAAAAGCCGACCCGCTCAAATACATTATGTCAAGGCCGGTGCTCTCCGGACGTTTGGCCAAGTGGGCTTTACTCCTCATCGAGTTCGATATCACCTTCGTCCCTCGTAAAGCGGTCAAAGGTCAAGCTCTCGCGGACTTCCTGGCAGAATACCCCTTTCCAGCAGAATGGGAACTATCAGAAGATCTCCCAGACGAAGGAGTATTCTGTATCGACATCGCCCCTTCTTGGAAAATATTCTTCGACGGTGCAGCCAGGCAAGACGTAGCAGGAGCAGGAGTTATCTTCGTCACGCCAAACGACAAAGTACTTCCCTTCTCATTTCTACTATCAGAACCATGCTCCAACAATATGGCGGAATATCAAGCTTTGATCATTGGCCTCGAACTCGCCAATGATATGAAACTTCAAGGGCTCGAAATTTTTGGCGACTCTCAACTCGTCATTCAGCAAATATTGGGAGCATACGAAGTCAATAAAGAAGATCTCGTACCATTACACCTGCGAGCTCTGAAACTTCTTAGTACGCTAAAAAATGCTTCAATCCAGCATGTCCCCAGAAACCTTAATCAGCAGGCTGATGCGCTCGCAAATTTGGCGGCTACACTCCCGTTCCCAGAAAGAAGCCGACTCATCATCCCTATCTGTAAGAGGATGGTGATCACCGAGGAGGACCTCCCTATGGGAATCCCAGACCAAGTCAATGCAGTACACGTTCTCATGACTGACGAGCTAGATTGGAGACAACCATTCATAGACTTTCTTGTTCACGGGAAGCTCCCTGACGATCCAAAGCGAAAGGTCGACATTCGCCGGCGGTCTTTGAAATTCTTCCACTTCAACAACGAGTTGTACCGTCGAAGCTACGATAGTGCGCTCCTGAGGTGTCTTGCAAAAGAAGAAGCGAAAACAGCACTAGAAGAAGTCCATGCCGGGATCTGCGGCTCACATCAGTCCGGTCCAAAGCTGCACTTCTGCATCAAGCGAATGGGGTACTACTGGCCCACTATGATCAAGGACTCCCTCGAGTTTGCAAAAAGATGCCACACTTGCCAGCTGCATGGCGACTACATCCGTCAGCCTCTGGAACCTTTGCATCCAACCATCGCATCATGGCCCTTCGATGGATGGGGACTCGATATTGTCGGTCCGCTACCCAAGTCATCCAAACAGCATCTTTATATCCTGGCGGCAACAGATTACTTCTCCAAGTGGGCTGAGGCAGTACCATTGCGAGAAGTTACCAGGCACTCTGTCATCAACTTCATCCAGAACGACATCATCTTCTGGTACGGCATCCCTCGCTATATCATTACGGACAACGGGAAGCAATTCAAGAACGCCGTTGTCAGCCAATTCTGCGCCAAGTTCGATATCAAGCAAAGGTGTTCAACCATGTACAACGCCTCGGCCAACGGTCTAGCTGAAGCCTTCAACAAAACACTCTGCAAACTTTTGGAGAAAGTCATCTCAAAGTCGAAGAAAGACTGACATGAACGCATGGGTGAAGCGCTATGGGTATATCGCACCTCTTTTCGCACACCAACACAGGCGACTCCGTACTCGCTGGTATACGGAGTAGAAGCTGTCCTCCCACTTGAACTCCAGATCCCGTCACTCAGGATAGCCGTCCAGGAAGGCCTCGCCAACGGCGACAACGCTCAACTTCGCCTAACAGAATTGGAAGCCCTGGATGAAAAGCGCCTCGAAGCCCAGCAACGCCTGGAATGCTACCAAGCCAGGCTGACCCGAGCCTTCAACAAAAGGATTCGCCCTCGATCTTTCCAAAAAGGAGAATTGGTGCTCGCAGTCAAACGCCCCATCATCCTTTCGCATCGAGGAGGAAAGAAGTTCGACGCCAAGTGGGATGGACCGCACGCTATCAAAGAGGTCTACTCCAACGGCACATATCTTCTCACCACGCCAGAAGGGCTTACACTCGGCCCCATCAATGGCAAGTACCTCAAAAGATACTATGCCTAAAAGCAGGGCTACATTCCTTGCAAAAAAAAAAAAAAGGAACTACGTGTGACTTGATCCCTCTCAGTAGGGTACGTAGACAGCCTGTAAAGGTTCAGTCCAAAAAAAAAAAAAACAACCAAACTCTGTCGTTCCAGAAGACAAGTCCAAAAAAAATAGATGCATGATATTAAGTTATCACCAGATAAAGAAAAGCAGAACTACAAGTCCATTCAGCAAAAATGACAAGAAAGAAAAGGAAATGCGACATTGCTAGTAAAGCGAATTAAAATCTTTGATACGTTGGAGCAGCTCGCCGCCAGTAACCTCCATGCGCTGCAACTCTGAAGACCGAGAAGCTACCCGCTCTCGATGCGTCGCCAGCTCGATACGCTGCTTTGCCAGGTCTGCTCCAGAAGACTTCTCGATCGTCTCAGCTTTCTCGAAAGATGCGCGAGCAGCCTCTAGCTTCTTCCGTGCCCGAACAAGGCTCGCAGTGGCAATCGCATGCTGCGCCTCCAATCGACGCTCCTCATCCTCGGCCTTTGCCAGTATCAGGGGAAGGTCATATTCCATCGAAGCCCGTTTCAAGCAATGAGCTTCACTATCCGCCAAGAGAGCACGCATCTGCGCCTCAAACAAAGAGCCATCTACCTGGAAGGCCGCCAGGTTCTTGCAAAACTCAGGCCCCTCAAGAACCCACCAGCTGCTTAAAGCATCAAAGCCCTCTTCCTGGAAGGGTGCGAGCGTCGTCTGGATATACTTCCGACAGCTCTCCAAAAGAAGCACAGAGAGAAGGTCTCGCGAACTACACTTTCTCCTATCGGCCTCTGAGTGCACAGGCAAGGTGGGCTCCGGTCCTGAAGGCTCAAGTGAAGGAACCGCCTCCTGGACCATCGCCGTGATAACAGTCAGCGGAACCACCGGAACCGAAGGAGGAGACACAGGCAAACCTTCCGACAAAACGACTGCGGGAGTAGTCTCTGTCGGAGTACCGGACCTAACTAGAGGAGTCTGTTCTCTCCCTACACTGGAGACCTCATCCTCCTCCCCAAAGCCCAACTGCTCCACGTCAATATCGTCCAGATTGACAGCACTGCCGGCAAAATCTGCTCCACATGCACCCCAAAAGCTCCGAGTTATCCCAGGGAACATCCAGCCCGCCACCTTCAATCAACGTTGCTCTGATGGGAGAGCACTCCTGCCCAACCCCCTTCGGGGCAGACTCGCAGTCCGGTCCAGCAGACCCTGCCAAAATGAGAGCTGAACAACTCAGCCAACGAAATAAGAGTACAAGCACAGAAATTCATAAAGAACTAGAAACAAGATATACCTGCAGCATCCGATGAAGCTACCCCAGAAAGAGGGATTACCTAATCGGCAAAAAGCCCTGGCTCTCCCTCTCGAGCTGGCTCTGCCTCGCCAGCACCAACCAAAGCTGCCTCACACAAGAGATCCAACTTTCTCCTCTTGGTAGAAGCACACCCACTCCAAGAAGCCTGAGTCTCAGGAAGACTCTAAACCTTGGAGGACGGAGCCATCTCAACTTCTTGCACAGAAAGTGAAGCCTGGGAAGTACTCGCTCGATGGCCACGAGATCTCTCCGATCGTCGCTCCTCGGACCAAAGAAGGCGATCCTTCGACCCCGCCAAAGAGTCAAAAGAAAAGTCAGCCCGCTCGCTGCTAGCAAGAACGTCCAGCGGAAGGCTAGCCAAGAGGAGAAGCACTGACACGTTGACCCAGCGGCGATACTCAGGAGTTGTAGCATCCTTTCCGCCTGACTTGATCCCCGGCGAGAAAATACACCCAGTAAATCTGTCATAAAGCGCTCCCCAGAGGCGATACGCTTCCTGCGGGGTGTAACGTGACTGCATACGCAAAGGAGTCCCAGGCAACTCCTGGCGAAAACCCTGTTGCCGAGCAAACCGATGGGGAGAGTACCGTGCCACCTCCACTACGTCCTCACGACGCCAAACGAGATACCCGGGCCTGCAACTCACCATGCTCCAGTACAAGTACTCGGGCATTTCCTCCACATCACATGCCAAGGATCTTGCAGAAGGTGCAAGTGCATTCTCCGATACAAATTCAAAGTCAGAAGGGCCCATACGTCTCAAACACTCTCGGGCACTAGGCTTCGAACGCTCCCATGCGTAATAAGCGTTCATCACACCTCCCACACAAGGAAGAAAGGGCACCGAGGTCGAAGGTCCACGCGCCGCAAAGATCCCATTCGGAAAGCGAAGTCCAATCCAGCCATAGAGGTAATGCAGGGGGCAAAAGGAGCTGGCTCTGCCTACTTCCCCTCTTGCATTACCCGCACTCGATAAACTCCAGTAGGTTCCACTAAGCCCTCCGTACAACGAGCAGAGGATCGCCGGCGCCAGGTTAAGAAACTCTTCATTCACCATCCGAGCAGCTGCAAGGAAGGTCCCAGGACGTATCACATCCCCTTCCCAGGGTAAAGCAAAGCGGCAAAGGAAAAGTACCAACCCCGCTGACCAGTAAGTAGCACGCCAGGCATCGCTGCATTCCTCAAGTCCCAAAACTTCCCAGGGACGTTGCGCCCCAGCCATGGAGCACCATTCTTTCTTCAGAGATTCAATCGGTCGCCGGAAAGTGCCTGGCGCCGGTCTCTTTGATGATGCATATCTCCACATCGGGTGACTCGAAGGGGGAGCGTGATGATACTCTCCTCGAAACCAGAAATCTACCCAATCCGAGTGGAGTACCCGGTCTGACCGCTCGCGCGCCGCTATAATAGCATATGCCTTGAAAAGCAAAAGGCAGAAGCTAGGAGACTCGTCTGGGTCCGTCAAGACCTCCAGAGAAGGAACCTCCTCCTGATAGTAACTCCGAACTTCTGGACACCCAGAGATGACATGCACGTCACGAAGGGTGATCCCGATTTCACCAGCTTCGGTCAAGAAGGTGTTGGTCTCAGGGCACCACTGCTCACACAGAGCCCGGTACATACCGTCCGGACGGCTGTACTCCCAACAAGCCGGCTCCACAAACCTCGCCAGACGCTCTATCCCTGGCTCTGCCTCCAATACGCCGGATAGCTCTCTCATCCAGTCCCGGAAACCTCTCAGATACGTGACATCTCCACGCGGTTGAATCCCCACACCCCATCGCGTACGGCGGGAGCATATCTTCAAAGCAACAACAGGGACCGAAACCGACTCCTCGCCAGTATGGTGGAACGGCAGCCCCAAACTAGGCCAGACGATTTGCCGAGAAGATCCTTCGTCAGTAAGGATACGCTCGCCAAGTTTCAACACTCGACAAGAGCCGTCGGTCACGTCCTCCTCGCAAACTCGCTCGTGCGTCAAAAGCTGAAGTACTGACAGTCCGGTCTCCTGTCTCGAAGCACGGTGGTGGAAGACTTGCGCGAAAGGGAAGCGAAGATGCGTACTCCCGTGAGAGACCGCATCGACAATCCAGCCGGAACTTGGAAAGCTCTCGTAACGACGAGACCTGAAAAAGAAAGAAGACAAAGCCTAAGTCAGATAGTTTCCGAATACAGAAACGAAGAAATCGGGGGGGAGGCCTAAGCAAAAGGGGCGCCCCGTCATTCGAACAAATAAAGATAAAAAGGAGGGGGGTCACGGCAAAAAGCCGCGACCCCCCCTCTCTCTCTCTCCTATCAAAACATGCGGGGGGGGTGCTGCCGTCCTTCGAGCAAATAAAGATAAAAAGGAGGGGGGTCACGGCAAAAAGCCGCAACCCCCTCTCTCTCTCTCCTATCAAAACATGCGGGGGGGGTGCTTCCATCCTTCGAGCAGATAAAGGTAAAAAGGAGGGGGGTCATGGCAAAAAAACCACGACCCCCCCTCTCCTATTTAAACACGTAAAGGGGGGGGTGTTGTTGGTCTCGGCCGGCCCCCGCGCCCGTGCCGCTGTTGCACCGACCGCCTCCGCCTCCGGCCCACAGCCCCCGGCCGAGCCCGCCTCCGGCCTGTGCCACCCCGCGCCGCACGCCGCTGCTGCACCGGCCAACCCGTGCGTCGCGCCCCGCACGTCGGCCCGCGCCCCGCGCCCTCCGGCCTGCGCCCTCGCGCCGCGCGCCGACTCGCGCCCCGCGCCCCGCGCCTCCGGCCGCGCTCCGCGCGCTGCACCCACTGCAGCCCGACCCGCCTCCGGCCGCGCTCCACGCGCTGCGCCCGCCGCAGCCCCGGCTCGCCTCCGGTCGCGCCCCGCACGCTGCGCCCACCGCGCGCCGGCCGCACCATGCAGCCCCCGGCCGCGCCCCTCCTCCAGCTAGCGCGCCGGCCGCACCCTGCAGCCCCCGGCCGCGCCCCGTCTCCGACTCGCATGCCGGCCGCACCCCGCAGCCCCCGGCCAAGCCCGTCTCCGGCCACCACAGCCCGGAACTCCGTTGCCATGCAATACGAAGAAGAAGATTAAGGAGGAGGAGGAGGAGAACCACCTCGCTTGCGACGCTCCGCCCTCCGCAATCCGGCGATCTCCTCTCCTTCGCGAACCCCATGGCGTCACCACCTTCATCTTCCGCGGCATCGTCGTGAAGCAAGAAACCCTAGCAGAGCTTTCGTCTCCAAGCCACCGGGAATCGCTGATAATGAAGAGAAATAAAAACAGGGGTCCTTTTAAAGACCTAATCCCACACGAATACGCGACTCAAGTCCAACCGCTACGCGTTTCCCGCGGGCGCACTCGAACTTGAGGGGGCACTTGTGGGCATCGAAATTAGCCCACGGGTCGAACCCGATTTGTACACGAAAAATAGGCCCGCACCCAACGGCCTTCGGGTCGAACCCGACTCGCCCATGCAACTTGGGCCCGCACACAACGGCCCACATGCGTAAATCTGGCCCATGCACAACGGCCCACATGCAACTCGGCCCATACACAACGGCCCGCATGCGAAATTGGGCCCGCACACAAACGGCCCGCATGCGCACTCGGCCCGCGTGCAAACTTGGCTCGCACGCCGCAGCCCAACTCAAAGTAAGCGGGTCCCACCGGACCCGCTACCCGAACGCAAAGAGGAGGGGGCCCACCGGCCCCCCTTCTAGAAAATCGTGCCCCCCTCCTCATGGAGAGGTGGGGCCGGCCATAAAAGAAAAAGAAAAAAAAAGAAAAAAAAAGAGAAGAAAAAGAAAAGAAAAGAAAAAGAAAAAGAAATCAAAAACCGCCTCGATGCGGGGGGAGGTGGCGTGGACGTCTACGCAGCCGTAGATCCGCGACGATCCCTCGATCCAACGGACAAGATGACGTTGTGTCGCCATCCGATCCAAAAGTGTAACAAAAAAATAACAACTCGATCTTTAAAGATCGAGTCACATCTAGCCCATAACCACCCCAACTAAAAAGGAGGGGATCGGGTTTGTTTCTTTGGATAAAGGAACAATATCTTGATGGTTATGGGGGGAGATATCGGATGAAACAAAAAAGATTTCAGATTTATCTGCCCCAACCGCTCCCCTTTGCCTATAAATAGAGGGGGTGGGGGAAGGCACAAAGGGGTCCGAAAGCCGAAGACGAAAGAGCTCCGCAAGAGAAGCTCCAACGCTCGAAGACCGAAGGCTTCACGAGGCACGGCAAGCACGTCCTACGGGAATCCTTGGCCCTTCAAGTCCTCATCAACGTGAAGACCTTGCACTCGAGGATCAAAGCTTCGACTTCTCGCACGAAGAAGAAAGCTTAGAGAAGAAGACCCGGAGTCGTCATCACCCCGGCTGCTCCAACGATTTTCATCAGCTCCGAAGACGCCATAAGCAAAGGCCGGAGAAGAAGATCGAAGCCGACAACACCCGTCGTCTTCAACAAAGGCATCAACTCCTTGCACGAAGAAGAAAGCTGGGAGAAGAAGGCCTGAAGCCGGTGCTACCCCTGCCGTCTTCGTCAACAAAAACCGACGCTACAACCGTGGTGCGAAGATCGGTGCTACCCCCGTCATCTTCGTCAAGAAAAACCGACGCTACAACCATCGCACGGAGATCGGTGCTACACCCACCATCTCCGCAAGAAGCTTTCAACTCCGATCAAGCTAAATACGCCCGGAGAAGAAGTCAACCGACGCCACAACCGTCGAGGAAGCCGGAAGAATAAAGAAGACTTGAAGAAGCATCGCCGTTCCCGAAGAAGATCGAGTCAAAGCCAACGCCAGAAGCCAAAGCAGACGCACCGGTAAAGCCCGCGCTAAAGCAACGCACGTGCCAAAGCCAAGCAACTACGACGGTCACAAGCAAAGCACCGCACGTTCTAGCCGATACGACGCAAAGTCCGGAAGAACTAAAGCATCGCAAGTCTCTACCCGTCTACGTTCAAGCGCAAGCGCCAAAGCAAAGCAAAAGCCTGAGCCACGGCAAAGCTACGCCAAAGCCGAAAGCTAAAGCCAAAGCTGACGCCAAAAACACGATCGACGCCGCGAACCGACGATCAAGGACGCAAAGGTCGAGCAAGGATCGAGGAAGACACGAAGACTGAGAAACGAAGCCCAAAGTCTCCCTAGCTGAGAAAGCGCGAAGCACGGACGGGACAAAATCAACGGCCGATATTCCTTAGCCTCTCAAGAAACCCTCACCCTGTAAAGACCTCTGTCCTGGGCAACCCCTTCAGAGCTCTCGCACGAAAACCACGTGGAGACGTGGATCAAAGGGACCCTCCAGAGGATCTCTCCCACAATCTCCTGATAAAAAAATTTGTAATCTCGTGTGATCCGCAATAAAAACGATCCGAATCTTTTTCCGCGCTCACAACTGTGTTACAGGACTTTGAAGGCCACCCCTTTGTCAGCAGCTTTGTTGTCTGAGGAGGAGAAGGGCCGATGATGTCGAGAGCATAGAGCCTTCCTTCCATGGAGACCGCAAGAAACTTGCCGTCACGATACATGACGTCTGTGATAGAACACGGTTCACTCAAGAGGGTCCACTTCCCACCACCCATTATGGTGGTGAATGCCAGCATGTTTATGACGCTGAAGACGGCGACGGCCGTGTAGCAGCCACCTGCAGTCGGTCTCGAGGACAGGACGACCTTCTTGAACGAGACGCAGCGAAACAGATGCGGAGTGTAAGAGTCGGGCTCCCAGTCCAATCGGACGGCGCAAAGGACATGTGAGAGGGAGCCGTCAGAGTTGTAGACGGGGTTCATGCCGGGAATGGTGGCGACGGAGGGGAGGTGAATCTGGGCTCGGGTGAGGGGGTTCAGCAGGCTCACCTCCGAGCGGTCGTCGAGGAGGACATGCCATCCGTCCTGGGACCCGGCACACCACTTGCCTCGCATCTCCGGGATGGGGCGGAAGCGGGGGCGGCGGCGGCGGTCGGGGAGAGCGACGATGCTGCAGGATCCGTCGCCGTCGTCTCCAAAGAGGAGCAGCCACGGCATCTGAGGGGCCTGCGGTAGGAAGAACTCATCTCGGGGCGACGAGACAGAGGCCCACGAAGTGCAGACGGCGCCGAAACGGATGTAGTCCTCAACCGTCAAATGTTTAGCGATGGATCCCAGCAGCTCAATCGGGAGCTCCGCCCAATCTCGGTCGGCGGCGGCGGCGGACATCGCTCATAAAAATTGCCCCTTTACCTTACCGTTTAGGATTTCCTCTGCATGTAAATTTATCTTTTTTTTTATATACAAAAAACGGGATGGAGGCATGGACAAGATTCTAACGTTCTCCTCTCCAATTAGGCTTCCCACCTACACCTTGCACTGATCATCGTCCGTCGCTGACGCGTTGGAAGAGCGATGGCCTTTTCAATGGCCACGATTAAACAATTCAACTCCGGAGTTCCATTACAACCCAAATCGCCTACGCCTTTCTTGGCCCGGCCATTTGTGTTATGCAAACAGGCCGAGAGTCCCCTTTTTGCACAATTGTGTTGTGCTACATGTGGAGGATGCTCTTCGTGTTGTTTGAAGACTCCACTTAACAATCAATTGATTTGAGTTTGACTCGTTGGCTTCATCATTGACATGACATATGGTAGACACTAGAGAGTAGAAGGAAGGGAGTAGGCAAAAACGAGGTGTGAAAGTTCAATCGAAGCCTACGTCTCTATGCGCAACCTTACGTCTCTGTGTGCAACCTTAATCCACAAGCCGAGGATAACTTGTACAAGCGATAAAAGAAGGGCAGAATATAAGATTTGTCCCGGATAAGTGGTTGCCATAAACCTATCCTTTATTCGTAGAGAAGAAGAATAGCTTTGGAAGTGGAAGTGCAATTTTTTGGATAAAAAATACGATCTAGAGTCTGTGTCGAGCCTGCTATTTATAGAAAATGATAGTTCCCAGGCCCCAGGGCGATTTTTCTAGAGGCAAGTTACTGAGCCTGGGCTGCCCCCGTGGGTCCCTCAAGGGCGATCAAACCCTAAGATAACCTGGTGGGCCCCAAGTAGGGATGTCGGACCCCACTAGTGATGTCGTAGGCCTCAATCAAGGTTGGTGGGTCCCACTATCATCAAGAACCCCAGGCATCGCTGACGGTTCCCACCACCGTTGTCATGAGTCCCAGGCAAGGCTAGAGTGCCTTAGCCACATTTTGCACCACACTACCGGTCCGCTGGTTATTGCGGTGAAAGTCGCACAAGGTCCCACTAGGGAGAAAGTCACAAAGCTTTCACCAAACACCTAGAGGAGCTGAGCTCCAACCCCTACAGAGGAGGCAACGTTGGTGCCATGAACATCAATTATAAGCCAAAAGCTCAAGTGTAAAGGAATAACCCCCGGCATGCATTACAACGGAAGAGTCCCGCCTGGCCTGGAAACACCACACCCAGCAGGAAAGTCACCACACCAAGTGGGAGCGTAGCACACGAGGGAGAGATGGGCCCACGGCCAACCATGAGTATCCACAACACCGAGCGGAATACCTAGAGCAGGACTCAAACCCTGAACAAATTTACAATACTAATACCATTGATCGGCATCAAACATGACAATTTAGACTAAAAGTCATCAGACAAGGGAATAAAGGAGAGAGATATAACCTATAACCGGTCATGGGTTCGATCCTCGACTCCAATAATAGGTTTCAGCATCCACTTCCATCCCCAACAGAAGGATGTTCAGACAACCAAACAAGAAAGCACCACTCTTTCAAGTCTAAAACAGAAGAGAGAGAAAAAAAAAAACCCAGAAACACTACAGTTTTGGTCTCTCATCTCTCCAAAACATTCCAGAGCTGTCTTGGAGGAGTAGGCGGCCTCCTCTCTCACGCTAGTTCAGGCCGAAAATGTCATTCAGCATAAAGAAGAGCTTCCCTGCGTTGTCGGCATCAGATGCAACATCTACAAGGAAGAAACAAATATGAACAAGTTCGTTGAAGAGGGAAGTAAAAAAAAAAAATGGAGGACAACAGTGATCTGGCCCATTGTTAATACAGCTTATACATTAAAAAAAATTAGGAGAAGTGCTCATCATGTGCCTTGATTTGCATAATTCACTTCCACATTTTGAGGATTCGTCCGAATCCGAGACGTTCCCCAAACCGGTTCGGATTCTAGCAGTTCTGAACCCCTGAACCCACATTATGCCCCCGAATCGGGTTTAAATCAGATATGGTTCATGCATATAGTCATTATATCCGTTTGAATGACATGTAGTCAATAGTTATTCGATGATTCAAATAAAATATCACAAGACTTGGGTTTAAAACGACTGATTCGAGCATGAATCGGAGCAAACCATACACTTTTTTCTCCGATTTATTAATATTTTTGGTTGAAACCGCCGAACCGGCCTCGTTCCAAACCCGAACCTATTCGTTTTTTGCCCAGCCCGACCCCAAATTCGCAAACCTTGTTCGCTTCCGCTGCGTGTAAATTCATCCCAAGTTCGATGTAGTCATCTTGTTAACCACCATAATGGTACTACTTCAGAGGAAGCACCCGGTGGTGAAGACCTAATGGGGTGGTGTACTCTACCGAGTTTGTCTCCTGAGTTGCACAAAACCCAATTGTGACCTAAGCTTGCCCATGAAGTAAGCACATATAGAGCCAGAAGAATAAGGTAGTCTTGCACCATGGTGGCTCCAAAGGATGCTCGAGTGTAGGCCACAGAACACAATGCAAGGACACAGATGCATGTGTCAGAATATGCCTAGATCCAAACAAGGCGATGGTGTACCCACAAACAAAATGGAGCTACAAAACTGATAGGACAAGAAGTATAGAAACGGGCTCGGCAAAGATGAAATCACTGGTAAGATATGTCCGACCCATGGAAACCGTAACCCATGCACAAAGCAAGATTAAGTTCCTATGTTCTATTGTAGTCCATTGTATTGCCTGAAACCAGTCTCAATAACAGTAGATTGTTGTAAGCACCTTTCCCTTAGATTTCAACCTTTAACATAGTTGGATCTCTAATCACGGGATCTCCCGGAATTCCGTCAAAAGAGACTGGCTCTGGATTTCAAATTTCTCCCACTAGATCATTTTCATGTGAGTGATCCATTGGTTGTGATGGACTAGAGACTCGATATGCTTGGGGGAAGATTCAGGATCCTTGCAGAACACAGAGGCCTTTTGTTGCTCAATTTTAGTCTTATTGGAGATTTGGAGGATACAAATGTTATACCTTTGCTTCTTGACTTCCACCCTTTTGCAACTTGAGTTGCCTTTTATATCTTAGCTCAGCTTTGATGTAATCCCTCGGTGACAATTCTCGGTCGTTTTAAAGAAACTACTCGAAAAGATTTTTGTGGTATGAGCAAATCATAGGCTTTCTCAAGGTTGGCAGATGTTTAATAGGTTACTACCTCGGTCCTTGACTAAGGAGAGAAAAGCAAGAGGAATAATGGATTTTTGAAGCTCATAAAACGTAGTGTATGCACAATCATTAGTATGATTGTATGGCTCAGATTCATGACACTTGTCCATAGCAAGAAAATTACTCAATATAGTTTTTGGTAGAACTCAAAATAAGACCTGAAATAAGATTGTGGACTATGTCAATATTAAGATCTGTGAATATGGTAGGATATTGTGACTACCCTAAAGCTCTGATAACAAATTGATCCAGGAGGAAAGATAAGACTGAGCTTCGATAGCAAACCGATGCATGATACCATGGGCTTAGGAAATTAGTGTTTAGAAGGGATTTAGGATGTGACGACCAAGATCCAATAGGCCAATAGCCAAGAGCCAAGACTCCTGAGGCGGGAATGCCAAGATGGATGAGGTGAGGTGAGGTGAGGTGAGGTGTACAAGGCCATGAGTTAGCCCCACATCGCCTGGAGAGAAGGAGATCCTGAGCTACTTATATAATTTCCCCTCCCAAACATAGAAGACGCGTTTTAAAACCGTGCGCCGCTACGGATTTCGTAAGAACTCCGTAGTTAAGCGTGCTCAGACGAGAGTAGTACCAGGATGGGTGACCTCCCTGGGAAGTTCTCGTGCGAGCACGGGCAAAGCGGACAATATCTTGTGTGTTTGGGGCGGATGTTACAAAATGGTATCAGAGCCGGTTCTCCTCGGGATGGGGGGGTCTAACCCTACACGAGGACGTGTAGCCCTAAGGGGGGTGGATTGTGACGACCAAGATCCAATAGGCCAATAGCCAAGAGCCAAGACTCCTGAGGCGGGAATGCCAAGATGGATGAGGTGAGGTGAGGTGAGGTGTACAAGGCCATGAGTTAGCCCCACATCGCCTGGAGAGAAGGAGATCCTGAGCTACTTATATAATTTCCCCTCCCAAACATAGAAGACGCGTTTTAAAACCGTGCGCCGCTACGGATTTCGTAAGAACTCCGTAGTTAAGCGTGCTCAGACGAGAGTAGTACCAGGATGGGTGACCTCCCTGGGAAGTTCTCGTGCGAGCACGGGCAAAGCGGACAATATCTTGTGTTTGGGGCGGATGTTACATAGGAACCGTGCTATGATCTGGAAGCAGGGGATCAGATCTAAGTTATGTTCTGATTTTGGACAATGATGGTGGCCGAAAGGGTGGTCTAATTTGACTGGATGATGGGTGGTATTGGGAGGGATGTTGGTATGAAATGATTCTGCGATCGGAAAAGGATCTATGGGTCAAATAAATTGATCTGGTGCTTTTTCTAAAAAAATTGGTACCAGAATTTCTAGTTGAAAAAAGGGCTATGAGAGGCTATAATGGGAGTATCCATGCTTGCAGTCTATGTTTAATAAAGTAGCAACTAGGGTAAGCAAGAACAATATTAAGATGTATTATACAAAACAATGGTAAATTAACAGGTTGTATCATCAAGATGATTGAGGACCAAGGCATCACACCAGAAGATCGTAGCAGAGCAGCATCAATTATAGGGAATAAACTCAAGCAAATTTCATTCATGGTCCAACGATTCTCATTTACACTTGTATATATATAAATTAGGAATATTTTACTCCACTTTAGAAGAATGATAAGAAAATAGGTCCGATAATTAGATAATAAAAAAGGTAAATCAACTCGATGATTTAATAAGTAAATCATTCACTATGTAGTAATCAATCGCACTTAAGAATCTTTATTTAAGTAGGAATCCTAGTTCATCCAGGAGTCCTATGTTGAGTAGGAATTCTGAACTCATCAAAGAGTTTTAATATAAGTAGGAATTCTATATTGAGTAAGAATCTATTCTAACTAGGAATCCTATATGAATTTGGATTCAGAGTATAAGTAGGAATGTTGGATATAATAAAAGGAAAACGCTCCCTCTTCTTTACTGAGGTGAGACTAATCCTCCAACATGGCTGCAAACTAACCGAGCTGTGATCTATTTGAGATTGGACTGGGAGCCCGACCCTTACACTCTAGATCTGTTTTGATGCATCTCGTTCAAATAGGTCGTTTAAAGATATTAACAAAGGGTTGGGGTTCAATGTGCACTGGCACAAAAAAGTACTTGGTGGACTCGTCGGATGATCTTCTGTTAGTCTGGAGGGATATAGTTGATGGTAGTGATGAGCATCGAGGCGAGATCTTTACAACTGCATCAATTAAGATCATGAAATTCGACCCTCAGTGATCTTGGGCGACCACTCCCTCTACTTCAGCTCAAGAGATTCCCGACCTGAGACAAAATTGCATCTACTTCACTGAGGTCATGTGGGACTGGATCCCGTCTGACGACGACGAGGAAAACCTAATGATGCGTGATGTGGGGGTATTCAATTTGAAAATGGAACCTTCGACCGATATTATCCTCCAGATCTTCGATTGAACTGCCCTCCACCCCTTTGGTTTGTACCCAGTTTACTATAGGATGATGGCAGTGGTAAGTATAATTGTTTGTCGATTTATTAGCATGCGATGACCAATCTGGCCCAACACGCATTATGTTGTGTGCTTTCTTCCGAATAAATTCATTTCTGCCATGGAGCAAACACCTTACTGGGAATCTTCACGGCACAAAAATTAGTATCATTGGACCATGAATCAAATTTGCTTGAGTTTATCAGTGGTGTATTGGGTGAGCTAAGTTTAAAGTCAATTAGGATTGAGTTTTGGGTTGTTTTCAGATCGAGTCTATAAATACACATATAAATGAGTATCATTGGACCATGAATCAAATTTGCTTGAGTTTATCAGTGGTGTATTGGGTGAGCTAAGTTTAAAGTCGATTAGGATTAAGTTTTGGGTTGTTTTGAGATCGAGTCTATAAATACACATGTAAATGAGTATCATTGGACCATGAATCAATTTATTTGACCCATAAATCCTTATTCGATCGCATCGGTTTGCTAACAAAGCTCAGTCTTATCATTCCTCCTGGATCAATTTGTTATCAGAGCGTAGCCACCTTGTGCTACCATATTCACAAATCATAATATAGACCTAGTCCACAATCTTATTTCAGGTCTTATTTTGAGTGCTACCAAAAATTATATTGAGTACATAATTTTCTTGCTACGGACTACGGTAATGAATCTGAGCCATACGATCGTACTTATGATCGCACATACACTATGTTTTATGAGCTTCAAAAATCCATTATTCCTCTTGCTTTTCTCTCCTTAATTAGTCGATGGCCGGGGTAGCTATACACATTTGCCATCCTTGAGAAAGCCTATGATTTTGAATTGTCACCGAGGGATTACATTAAAGCTGAGCTTAGGTATAAAAGGCAATTCAAGTTGCAAAAAGGGTGGAAGTCGAGAAGCAAAGGTATAACATTTGTATACTCCAAATATGTTAAAGGTTGAAATATAAAGAGGGGTGGGGGGGGTTGGGTGCTTACAACAACCTACTATTATTAAGACTATGGTTTTAGGCAATACAATGGAGTACAGTAGAACATAGGAGCTATGGCAAGGCTACGGAGGCAAGTCAACTGTGTAGATCGGTGATCTCGATCTTTAAAATTTATATTATTTTATGGGCAACGAAAGTCTGTGTAGAGGCTACTATCTTTTGTAACAAGTTATTATCTTGATTTAATAGAATAACTGATCGGGGACTGCATAACCCTCCCTCCTATCGGAGAAGTTCAAAAAAAAACAACATAGGAGCTTAATCTTTGCTTTGTGCATGGGTTACGGTTTCCCGTTTCTATACCTACTCCCTTCCCTCTACTCTATAGTGCCTACCCTACGTCATGTCAATGATCAAGTCAACGAGTCAAACTCAAATCAACTGATTGTTGGGTGGAGTCTTCGGACGACATGAAGATCATCACCCATATGTAGCACAACACAACTGTGCAAAAGGGACCACTCTCAGCCTATTTGGGCAGCCATAGTTGCATCCATGCCAAACCAGCATTGCACTCGGCCCCAACCGGCAAGTAAAGGAGCAATTATGATTATCCCAACGACATTGGCTCTAGCTTGGCACCTGATCGGGACTGAGTGCGATGCTCTGGTCGGGTATGGGACGACCTATGGGTGCAATGGACGGCTGGCCCAAGAAAGGGGTAGGCGATTTGGCTTCTAATGGAACTCCGTTAGAACCTTCGGAGTCGAATTTTTTAATCGTGACCATTGAAACGGCCATCACGCTTCCAACGCGTCAGCGACGGACGATGATCAGTGCAAGGAGTTGTAACCTAGGTGGGCAGTCGTAATTGGAGAAGAGAACATTTATCCACGCAGACAAGATTCGCTCGCATCGCATTTCCCACGTGTGAGGGTTGACCTCTACTCGCACAAGATTAGAATCTAGTCCATGTCCATCCCGTTTTTCGTATATAAAATAAAAGGCTACGTTTGATTAGAAGTATTTAGTCAGTTATTATAGTTACGAGGTATTCTGGATACAAGGCCATTTATTTTGCGGTATTGAATTGCCTCAGTTATGAGGTATCCGAGAGACACCAAACTGACTTACTGTACCGAATACGGTAAAACAAATGAGACAAGTCATACAAGGTATCTGAATTGAAACCCTCAAACTCCAATTTCTCAAAATCCCATTTACATTCAGCTTGGTTAATGAGGTCTTTGACATATAGATTCAGGTTCGAGTTGGTTTGTTGGGCAACCCAGTGGTTAGTGGTGCTAATAATCGAAGGATCCCGGTAGACCGAAACCGACTCCCTATTTTCAATAACCTAACAAACACCTTGTTTGATGTGCTCCATGACTGCAAGCATGTTTCTTCAGGCTTGGGACTGATTGTTTTTGCCACGACAGTCCCAAAAATTCTCTGACATGAGGTATTCCATCCGTATAATTTGGGCCCACCAGGGTCCTTTCTTCCCGAGTTCGGATCTCCTCTAGTCGGTAGGCCCGATGCGCATACAAGGCATGCAGTCGGTTAGGGTTCTATTAACTGTCGGATCGCCTCCATCATACGGCTGTGATGGGCGCAGGCCCACCGGGACCGACCGACCGACGGGAGATCTTTGGTGATGAAGCGCAAAAGGAGTTTCATGGCAAAAGCTTTATTAACACGCTCCTCTAAACCTTGATTCTTAATTTGAAGTTGGTTAGCCTACAAGAAACTTCTGACACTCCCAAATCTACCCTTCCCCTTCCTTACTCTTTCTCTCTTTTACCACCATCAGAGAGAGCTCCGAGGGCGTTTTAGGTTTTTAAACCACCCTTAGCTGTCACTCCCCCCCCCCCCCCCGTACTGCATCGTCCTTGCACCTTTTTCCCATCTCTCTCTTCCTCTCTCTCTCTCTGTCTCTCTCACTCTTAACGGCCGCCGCCTTCGACCTCTACAGGACCCCATCCAACGACCGTCGTCGTCACCCGCCATTCATAACCGACGGCACAAGCCCGCTCCGTCGGGATTCCGACACAGGTGAGCCCTCCTCCAAGAATACACCACCGCCTCCCAAGAATACGACCCGCGCTCCTTCAGGCATTCCGACACTACCTGCAGCCCTTCTTCTCCACCTCCGGCAGCCTCGAGCCAGCGCCCACCCCTGCACCGCCTCATCGTCGTCCTCCTCCTCCTCCCTATTCTCCAGCCAACCCGAAACCCACCGTCAGCCTCTCCTTCTTCCTGAGCCCAACAACCATCCACCTCACCTCCTCCTCCCCTCCTTCCTTACCCACGGTCAACAACCCCACCTCCTTCGTTTCCGGCCAAACCCTCTTTATTTATTTTTTTCTTTTCTTAGATTGAAGGATGCTCTCTATTCGCACCATGGATGTTTATTTATTTTTGTTTGTGTTTTTTAATTTAGGTTCAAGAATTACAGTTTTGTTGATGGTGTCTGAATATATGGCGGAAGAAGAAAATGATATTATTCAAGAGGAAAATGATGAGGAAGAGGAAAAAGATGTTAATGAGAAAGACGAAAATGCTACTATTCAAGAGGAAAATGATGAGGAAGAGGAAAATGTTGTTAATGAGGAAGAAGAAAATGCTATTATTCAAGAGGAAAATGATGAGGAAGAGGAAAATGCTGTTAATGAGGAAGAGGAAAATCCGATTCAACCCCTTTATGATGATCAAGGAAGAGTCTTCTGGTTTGCTTGTTACTCTATGCGACCGGATACGCAGCCATATTTTCATCTTTTACCACCATCAGAGAGAGAGAGAGGAGAGAGATGGGAAAAAGGTACAAGGACGATGCAGTACGGGGGGGGGAAGTGACAGCTAAGGGTGGTTTAAAAACCTTAAACGCCCTCGGATCTCTCTCTGATGGTGGTAAAAAAGAAAGAGTAAGGAAGGGGAAGGGTAGATTTGGGAGTGTCAGAATTTTCTTGTAGGGTAACCAACTTCACTTCCCCCCCGCCCATACTGCATCGTCCTTGCACCTTTTTCCCATCTCTCTTTCTCTCTCTCTCTGATGGTGGTAAAAGATGAAAATAAGGCTGCGTATCCGGCCGCATAGAGTAACAAGCAAAACATAAGACTCTACCTTGATCATCATAAAGGGGTTGAATCGGATTTTCCTCTTCCTCATTAACAGCATTTTCCTCTTCCTCATCATTTTCCTCTTGAATAATAGCATTTTCCTCTTCCTCATTAACAGCATTTTCCTCTTCCTCATCATTTTCCTCTTGAGTAATAGCATTTTCCTCTTCCTCATTAACAGCATCTTCCTCTTCCTCATCATTTTCCTCTTGAATAATAGCATTTTCTTCTTCCGCCATATATTCAGGCACCATCAACAAAACTGTAATTCTTGAGCCTAAATTAAAAAACACAAACAAAAATAAATAAACATCCATGGTGCGAATAGAGAGCATCCCTCAATCTAAGAAAAGAAAAAAAAAATAAAGAGGGTTTGGCCGGAAACGAAGGAGGTGGGGTTGTTGGCCGTGGGTAAAGGAGGGGAGGAGGAGGTGAGGTGGATGGTTGTTGGGCTCAGGAAGGAGAGGCTGACGGTGGGTTTCGGGTTGGCCGGAGAATAGGGAGAAGGAGGAGGGCGACGATGAGGCGGTGCAGGGGTGGGTGCTGGTTCGAGGCTGCCGGAGGTGAAGAAGAAGGGCTGCAGGTAGTGTCGGAATGCCTGAAGGAGCGCGGGTCGTATTCTTGGGAGGCGGTGGTGTATTCTTGGAGGAGGGCTCACCTGTGTCGGAATCCCGACGGAGCGGGCTTGTGCCGTCGGTTATGAACGGCGGGTGACGACGACGGTCGTTGGATGGGGTCCTGTAGAGGTCGAAGGCGGTGGCCGTTAAGAGTGAGAGAGAGAGAGAGAGAGAGAGAGGAAGAGAGAGATGGGAAAAAGGTGCAAGGACGATGCAGTAGGAGGGGGGGAAGTGACAGCTAAGGGTGGTTTAAAAACCTAAAACGCCCTCGGAGCTCTCTCTGATGGTGGCAAAAGAGAGAGTAAGGGGAAGGGTAGATTTGGGAGTGTCAGAATTTGAAGTAGGCTAACCAACTTCAAATTAAGAATCAAGGTTTAAAGGAGCGTGTTAATAAAGCTTTTGCCATGAAGCTCCTTTTGCGCTTCATCACCAAAGATCTCCCGTCGGTCGGTCGGTCCCGGTGGGCCTGCGCCCATCATAGCCGTATGATGGAGGCGATCCGACAGTTAATAGAACCCTAACCGACTGCATGCCTTGTGATGCGCATCGGGCCCACCGACAGGGGCCTACCGACTAGAGGAGATCCGAACTCTGGAAGAAAGGACCCTGGTGGGCCCAAATTATAAGGATGTAATACCTCATGTCAGAGAATTTTTGGGACTGTAGTGGCAAAAACAATCAGTCCCAAGCCTTAAGAAACATGCTTGCAGTCAGGGAGCACATCAAAAAAGGTGTTTGTTGGGTTATTGAAAATAGGGAGTCGGTTTCGGTCTACCGGGATCCTTGGATTATTAGCACCACTAACCACTGGGTTGCCCAACAAACCAACTCGAACATGAATCTATATGTCAAAGACCTCATTAACCAAGCTAAATGTAAATGGAATTTTGAGAAATTGGAGTTTGAGGGTTTCAATTCGGATACCCTGTATGACTTATCTCATTTGTTTTACCGTATCCGGTACAGTGAGTCAGTTTGGTGTCTCTCGGATATCTCATAACTGAGGCAATTCAATACCGCAAAATAAATGGCCTTGTATCCAGAATACCTCGTAACTATAATAACTCACAGAATACTTCTAATCAAACGTAGCCTTTTATTTTAGATACAAAAAACGGGATGGACATGGACTAGATTCTAATCTTGTGCGAGTAGAGGTCAACCCTCACACGTGGAAAATGCGATGCGAGCGAATTTTGTCTGCGTGGATAAATGTTCTCTTCTCCAATTACGACTGCCCACCTAGGTTACAACTCCTTGCACTGATCATCGTCCGTCACTAACGCGTTGGATGCGTGATGGCCGTTTCAATGGTCACGATTAAATCATTCGACTCCGAAGGTTCTAACGAAGTTCCATTAGAAGCCAAATCGCCTACCCCTTTCTTGGGCCAGCCGTCCGTTGCACCCATAGGTCGTCCCATACCCGACCAGAGCATCGCACTCAGTCCCGATCAGGTGCCAAGCTAGAGCCAATGTCGTTGGGATAATCATAGTTGCTCCTTTACTAGCCGGTTGGGGCCGAGTGCAATGCTGGTCTGGCATGGATGCAACTATGGCTGCCCAAATAGGCCGAGAGTGGTCCCTTTTGCACAGTTGTGTTGTGCTACATATGGGGGATGATCTTCGTGTCGTCCGAAGACTCCACCCAACAATCAGTTGATTTGAGTTTGACTCGTTGACTTGATCATTGACATGACGTAGGGTAGGCACTATAGAGTAGAGGGAAGGGAGTAGGTATAGAAACGGGAAACCGTAACCCATGCACAAAGCAAGATTAAGCTCCTATGTTGTTTTTTCTTTGAACTTCTCCGATAGGAGGGAGGGTTATGCAGTCCCCGATCAGTTATTCTATTAAATCAAGATAATAACTTGTTACAAAAGATAGTAGCCTCTACACAGACTTTCGCTGCCCATAGAATAATCTAAATTTTAAAGATCGAGATCACTGATCTACACAGTTGACTTGCCTCCGTAGCCTTGCCATAGCTCTTATGTTCTATTGTACTCCATTGTATTGCCTAAAACCATAGTCTTAATAATAGTAGATTGTTGTAAGCACCCAACCCCCCCCCCCCCACCTTCTTTATATTCCAACCTTTAACATATTTGGAGTATACAAATGTTATACCTTTGCTTCTTGACTTCCACCCTTTTTGCAACTTGAATTGCCTTTTATACCTTAGCTCAGCTTTAATGTAATCCCTCGGTGACGATTCGAAATCATAGGCTTTCTCAAGGATGGCAAATGTGTATAGCTACCCCGGCCATCGACTAATTAAGGAGAGAAAAGCAAGAGGAATAATGGATTTTTGAAGCTCATAAAACATAGTGTATGCGCGATCATAAGTACGATCGTATGGCTCAGATTCATGACCGTAGTCTGTAGCAAGAAAATTACGTGCTCAATATAACTTTTGGTAGCGCTCAAAATAAGACCTGAAATAAGATTGTGGACTAGGTCTATATTATGATCTGTGAATATGGTAGCACAAGGTGACTACCCTCTGATAACAAATTGATCCAGGAGGAATGATAAGACTGAGCTTTGTTAGCAAACCGATGCGATCGGATAAGGATTTATGAGTCAAATAAATTGATTCATGGTTCAATGATACTCATTTACATGTGTATTTATAGACTCGATCTCAAAACAACCTAAAACTCAATCCTAATCGACTTTAAACAACCCAAAACTCAATCCTGAAAACAATTTTTATTCCTAATCTTTATTGAGTTATTCTTTTATTCATAAAGAGATCGAGCTTTTATATAATAGGTCGGTTTACATCCATAAGCTTCCGCAAGGAATATGGGACTAAAGGAGGGGGGCTTACTAAAAGGTCCTTGACAATAGATCCGTTTGGTGAAAAGGATATACAAAGAGATGGTTTTGCACCATGTCCCTCTTGAAAAGATGTGTTTTATAGCAAATCCCTCGTTGACCCCCCCCCCCCCCCCCTCTCTCTCTCTCCTTGAAATAACAAAACTATCCATAATCTTAAAATCACATAGAAGAATAACAATTCGTTAGGAACTCACATTTCACTATAGCAACTACAATGATTTCATTGTTGCAGTTATTGTGACTGCTACAGTTATTGTGATTTCAAAGAATTGTTTTTTTTTACCGAATTGTTGCTCTTCTATTTGATTTCCCTGTACAGCTACATATAGGGGTAAACGGACATTTTCCAAACGAAAGGACAAACGCGAAAGCATCTCTTTACCCGCCCTTATCTCTGAATACGATTTATTTGAAGGACCCACCACTAATTTTCCACTACAAGTAAGCATAAGATGAATGGCAAAAGTCTTAAATTTATCATATTTTAATAACCCAAAAATACTAAGTAAAGTGATAAAAAAAAAGATAATTGGGCCTTGATAGGCCGGGCTTCTACTGGAGACTACACATGCGTATGATCTGGTCCCCATCATTCACCCCAACTTTGAAAGAACTCGACCACGAGTTTTGCCAAGTCAAACCAAGCGTTGAGTTTTGAGACTCTGGTTGGGCTACATAGTAGTCGCCAATATATGAAGCTGATGATGGAAGCGTAGCATATGTGATCGCATTGCACCATAGCCAACTCTCGGGTCCATGCGAACAAGTTGGTGGTGTCGAGCTTGGACCGAAGTTGGAAAACTAGTGACACAAGCTACTATGCAATCAAAACCACAGGCGCAGCCCAAGCGCAAGGGATTTGCATTTGCCTACGCGCAACTAGGCTCTTCTAGGCGTATACCTATATTATTGACTGCATTTTTCTGGATTTTCAGGGGGCCTAAGGGCGCCGTACACGCCCTCTCTCCGAAAATTAAAATCAATCTTTATATATGATGTATTTAAGAAAACAAGAAAAAAAAAACCATGATATAAAAACTGATCGAAGATAAATTCCTCAAATTGCATAAGCATAACATCAATTGAAATCTATCAAAAATTAATAAAGAAATTAACGGTTGTAATATCTTGGTTTGGAACTTGAATAATAAGTTTTAAAAAATTAGAAATTATACGTTAGGAGCTTAAAATAATAAGTCTAGTATTGTCGAGGATAAATGGCATTTTGAGCTTTGCACTCACATTGTCAAAAGCTCTGCAATTGCGTTTAGAGATGAACTCAGATTGGAAAAGATTTAAACACATCTAGATATGGGGATAAACTTAGACTTTCATCAAATCTAAGGTTTTGGAGGGCCTTTAGGGTAAAAAACAAGTTGGGATGTGTATAGGGCGCTTAGGGCCTGTTTGTTTTTCAGACCCGCATAGTAAAGGCTAGTAAATCGGATATGGGCTAGTAAATCTCGCAGATCGACTAGTAAATCGGATAGCCCGGCTATACTTACCACCGTCATCATTCTACAGTAAGCTAGGTGCAAACCAAAGGGGTGGAGGCCAGTTCAATCGAGGATCTGGAAGGTAATATTGATCAAAGGTTCCATCTTCCAAGTTGAATACCCCTACATCACGCATCCTTAGTTTTCCATCACTTTCGTCATCGTCATCGTCGTCGTCGTCGTCATCGTCATCGTCATCGACAGACGGGAGCCAGTCCCACATGACCTCAGTGAAGTAGATACAATTCCGCTTCAGTTGGGGAATCTCCCGAGCTGATAGGGAGATGGAACGGCACAACCCTAGGACGTGGGAGTGGTCGCCCAAGCTCTTCAATGGTTCCCACACGGCCCGTTGAGGGTCGAATTTCATGATCCTAAATGCTCTAGTTTTGAAAATCCACTGCCCATCACTATCATGAGCTACATCTATGTCCCTCCAGACCACAAGAAGATCACCGGACGAGTCCACTAGGTACTTTTCTGTGCTACAGGACTTTGAAGGCCACCCCTTTGTCAGTAGCTTTGTTGTCTGAGGAGGAGAAGGGCCGATGATGTCGAGAGCATAGAGTCTTCCTTCCATGGAGACCGCAAGAAACTTGCCGTCACGATACATGACGTCTGTGATAGAACACGGTTCTTTCAAGAGGGTCCACTTCCCACCACCACCACCACCACCCATTATGGTGGTGAATGCCAGCATGTTTATGACTAGGGGTGTTCATCGGTTCGGGTTGACCCGCCAAACCGAACCGAACCGGTCTATTTGGTTCGGTTTGGATCGGGTATTCTTGACCGTTCGGTTTGGTTCGGTTCCAAAAAAAAAAAACCCGCTATGGCCGGTTCGGTTCTGGGTTGTGAGTTTTTAACCCGAACCATTGGTACTATAACCTCAGTAGTTACTACTATACAATGTACAGTCTCACTAATATTGTACATTACATGGTGGTGACCCCAATTACCACCATTCGATGCATTCAAAACTTTCAAGTGTTCAACGGTGTGATGAAACTAAAAAGTGAAGGGTGTTTACCCACATAATTACTAGCACCCCCAAATCCCAACTTATGAAATATCTCAAAAGTGACAAATTAAGGGTAATTCTATAGGTGCAAATAGCAGCATCCAAAGTTAAAGGCTTAAAAATAAAATCTGAACCAACTCAGCGGCTCAATCATTCATGCCTCACGGTGTGATGACAAGCGATTTGAAAGACCCGCATAACCGAACCGAACCAAACCGAACTTTTCCGGTATGGTTTGGTTCGGTTTTTACCAAGGAATGGTTTGGTTCGGTTTCATTTTCTAGAGAACCGATCAACTTCGGTTCGGTTCCAAATTTATCAAAAAAAACCAACCCGAACCATGAACACCCCTATTTATGACGCTGAAGACGGCCACGGCCGTGTAGCAGCCACCTGCAGTCGGTCTCGAGGACAGGACGACCTTCTTGAACGAGACGCAGCGAAACAGATGCGGAGTGTAAGAGTCGGGCTCCCAGTCCAATCGGACGGCGCAAAGGACATGTGAGAGGGAGCCGTCAGAGTTGTAGACGGGGTTCATGCCGGGAATGGTGGCGACGGAGGGGAGGTGAATCTGGGCTCGGGTGAGGGGGTTCAGCAGGCTCACCTCCGAGCGGTCGTCGAGGAGGACAAGCCATCCGTCCTGGGACCCGGCACACCACTTGCCTCGCATCTCCGGGATGGGGCCGAAGCGGCGGCGGCGGCGGTCGGGGAGAGTGACGATGCTGCAGGATCCGTCGCCGTCGTCCCCGGGGAGGAGCAGCCACGGCATCTGAGGGGCCTGCGGTAGGAAGAACTCATCTCGGGGCGACGAGACAGAGGCCCACGAAGTGCAGGCGGCGCCGAAACGGATGTAGTCCTCAACCGTCAAATGTTTAGCGATGGATCCCAGCAGCTCAATCGGGAGCTCCGCCCAATCTCGGTCGGCGGCGGCCGGCGCTGATAAAAATTGCCCCTTTAACTTTCAGTTTAGGATTGGGATATTTTATTCATACCCCAAAAATCTGTAATTAGCCCCTGTATCCTTATCGTTTCTCAATAACTTACTCAACAATACTTTAATACCAACAATGTGTTACGGATATATATATGGCTGCCCACTTTGGTGGGATATATCTATCCTGACATGTCTATCCCTTTATCCCTAACTCTCTATATATGTGTTATGAATAAACAAGTGGCCTCACTGATTCGTGAGAGCGCAGCCGCCATCTCCGTTTGCATTCTTCTTCTCTCCCTTTCGTAACACGTTATCAACACGATCGACCTCGCCGAGCCCGGGCCGATCTCACACCGCAAGAGAGAGAGAGAAGAAACGAGAACGGAGAGAGAAGCAACGAGTCCGACAGCGAACCTCTGCAGCGACGACCTGCAGCAAATAGCAAACCAGATCTTACCAGGTACTTCGACTCCGGCGAGAACGAATCTCGTCGGAGATTTGCATGATGCTAGCTTCTGTTTCTGCCTGTCACAACCCACTCCAGATCGTACCACCGTGAGTCATCATCATGGCCAATCGGTGGCCGGAACCTCCGGACCGATGAGCATGATGCCGACGGATGGCTGCTCCATGATCGCACAGACCCACCATCGTCCCTGGCTGCTCCATGCGACGGGACTGACGACGTCCGGCGATGATCCCGGGCGGCATGACTGGCGGCGTCCGGCGATGATCCCGGGCGGCTGCTCCATGCGACTGGACCGGCGGTGTCCGACCCAAATCTCGGCCGACTGCTCCCTGCGGCGAGACCGGCGTCGTCCGGTGCTGATCCCGGGCGGTCGCCACCTGTGCGTGACCGGCGACATCCGGCGAGGTGGTGATCTCCCGGAATCTCCGATCGGTTTGGATTTCACCGATGAAATCGGGGAAGATAAGGATAGGGTCACTGTTTTGGGTTTTTAAAACCCAATCACAACTAACCCGACTGCTGTTTATCTTTTGGGTTTTTAATTTCGATGGGTTTTAAAACCTGTTTAACAACCCAACCCGACTGCTGTATAAGCAGGCCCAACCCAACTGTTATATTATAGACCCGAGCCCGAGTCTGAATCCAGACTCAGGCCCGAACTAAGATCAGGCCCGAGCCCAAATCAGGCAAAGGCCCGAGCCCCTCCAGACCCGAGCTCAATCTCAGGCAGGCCCAGATCTAGGCCCAATCTATTTTGAGCCCCTATATTGCTGTATATTTAATCTGTTTTGATTTGGACCATCGATTTAATTATGTGGTCACGAGGCCTGATTGGGAACCGATTTAGTCGATTCAAATATGGATCCTGACTATTTGAACCGCTCTGAACGCATCGGTACGGTCTGATTTTTCAAATTCAAACTATTTAATATATGTTTTAATCTGAACCGTTTAATTTGATATTGTGATCTCAAGTCCATTATAGATCTGTTTTCAGCGATCTATATATGGTTATTGAGTTTTTGGGCCATTCCGGATTCATCGGTATGGTCCGATCTTATCAATTTAAATAAGTTAATGCATGTTTAATATGGACCATCGATTTTAGTTATATGCTTGTGAACTTGATCTAGACCCGATCTAGACGATCCAAATATGGATCTTAGCTTTTGGGTCTGCTCCGGATGCATTGGAATGATCCGATCTTATAAACTCTAATTGTATTTCATTATATCATATCACTTGCTTATGAACATATAGTTGGTAGATATCTTGCTTGATTAAATTGGTTCAAGTGATTTTTATTTGTTGGCCATTTTTCACTTTGTTATTCAAGATAGATATCTTATATCTCGTAGTGTGTATTAATTTTATCATTGTTAAATAAAATGATTTTCACTATTGTCAGTGCCAATACCGAATATTATTTGTTTATGGACATATGTTGACTAGTTAAAATGATAATATTTAACCTCATCCATAGCCTGTGAGTGAGCTCGGCCCTTGTCAGCCGAGACAGTACAATGTGGCTATGGATACATCTTAACTAGTAGTTCCATAACGGTTAGGAATTCGATGTTCCTAGAATCCGATAGTCTTTAATCTATCAATTAACTAGACTCCTATCCCGTCCCCAGATGTCTAACCTTACAAAGTTGGAGTTCGCCGCACTTGATGTCAACGGCAATAATTACTTAGCATGGAGGCTAGATGCTAAGCTCCATCTACAATCAATCAAGTTGGGTAAGGCGATTATAAAGCCTACAGGCACGGAAAGCCTTAGTCCTGAAGACAAGGCTAAAGCGACAATCTTTCTGCGTCGTCACCTACATGTAGACCTGAAGAACGAATATTTAACCGTTGAAGACCCCTTAGTTCTGTGGGAATCCCTATGGGATAGATATGATCATCAAAGGGCTGTCATCCTTCCAGCAGCGAGGAATGAATGGATAAACCTGCGCTACCAAGATTTTAAATCGGTCGCAGAATATAATTCTGCAATGTTTAACATCATGTCCCGACTTGAGCTATGTGGAGAGCCAGTTACCCAAGGACAGATGATCGATAAGACTCTATCCACCTTCCATGCAACGAACGTCCTACTGCAACAACAATATCGGGAGCGAAACTTCCAGAAAATATCAGATCTGATTTCGGTACTCTTAGTTGCAGAGGAGAACAATAAAGTTCTTATGAAGAATCACAACTCCAGACCAACTGGAGCATTGGCGTTCCCTGAAGCGCATGCCAATGAAGGATACCACAGAGGTAGAAGCAGAGGAAGGTTTGGAAGAGGTGGTCGCCATAACCACTCCGGCAGAAGTGGCAGGGGCGACAGAGGTGGCAACCCCAGCAGAGGAGGCTACCGAGGTAGAGGCAGGCGTGGCCACCCCAGCAGAGGTGGACTCAATCCGCAGCAAAATACAAATTTCAAGAAACAGAGTAATAAGCCCTGGCACGCAGAACAAGTGATGGAAGACTCTCCTTCTAATAAGTGGCCTACAGACACTTGTTTCAAGTGTGGGCGTGAAGGCCATTGGTCTCGCAACTGTCGTACATCTAAAGAAGAGGTGGCAAACTTTCAAGCATCACAGAAAGCTGAGGGTAATGCAGTGTTTGACCTCGATAATGATGACCTCCTTGAAGATGAACTCAATGAGATGCAAGGAGAAACCAAGCTCACAACTTCTGATTTCTTCAACGACAACTAGGGGGGACATGATATTTTTCGTGATAAACTGCTATCGTTTATTAGAACAACTGTTTGATTTCTAGTAGTTAATATTTCATTTGCTTGTTAGACTATCATATCGTTTATTTTTATCAGAACAGTTATTTGCTTTATTATAGTTGATATTTCGGTTGCTTGATATCTTTTAGATCTCTCTTATTAAATATTTCTCATATCTGAGTTGTTAGAACATTATCTCAAATAATACTTTATTCCTCTGTAAGGAAATAGAATCTAAGGGAGACATGTATATTGACTATAGCTAGCCTCGCTCGGATAATAGAAGGCTCCGGTAGAACACACCTAGTGTTACTTAATGGAACCCATATCTTTATACAATATGCCTTATACTATAGTAACTCTAAAAGAAATTTACTCAGTTTCAAAGATATAAGAGTAAATGGGTATCACATAGAAACCCTGAGCGAGGAAAACAATGAATTCTTATGTATAACCTCTAGTGTTGGAAACCAGAAGTTTACTCTAGAGAAATTCTCCAATCTATCCTTAGGGATATACGTCACCCACATTGGGATTGTTGAGTCACATGAAAACATGAGCCAACAGCTCAGTACTAATTCAAGACAAATAGTGAGCCAGAAGCTCCATAATCCTATAATTTTTAATATCTGGCATGATTGTTTAGGATATCCGAGGACAATAATGATAAAAACGATCGTAGAAAACTTTTGTCGTCATTCCTTAGCACATTATCAAATATTGAGAACCCTTAACATGTGACATTTTTACCGCAAGATTTGCGGATTGTCACATTGATGAGACAGTCTTCCCGTCGTTAGGGGGAGATAAGAAAGATAATAAACGTCCTGTCCAAGAAGGAACGACGTGAATTATCGTGGAATTCTTCCACTCTGTCTCATCTAGACCCCAGGACTCCCCAATGTGAGCATGACGTTAGGAGAATAAAAGTAAATGAGTCTGACACACGCCAGAAGCGTGGCAGACCTATAGGTTCCAAAGATTTAGCTCCCTGGAAGAGGAGATTAAATAGCATATCACACCATACAGCTCCTGAAGAAGCTGTTCTTAATATAAACTCTTGAAGAGAGGATTCATGACGGTCCGGAAGATGTCATGAATCAAAAACCCAATTTCCCCAAATTAAAGCATATCGCTCCGGAAGAGGTTATGCCCCAGATCCTAGAAGAGACTGGGAAAGAGGTACCGGTACCCAACAATGATGAGATATCTGTGTTCTACACATACTCAGGGAAAATATGGAATATAAAAGAAATAGTCGTTGATGATATATTTTTATATACTACGACAAATGAGATAATAAAGGGTGATGATAATGATATTGAACCATGTAAAATCCCTGAAGGATTTGATTTACCTATACGGTAACCTAGACAGTGAAATATATATGAAAATCCCTGAAGGATTTGATTTACCAAACTCCAAATCTAGAAATACGCATTTAATTAGATTAAAACGAGCATTATACGGTCTGAAACAATCCAGAAGATTGTGGTATAATCGGCTCAGTAAATATCTGTCTAGGAAAAGCTATAAAAATGATATTATATGCCCATGCGTATTTATTAAGAAATCCCAGAATGGATTCACAAAAGCAGCAGTAAATGTAGATGATATAAATCTAATAGGATCTCCCGAAGCGATTGAGAAGACTGCTGGCTATCTTAAAAGGAGTTTGAAATAAAAGACCTGGATGAGTCAAATTTTGCCTCGGCCTGCAGATCGAACGCAATAAGGATGAGACCTTAGTCCATCAAACAAAATATACTGAAAATCTCCTGAAGAGATTTAAAACGGATAAGTGTTATCCACTTAGTACACCCATGGTTGTAAGGTCTTTAGATGCTAACAAAGACCTATACAGGCCTAGAAAAGAAAATGAAGACGTCTTGGGTCCTGAAGTACCCTGGGTCCTGAAGTACCCTATTTAAGTGCAATAGGTGCAATTATTTATTTATCTCAATGCACTAGATCTGATATTCCATTTCCTGTTAATCTACTTGTTAGATATATTTCTGCATCTACACATAGATATTGGAATGGTATAAAACACATATTTAGATACCTAAAGGGAACATTTGACATTGGTTTATACTATTCATGTAAAAAGACTAACCCAATTGGATATGCAGACTCTGGTTATTTATCTGATCCCCATAAAGGGAGATCACAAATATGTTATGTGTTTCTTAAAAGTAATGCAGCATGCCTAGCTCAAATTCAAAATGGCTTCATCAAAGGCGACTCTCCCTGAAATTCTTCTGCACCCATGAACTCCAAGAGAATGAAGAGACTATTATAAAGCAGGAGAAGTCAACTGAGAACCTGACAGATCTCTTCACCAAGGCGCTTCCAAAGTCTACATTTCAGAAGTTGGTGCATCAGATTGGCATGAGGAGACTTCACCAACAGAGCATGTGAATTTTATTTTAAATTGATGTATTAACAGGGTGGGAAGTAGCATCTTAAATGTATTAGGGGGAGGGAGTATTTTTTTTTCTTTTGAAGATTGGTGTAAGCAATGCTTGTAATAGAACGTAAGATAAAGATGAGGGGGAGCATCCTGCAGATGCAGATGGAGACATCCAGGAGAATATCTTTTGCGCATTGTACTCTTTTTCCTGCGATGAGGTTTTTCCCACAGGGTTTTCCCATCGAAAGGTTTTAATGAGGCAGTGTAAGTCGCACCCACTAAGATTCCAGAAGAATCTGAGATTCCAGACGAATCTGTTCCTGAAGAACTATGTTCCTGAAGAACTACGTTCCTGAAGAACGCGTTGTACTCTTTTTCCTTCACTAAAGGTTTAGTCCCATTGGGTTTTCCTTAGTAAGGTTTTAACGAGGCAATGTTTTGAAAAGTGGACATCCAATGGGGAGTGTTACGGATATATATATGACTGCCCACTTTGGTGGGATATATCTATCCTGACATGTCTATCCCTTTATCCCTAACTCTCTATATATGTGTTATGAATAAACAAGAGGCCTCACTGATTCGTGAGAGCGCAGCCGCCATCTCCGTTTGCATCCTTCCTCTCTCCCTTTCGTAACACAATGCCCTTTTTTTTTTGTACCCCAAACCCCAAAGCCCCTACTAAGCGTCTTTTGTACCCCCAACCCAACCCAAGGTTTGTTTAAACTTAGCCCAAGCCCAACCCGTCGGATTAGCCGGGTTGTGCGGGGTGGGTTCTGGTTAACCCGCCCAAAGTCGGGTTGGGCTCGGGTTGGCCCGCCCAAGTTGCAGCTAGGGGGTGGCAATGGGTCGTGTCGTGTCTAGTTTCGTGTCGTGTCCAAAACCCCTAGACCCGGACCCGACCCGTTTAACCAATCGTGTTTAGATCCTAACCCGTACCCGACCCGTTTAATCAATCGTGTTTAGATCCTAAACCCGTACCCGACTCGCTAATAAACGGGTAGACAAGATAAGACCCAGTAAGACCCGTTTACTACCCAGATCTATTCAGTTGACCCGATCCGACCCAATCCGACTCGACCCGACCTGACCCGAAAGACCCACTGGTATTATATATTATAGTATCGAATTGCTGGTAGACTCGACCCGACACAACCCGTTGAATACTAAACGGGTCTTCCCGGGTCTACCGTGTCCAGACCCTAAACCCGGACCCGACCCGTTTATTAAACGGGTCTATCGTGTCGACCCGTTTACGACCCGAACCCGTTTAGCCCTGACCCAGACCCGCTAACTTTGTGTCGGGTCCTGTCGGGTCAAGGAGAAATAATTCGGCTTGGGCTCGGATTAGCCCGCCCAAATTCGGTTTGGGTTCGGGTTGGACTCGGGTTGGGTTCAGGTTGGCCCGCCCAAGTTGCAGCTCTACTTGTGCCTTCAAGTACCAGCCGACCGCATGGGTTTATTTAAGAGTGGGGTGTATTCAAAAGTGCATATAATTGGGGTATATTTAAGGTGGTATGTGTTTAATTGGGGTATAATCAAGTTGGGGCGGGCCATTTAACTAGGGTGTATTGAAGGTGGGGTGTAAGGGGGAAGGATATTTTTGGGATAGGAATGGGGTATGAAAAAAAAAATGGGGTGTGTTCAAGTTTGTTGGAAATGGGGGACTAATTACAGATTTATGGGGTATGAATAAAATTTCCCTTAGGATTTCCTCTGCATATAAATTTATCTTTTTTTTATATAAAAATACGGCTTCCCACCTAGGTTACGACTCTTTGCTCTGATCATCGTCCGTAGCTGACGCATTGGAAGAGCGATGGCCATTTCAATGGCCACGATTAAACAATTCAACTCCGGAGTTCCTTCACAACCCAAATCGCCGACGCCTTTCTTGACCCAGCCGTCCGTTACTTGCACGCATAGGTCCCATATCCGACCAGAACACCGCACTCAGCCCCAATCAAGTGCAAAGCTAAAGCCAATGAAGTAGGGATAATTATAGTCCTTCCTTTACCAGCCAATTGGGGCCGAGTGCAATGCTGGTCTGGCATGGATGCAGCAACTAACGTTGCACAAACAGGCCGAGAGTCCCCTTTTGCACAATTGTGTTGTGCTACATGTGGGGGACGATCTTCGTGTTGTCTGAAGACTCCACCCAACAATCAATTGATTTGAGTTTGACTTATTGGCTTAATCATTGACATGACATAGGGTAGACACCAGAGAGTAGAAGGAAGGGAGTAGGCAAAAACGTGATGTCGAAGTTCAATCGAAGACTACGTCTATGTGCGCAACCTTAATCCATTATCTTAAAAATGTAAAACCACCTTGATAGGCCGAGGGTAACTTGTACAAGAGATCAAAGAAGGGCAGAATATAAGATTTGTCCCTGATGAGTGGTTGCCATAAACCTATCCGTTATTCGTAGAGAAAGAAGCATAGCTTTGGAAGTGGAAGTGCAGTTTTTTCGATAAAAAATACGATCTAGAGTCTGTGTCGAGCCTGTTATTTATAGAAAATGGTGGCTCCCAGGCCCCAAGGCGGTTTTTCTGGAGGCAAGCTACTGAGCCCGGGCTGCCCCCGTGGGTCCCTCAAGGGCGATCAAACCCTAAGATAACATGGTGGGCCCCAAGTAGGGATGTCGGACCCCACTAGTGATATCGTAGGCCTCAATCAAGGTTGGTGGGTCCCACTATCGTCAAGAACTCCAGGCATGGCTGACGGTTCCCACCACCGTTGTCATGAGTCCCAGGCAAGGCTGGAGTGCCTTAGCCACATTTGCACCCACACTACCGGTCCGCTGGTTATTGCGGTGAAAGTCGCACAAGGTCCCACTAGGGAGAAAGTCACAAAGTTTTCGCCAAACACCTAGAGGAGCTGAGCTCCAACCCCTACAGAGGAGGCAACGTTGGTGCCATGAACATCATTATAAGCCAAAAGGTCAAGTGTAAAGGAATAACCCCCGGCATGCATTACAACGGAAGAGTCCCGCCTGGCCTGGAAACACCACACCCAGCAGGAAAGTCACCACACCAAGTGGGAGCGTAGCACACGAGGGAGAGATGGGCCCACGGCCCACCATGAGTATCCACAACACCGAGCGGAATACCTAGAGCAGGACTCAAACCCTGAACAAATTTACAATACTAATACCATTTATCGGCATCAAACATGACAATTTAGACTAAAAGTCATCAAACAAGGGAATAAAGGAGAGAGATATAACCTATAACCGGTCATGGGTTCGATCCTCGACTCCAATAATAGGTTTCAGCATCCACTTCCATCCCCAACAGAAGGATGTTCAGACAACCAAACAAGAAAGCAGCACTCTTTCAAGTCTAAAACAGAAGAGAAAGAAAAAAAAAACCCAGAAACACAACAGTTTTGGTCTCTCATCTCTCCAAAACATTCCAGAGCTGTCTTGGAGGAGTAGGCAGCCTCCTCTCTCACGCTAGTTCAGGCCGAAAATGTCATTCAGCATAAAGAAGAGCTTCCCTGCGTTGTCGGCATCAGATGCAACATCTACAAGGAAGAAACATTAGGAGAACTGCTCATTTTAAGGATTCGTCCGAATCCGAGACGTTCCCCGAACCGGTTCGGATTCTAGCAGATCTGAACCCCTGAACCCACATTATGCCCCCGAATCGGGTTTAAATAAGATATGGTTCATGCATATAGTCATTATATCCGTTTGAATGACATGTAGTCAATAGTTATTCGATGATTCAAATAAAATATCACAAGACTTGGGTTTAAAACGACTGATTCGAGCATGAATCGGAGCAAACCATACACTTTTTTCTCCGATTTATTAATATTATTGGTTGAAACCGCCGAACCGGCCTCGTTCCGAACCTATTCTTTTTTTGCCCAGCCCGACCCCAAATTCGCAAACCTTGTTCGCTTCCGCTGCGTGTAAATTCATCCCAAGTTCGATGTAGTCATCTTGTTAACCACCATAATGGTACTACTTCAGAGGAAGCACCCGGTGGTGAAGACCTAATGGGGTGGTGTACTCTACCGAGTTTGTCTCCTGAGTTGCACAAAACCCAATTGTGACCTAAGCTTGCCCATGAAGTAAGCACATATAGAGCCAGAAGAATAAGGTAGTCTTGCACCATGGTGGCTCCAAAGGATGCTCGAGTGTAGGCCACAGAACACAATGCAAGGACACAGATGCATGTGTCAGAATATGCCTAGATCCAAACAAGGCGATGGTGTACCCACAAACAAAATGGAGCTACAAAACTGATAGGACAAGAAGTATAGAAACGGGCTCGGCAAAGATGAAATCACTGGTAAGATATGTCCGACCCGTTGAAACCCTAACCCATGCACAAGGCAAGATTAAGTTCCTATGTTCTATTGTAGTCCATTGTATTAACTGAAACCAGTCTCAATAACAGTAGATTGTTGTAAGCACCTTTCCCTTAGATTTCAACCTTTAACATAGTTGGATCTCTAATCACGGGATCTCCCGGAATTCCGTCAAAAGAGACTGGCTCTGGATTACAAATTTCTCCCACTAGATCATTTTCATGTGAGTGATCCATTGGTTGTGATGGACTAGAGACTCGATATGCTTGGGGGAAGATTCAGGATCCTTGCAGAACACATAGGCCTTTTGTTGCTCAATTTTAGTCTTATTGGAGATTTGGAGGATACAAATGTTATACCTTTGCTTCTTGACTTCCACCCTTTTGCAACTTGAGTTGCCTTTTATATCTTAGCTCAGCTTTGATGTAATCCCACGGTGACAATTCTCGGTCATTTTAAAGAAACTACTCGAAAAGGTTTTCGTGGTATGAGCAAATCATAGGCTTTCTCAAGGTTGGCAGATGTTTAATAGGATACTACCTCGGTCCTTGACTAAGGAGAGAAAAGCAAGAGGAATAATGGATTTTTGAAGCTCATAAAACGTAGTGTATGCACAATCATTAGTATGATTGTATGGCTCAGATTCATGACACTTGTCCATAGCAAGAAAATTACTCAATATAGTTTTTGGTAGAACTCAAAATAAGACCTGAAATAAGATTGTGGACTATGTCAATATTAAGATCTTTGAATATGGTAGGACATTGTGACTACCCTAAAGCTCTGATAACAAATTGATCCAGGAGGAACGATAAGACTGAGCTTCGATAGCAAACCGATGCATGATACCATGGGCTTGGGAAATTAGTGTTTAGAAGGGATTTAGGAACCGTGCTATGATCTGGAAGCAGGGGATCAGATCTAAGTTATGTTCTGATTTTGGACAATGATGGTGGCCGAAAGGGTGGTCTAGTTTGACTGGATGATGGGTGGTATTGGGAGGGATGTTGGTATGAAATGATTCTGCGATCGGAAAAGGATCTATGGGTCAAATAAATTGATCTGGTGCTTTTTCTAAAAAAATTGGTACCAGAATTTCTAGTTGAGAAAAGGGCTATGAGAGGCTATAATGGGAGTATCCATGCTTGCAGTCTATGTTTAATAAAGTAGCAACTAGGGTAAGCAAGAACAATATTAAGATGTATTATACAAAACAATGGTAAATTAACAGGTTGTATCATCAAGATGATTGAGGACCAAGGCATCACACCAGAAGATCGTAGCAGAGCAGCATCAATTATAGGGAATAAACTCAAGCAAATTTCATTCATGGTCCAACGATTCTCATTTACACTTGTATATATATAAATTAGGAATATTTTACTCCACTTTAGAAGAATGATAAGAAAATAGGTCCGATAATTAGATAATAAAAAAGGTAAATCAACTCGATGATTTAATAAGTAAATCATTCACTATGTAGTAATCAATCGCACTTAAGAATCTTTATTTAAGTAGGAATCCTAGTTCATCCAGGAGTCCTATGTTGAGTAGGAATTCTGAACTCATCAAAGATTTTTAATATAAGTAGGAATTCTATATTGAGTAAGAATCTATTCTAACTAGGAATCCTATATGAATTTGGATTCAGAGTATAAGTAGGAATGTTGGATATAATAAAAGGAAAACGCTCCCTCTTCTTTACTGAGGTGAGACTAATCCTCCAACATGGCTGCAAACTAACCGAGCTGTGATCTATTTGAGATTGGACTGGGAGCCCGACCCTTACACTCCAGATCTGTTTTGATGCATCTCGTTCAAATAGGTCGTTTAAAGATATTAACAAAGGGTTGGGGTTCAATGTACACTGGCACAAAAAAGTACTTGGTGGACTCGTCGGATGATCTTCTGTTAGTCTGGAGGGATATAGTTGATGGTAGTGATGAGCATCGAGGCGAGATCTTTACAACTGCATCAATTAAGATCATGAAATTCGACCCTCAGTGATCTTGGGCGACCACTCCCTCTACTTCAGCTCAAGAGATTCCCGACCTGAGACAAAATTGCATCTACTTCACTGAGGTCATGTGGGACTGGATCCCGTCTGACGACGACGAGGAAAACCTAATGATGCGTGATGTGGGGGTATTCAATTTGAAAATGGAACCTTCGACCGATATTATCCTCCAGATCTTCGATTGAACTGCCCTCCACCCCTTTGGTTTGTACCCAGTTTACTATAGGATGATGGCAGTGGTAAGTATAATTGTTTGTCGATTTATTAGCATGCGATGACCAATCTGGCCCAACACGCATTATGTTGTGTGCTTTCTTCCGAATAAATTCATTTCTGCCATGGAGCAAACACCTTACTGGGAATCTTCACGGCACAAAAATGAGTATCATTGGACCATGAATCAAATTTGCTTGAGTTTATCAGTGGTGTATTGGGTGAGCTAAGTTTAAAGTCGATTAGGATTGAGTTTTGGGTTGTTTTCAGATCGAGTCTATAAATACACATATAAATGAGTATCATTGGACCATGAATCAAATTTGCTTGAGTTTATCAGTGGTGTATTGGGTGAGCTAAGTTTAAAGTCGATTAGGATTAAGTTTTGGGTTGTTTTGAGATCGAGTCTATAAATACACATGTAAATGAGTATCATTGGACCATGAATCAATTTATTTGACCCATAAATCCTTATTCGATCGCATTGGTTTGCTAACAAAGCTCAGTCTTATCATTCCTCCTGGATCAATTTGTTATCAGAGCATAGTCACCTTGTGCTACCATATTCACAGATCATAATATAGACCTAGTCCACAATCTTATTTCAGGTCTTATTTTGAGCGCTACCAAAAATTATATTGAGTACGTAATTTTCTTGCTACGGACTACGGTCATGAATCTGAGCCATACGATCGTACTTATGATCGCACATACACTATGTTTTATGAGCTTCAAAAATCCATTATTCCTCTTGCTTTTCTCTCCTTAATTAGTCGATGGCCGGGGTAGCTATACACATTTGCCATCCTTGAGAAAGCCTATGATTTCGAATGGTCACCGAGGGATTACATTAAAGCTGAGCTTAGGTATAAAAGGCTATTCAAGTTGCAAAAAGGGTGGAAGTCGAGAAGCAAAGGTATAACATTTGTATACTCCAAATATGTTAAAGGTTGAAATATAAAGAGGGGTGGGGGGGGTTGGGTGCTTACAACAACCTACTATTATTAAGACTATGGTTTTATTCAATACAATGGAGTACAGTAGAACATAGGAGCTATGGCAAGGCTACGGAGGCAAGTCAACTGTGTAGATCGGTGATCTCGATCTTTAAAATTTAGATTATTCTATGGGCAACGAAAGTCTGTGTAGAGGCTACTATCTTTTGTAACAAGTTATTATCTTGATTTAATAGAATAACTGGTCGGGAACAGCATAACCCTCCCTCCTATCGGAGAAGTTCAAAAAAAAACAACATAGGAGCTCAATCTTTGCTTTGTGCATGGGTTACGGTTTCCCGTTTCTATACCTACTCCCTTCCCTCTACTCTATAGTGCCTACCCTACGTCATGTCAATGATCAAGTCAACGAGTCAAACTCAAATCAACTGATTGTTGGGTGGAGTCTTCGGACGACACGAAGATCATCTCCCATATGTAGCACAACACAACTGTGCAAAAGGGACCACTCTCGGCCTATTTGGGCAGCCATAGTTGCATCCATGCCAAACCAGCATTGCACTCGGCCCCAACCGGCTAGTAAAGGAGCAACTATGATTATCCCAACGACATTGGCTCTAGCTTGGCACCTGATCGGGACTGAGTGCGATGCTCTGGTCGGGTATGGGACGACCTATGGGTGCAATGGACGGCTGGCCCAAGAAAGGGGTAGGCGATTTGGCATCTAATGGAACTCCGTTAGAACCTTCGGAGTCGAATTTTTTAATCGTGACCATTGAAACGGCCATCACGCTTCCAACGCGTCAGCGACGGACGATGATCAGTGCAAGGAGTTGTAACCTAGGTGGGCAGTCGTAATTGGAGAAGAGAACATTTATCCACGCAGACAAGATTCGCTCGCATCGCATTTCCCACGTGTGAGGGTTGACCTCTACTCGCACAAGATTAGAATCTAGTCCATGTCCATCCCGTTTTTTGTATATAAAATAAAAGGCTACGTTTGATTAGAAGTATTCTGTCAGTTATTATAGTTACGAGGTATTCTGGATACAAGGCCATTTATTTTGCGGTATTAAATTGTCTCAGTTATGAGGTATCCGAGAGACACCAAACTGACTTACTGTACCGAATACGGTAAAACAAATGAGATAAGTCATACAAGGTATCTGAATTGAAACCCTCAAACTCCAATTTCTCAAAATCCCATTTACATTCAGCTTGGTTAATGAGGTCTTTGACATATAGATTCAGGTTCGAGTTGGTTTGTTGGGCAACCGAGTGGTTAGTGGTGCTAATAATCGAAGGATCCCGGTAGACCGAAACCGACTCCCTATTTTCAATAACCCAACAAACACCTTGTTTGATGTGCTCCATGACTGCAAGCATGTTTCTTCAGGCTTGGGACTGATTGTTTTTGCCACGACAGTCCCAAAAATTCTCTGACATGAGGTATTCCATCCGTATAATTTGGGCCCACCAGGGTCCTTTCTTCCCGAGTTCGGATCTCCTCTAGTCGGTAGGCCCCTGTCGGTGGGCCCGATGCGCATACAAGGCATGCAGTCGGTTAGGGTTCTATTAACTGTCGGATCGCCTCCATCATACGGCTGTGATGGGCGCAGGCCCACCGGGACCGACCGACCGACGGGAGATCTTTGGTGATGAAGCGCAAAAGGAGCTTCATGGCAAAAGGTTTATTAACACGCTCCTCTAAACCTTGATTCTTAATTTGAAGTTGGTTAGCCTACAAGAAACTTCTGACACTCCCAAATCTACCCTTCCCCTTCCTCACTCTTTCTCTTTTACCACCATCAGAGAGAGCTCCGAGGGCGTTTTAGTTTTTTAAACCACCCTTAGCTGTCACTCCCCCCCCCGTACTGCATCGTCCTTGCACTTTTTTCCCATCTCTCTCTCTCTGTCTCTCTCACTCTTAACAGTCGCCGCCTTCGACCTCTACAGGACCCCATCCAACGACCGTTGTCGTCACCCGCCATTCATAACCGACGGCACAAGCCCGCTCCGTCGGGATTCCGACACAGGTGAGCCCTCCTCCAAGAATACACCACCGCCTCCCAAGAATACGACCCGCGCTCCTCCAGGCATTCCGACACTACCTGCAGCCCTTCTTCTCCACCTCCGGCAGCCTCGAACCAGCGCCCACCCCTGCACCGCCTCATCGTCGTCCTCCTCCTCCTCCCTATTCTCCCGCCAACCCAAAACCCACCGTCAGCCTCTCCTTCTTCCTGAGCCCAACAACCATCCACCTCACCTCCTCCTCCCCTCCTTCCTTACCCACGGTCAACAACCCCACCTCCTTCGTTTCCGGCCAAACCCTCTTTATTTATTTTTTTCTTTTCTTAGATTGAGGGATGCTCTCTATTCGCACCATGGATGTTTATTTATTTTTGTTTGTGTTTTTTAATTTAGGCTCAAGAATTACAGTTTTGTTGATGGTGCCTGAATATATGGCGGAAGAAGAAAATGCTATTATTCAAGAGGAAAATGATGAGGAAGAGGAAAATGATGTTAATGAAAAAGAGGAAAATGCTACTATTCAAGAGGAAAATGATGAGGAAGAGGAAAATGTTGTTAATGAGGAAGAGGAAAATGCTATTATTCAAGAGGAAAATGATGAGGAAGAGGAAAATGCTGTTAATGAGGAAGAGGAAAATCCGATTCAACCCCTTTATGATGATCAAGGAAGAGTCTTCTGTTTTGCTTGTTACTCTATGCGGCCGGATACGCAGCCATATTTTCATCTTTTACCACCATCAGAGAGAGAGAGAGAGAAAGAGAGAGATGGGAAAAAGGTACAAGGACGATGCAGTACGAGGGGGGAAGTGACAGCTAAGGGTGGTTTAAAAACCTTAAACGCCCTCGGATCTCTCTCTGATGGTGGTAAAAGAGAAAGAGTAGGGAAGGGGAAGGGTAGATTTGGGAGTGTCAGAATTTTCTTGTAGGGTAACCAACTTCACTTCCCCCCCCCATACTGCAACGTCCTTGCACCTTTTTCCCATCTCTCTTCCTCTCTCTCTCTGATGGTGGTAAAAGATGAAAATAAGGCTGCGTATCCGGCCGCATAGAGTAACAAGCAAAACAGAAGACTCTTCCTTGATCATCATAAAGGGGTTGAATCGGATTTTCCTCTTCCTCATTAACAGCATTTTCCTCTTCCTCATCATTTTCCTCTTGAATAATAGCATTTTCCTCTTCCTCATTAACAGCATTTTCCTCTTCCTCATCATTTTCCTCTTGAGTAATAGCATTTTCCTCTTCCTCATTAACAGCATTTTCCTCTTCCTCATCATTTTCCTCTTGAATAATAGCATTTTCTTCTTCCGCCATATATTCAGGCACCATCAACAAAACTGTAATTCTTGAGCCTAAATTAAAAAACACAAACAAAAATAAATAAACATCCATGGTGCGAATAGAGAGCATCCCTCAATCTAAGAAAAGAAAAAAAAATAAAGAGGGTTTGGCCGGAAACGAAGGAGATGGGGTTGTTGGCCGTGGGTAAAGAAGGAGGGGAGGAGAAGGTGAGGTGGATGGTTGTTGGGCTCAGGAAGGAGAGGCTGACGGTGGGTTTCGGGTTGGCCGGAGAATAGGGAGAAGGAGGAGGACGACGATGAGGCGGTGCAGGGGTGGGCGCTGGTTCGAGGCTGCCGGAGGTGAAGAAGAAGGGCTGCAGGTAGTGTCGGAATGCCTGAAGGAGCGCGGGTCGTATTCTTGGGAGGCGGTGGTGTATTCTTGGAGGAGGGCTCACCTGTGTCGGAATCCCGATGGAGCGGGCTTGTGCCGTCGGTTATGAACGGCGGGTGACGACGACGGTCGTTGGATGGGGTCCTGTAGAGGTCGAAGGCGGTGGCCGTTAAGAGTGAGAGAGAGAGAGGAAGAGAGAGATGGGAAAAAGGTGCAAGAACGATGCAGTAGGAGGGGGGGAAGTGACAGCTAAGGGTGGTTTAAAAACCTAAAACGCCCTCGGAGCTCTCTCTGATGGTGGCAAAAGAGAGAGAGTAAGGGGAAGGGTAGATTTGGGAGTGTCAGAATTTGAAGTAGGCTAACCAACTTCAAATTAAGAATCAAGGTTTAGAGGAGCGTGTTAATAAAGGCGGTGGGCCTGCGCCCATCACAGCCGTATGATGGAGGCGATCCGACAGTTAATAGAACCCTAACCGACTGCATGCCTTGTGATGCGCATCGGGCCCACCGACAGGGGCCTACCGACTAGAGGAGATCCGAACTCTGGAAGAAAGGACCCTGGTGGGCCCAAATTATAAGGATGTAATACCTCATGTCAGAGAATTTTTGGGACTGTAGTGGCAAAAACAATCAGTCCCAAGCCTTAAGAAACATGCTTGCAGTCAGGGAGCACATCAAAAAAGGTGTTTGTTGGGTTATTGAAAATAGGGAGTCGGTTTCGGTCTACCGGGATCCTTGGATTATTAGCACCACTAACCACTGGGTTGCCCAACAAACCAACTCGAACATGAATCTATATGTCAAAGAGCTCATTAACCAAGCTAAATGTAAATGGAATTTTGAGAAATTGGAGTTTGAGGGTTTCAATTCGGATACCTTGTATGACTTATCTCATTTGTTTTACCGTATCCGGTACAGTGAGTCAGTTTGGTGTCTCTCGGATATCTCATAACTGAGGCAATTCAATACCGCAAAATAAATGGCCTTGTATCCAGAATACCTCGTAACTATAATAACTCACAGAATACTTCTAATCAAACGTAGCCTTTTATTTTAAATACAAAAAACGGGATGGACATGGACTAGATTCTAATCTTGTGCGAGTAGAGGTCAACCCTCACACGTGGAAAATGCGATGCGAGCGAATTTTGTCTGCGTGGATAAATGTTCTCTTCTCCAATTACGACTGCCCACCTAGGTTACAACTCCTTGCACTGATCATCGTCCGTCACTAACGCGTTGGAAGCGTGATGGCCGTTTCAATGGTCACGATTAAATCATTCGACTCCGAAGGTTCTAACGGAGTTCCATTAGAAGCCAAATCGCCTACCCCTTTCTTGGGCCAGCCGTCCGTTGCACCCATAGGTCATCCCATACCCGACCAGAGCATCGCACTCAGTCCCGATCAGGTGCCAAGCTAGAGCCAATGTCGTTGGGATAATCATAGTTGCTCCTTTACTAGCCGGTTGGGGCCGAGTGCAATGCTGGTCTGGCATGGATGCAACTATGGCTGCCCAAATAGGCCGAGAGTGGTCCCTTTTGCACAGTTGTGTTGTGCTACATATGGGGGATGATCTTCGGGTCGTCCGAAGACTCCACCCAACAATCAGTTGATTTGAGTTTGACTCGTTGACTTGATCATTGACATGACGTAGGGTAGGCACTATAGAGTAGAGGGAAGGGAGTAGGTATAGAAACGGGAAACCGTAACCCATGCACAAAGCAAGATTAAGCTCCTATGTTGTTTTTTCTTTGAACTTCTCCGATAGGAGGGAGGGTTATGCAGTCCCCGATCAGTTATTCTATTAAATCAAGATAATAACTTGTTACAAAAGATAGTAGACTCTACACAGACTTTCGCTGCCCATAGAATAATCTAAATTTTAAAGATCGAGATCAGAGTGAACATTAAAAGATAGTAGGCGGCAGGGGTAGTGGGCGGCGGGGGTGGCGAGTGGTGGACGACAGGGCAGCGGCCGGAGTGGGTGGTGGTCGGCAACGGCGGGCAGTAGGTGTCACGCCCCGGATTTTCCTGCGCATAGAAAACCCGAGGTGTGATAATTTTGATGATTTTTTTTTAAAATATTTTTTTATTTATTCTCCCTTGCTCGGATGGTCCCATCCTCTCAAGAAAGAACCAAAAGATTAAAATAGAAGGAGAACAGCTCGACCATCGAGAGTATCACCTTTGGTGATCAAGAAACCTGCTCCCCAACCAAACAAGGACAGGAGACAGTTCTTGATCACATAAGAGTGTTACTCTTATGGGAGCACGTAGCTCAGCCTGCAGGGCGAACTGGACATCACGTCTACTCAACTGGCCTAGAGGCCCCACACTCAATGTTAGGTTATTAGTATTAGAGAGCAGCTGGTATTCAAACGCTTCAGTCCATTTCCACTAAAAGATTACAATTTACATGGACAATCGGTTAAAACTAATACAGGACTTCCATTATACAACACTTTCAACTATATACAACTCTCGACCTCTATACGACTGACGACTGCTCCACTTCTGCTCCTACTCTGGCATGCCAGCTCTATGATCGCTCCAGTCTTTAGGGTACACTGCTGCTCCAGCTGCAACTCGTCATCCTTTCGCTTTTACACCATGCCAACGAACCTCGATACCTGAATTTGGTATATGATAATTCCCAAACCCTGAGTCACTTCGAAAAGGAACGAAGTGACGCAGCGATCACCCCTAAGATATCTTGCATTCTTGTATGAATACTCTTGGTGATCGTGAAATGCGCTCCCCAACCAAACAAGGACAGGAGACACTTCTTGATCACGCAAGAGTATTACTAAAAATGCGAAGTAAGACGGCTAATAAAATACTTAAATTATCAATCAAGTATGTGATGATTATATTCAAATCATGCCATAATGTCTACTTATAACTATAATTATCCCTTTCATCAATTGATTTCATCTAATGGTTATTAATCAGTACTGTTGATCTCTTATTCAAATTGCATAACCTTAATTTATCAACCCTTCAATATTCTTTGCAACATCAAACCCTTTTTATCATCATTAATAATTACTCAACAAATACGACTCAAGATTATCCACACACCCCTAAATCACTATGCATTACTTTCACTCATCAACACCTAACCATAATTGGATCAATCACTATTAGCCTTACAATATTTGTGGCAAAACCTCAATCTATGTAACGCATTTAAACTCAACGATATAATCCATGATCATCAACCCATGACTGATATCACCTATGTCTCGTCTTTGAGTCAACAATTCATAACGACAATCCATCGTGGTCGATACTACCACAACTTACCATGCGAACGCACTTAGGATAAGGATCTTGCCGAAGCCACAGAAACACAAAATCTAGGGTGCACCCTTGCTTTCCTTCGGGCCCGTCGACCCGGAAAAACCGCGACGGTGCACACTCCCGAGCACTCACGCCCTCACAACCACGGTCCGGTAGCGGCGTCATACAGACCAAGCCCCGCCTCCCAACGTCTCATCGGACCACTACTCCCAGCGACATACCTGATCAAGGCATTCGCTATCTCCGGACTTTCTTATGTCCGAACAGGCATGTCTCTTAGGTAAAACAACTAACCGTCCTCGAGTGCCATGCTTGGGACCCGCAGGTCCCCAAGACTCAGTACCGCAGTACTGGCCCACTAGTGTCAACGACACTCTGCTCTGGCTTCGCAATTCTTGATACTAAAGATAGGTACAGGATCCCGACTTTACATTAGATGACCTACTGTCATCTAAACGATACAAGGATTCTAATGTTACAATACAAACACACAAGTGTACACTAGGTAACCTATTGTCACCTAGAACTATTGGAATTCTGGCATGCACAGTACAAACAAACAGAAGGCCCATTACATACATACACGGGTACAGACATGCATACAGGGGTACAATACATACATACAAGGGTGTAACACACTCAAGTCAGGGCCTGTATTAATCCTATCGTTAGGTACCGATTAACTCATCCTTTTATCTTTTAGATTCATGCATCCGCTAGAAATCTTTCAAAATCTTAATTATATCTTCTCAAATTCAAAACCATCCGGTTGTAATAGCGACCTACTGTTCCTTTTGGAAGAGTCACCAAAACTTAGTTTAGACAATCATTTAGATATAACTTTGACATAACTCTATGTCGATATAGCCTAGCTCACAGGGCTGATGAATCCATCACGCCACCCGACGATTTAACATCGTTGAAACCATGCTACGTGGTAGGTTCAACTATTTGCATGCGACTACATGACCATCATCCGTGTGTGATTATGGGATCCACCCCATCTCGCACACGATGATTATGCAGCATTCCGCATGCATGGATTGAACCTACTACGTACTTTACATGCCTATGCATCTATAGACGTGGTTTGATTCTTTCTAGTCCTGGCACGAATGCCAGTAGATCAGTCCTAGCTGAAGCCACACTTGTCCTTAGCCTAAACGGATTATCAACTATTTTGATTCGTACTTTTGTCATGTTTATCAGTTTAATCACATAAGGTCGTGAACCCTAAAAATCCACCTAGGATCATTGACCCTCAAGTCTATCATAGGGTCATAAACCCTTAACCAAGCATAGGGTTTTTAGCCCTCAAAAGATTATAGGGTCATGGACCCAAATCATGACATTCCTAATAAACATATATCATCAATTCTAATCGCATGTCATCATTCACGTATATATATCATCAAACCAAATATGTCATCTACTATCCTATACATGTCATTAATCCTTAATCCTACCATCATCATTTTCAGGTGTTATTAATTCTAAACATGGCATTATAAGATTTAATTGCACTTGGGTCATCACACCCTAATTGCATATGGTTCATCAGACCCTAATTGTCGTATGGGTCACCAGACTTGATTACACTTAAGTTAAAGCCCTATTTACATATGGGTCCTCTGACCCTAACTACACAAGGGTCCATAGACCCTGATATACTTGGGTCATCAGACCCTGATCGCACTTGGGTCAATTAACAATGGTTATATATGGATAGAGACTCTTAACTCTTATATAGGTCCTAAGACCCTAATTACCTACGGATCATCAGACCTTGATCGTGTATGGGTCATCAGACCCTGGTCACATATCGATCTTCCGACCATGGTTGCTCATGGGTCATCAGACCTTCGTTGTACATATGTCAAGAAACCTTAGCTACACATGGTTCATTTAACCTACTCATGGGTCAGCAAACCCGTATCAGGTATATGTCATCCGACTTTAGTTAAGTATGAGTCATTGGACCCAATCGCATTTGAGTCAATTATACATGGATTGTCAGACCCCAATTGCACATTGATCACTTATAATTCACATTTGCTTTCACAAACATTTTAAGTACGGTTAGGTTTGACTAGTAGGAAATCGTCCCCGGAAGGTACGTGGATCCGACTTTTGGAAGGTTGCGACTCAATGGGCAAGTGGGTCCCCTAAGTCTTCGAGGGTCCCCCACTGGATTCCAATGGTATGAATAGATGGGTCTCTGGATTCGGGATCTGGTGTCGTCAGTTTCACGGCAATCGGAATTCGGACCATAAAGTTACGATCGAACCGTGATTGGTTGAACCGGGTCCCACATAAGGGCATTTTGGTAATTAATTATTTTCTAAATAAACCTACCGTAAACAGGTAGGTCTCTTCGAGCTGGTTCCGTTACCGCCGGTTTCGCTGAATTCCGACACCCTACCGCGAAATGGTGGCAAAGACAAATTTGACGGTTTCACCGTCGTTCGATTCAATCGGGTGGGCCCACTGGTTAACGGTTTGGGTCCCACCATTAATGGATAGGGTCCCACCACTTAAGTGGTGTTAAATGTTAATGTCGACCCCTAATTCCCAGAAAAATTCCATACGGATAGCCATACAATAATTCATATAAAATTTTTATAATTAATTAGAATACCATGGAACAAATCCGAAATGACGGATTTGTCCCCGTCTGCTAAAACCGACTAAACCAGTCGAGGGGGCCATGCCTGTGATCGACGGTCGGAGCTCGGTCGGCCTCCACTGTATCACCCATGCGTAGAGGGCGCGGAGGAGAGCCACCGAGACACGAGCTAGGGAGGTCTGGTTTCGAGCAGGCAGACTCTGGGGTCCATTTTGAGCTTTGATCGTGGCGTTGCCGGCGGAGTCACCGGAGGACGGGGCACGGTTCGGGTCGGCCTCACCTACGGCCTGGGTTGGCGGGGGAGCCTCGAGGTTCGACAAGGATTTCAGGCCCGGCCCGGAAAGGCCGGGTGTTCACATAAACGGAAAGAGGAGTGTGTGTGTGTAGGGGCTTGCCTTGACGTGGAGAAGAGGCCGGGCGGTTGGGCATCCGGACGTCGGGGAGGAGGTCGCTGGAGCACGGGGAGGTCGTCGGTCGTCGCTTAGGTGAGGCCGCCGCCTTTGCAAGTCTCGCCTCCCACCTACTCTCCTACTTCCTCTCCTTTCTTTCTCTCGTTTCTCTCTCTACAGATCTCTCTCTCTAGCTCTATCTGTTTTTCTCTTCTCTCCTCTGATTTCTCTCTTCTCTGCACTCCCTTTTCTCTTCTCTCTTTCTCTCCTCTGGTTTCTCTCTTTCTCTCTTTCTTCTCTCTTTTCCTCTCTTTTTCTCTTTTCGGTTGACCTGAAATGCGGGGCTTGCCGGGGTCGCCGACACCACTGCAACGGAGGAGGCCGGGATTCTCCGCCGGCGCCGGCGCCACTTGCTGCTGCTCCGCCTCCCCCTCTCTTCTCCGATGTCTCTCTCTTCCTCCCAAACTTCTCTCTTTCTCTTCTTTTCTTTCTCCTCTCTCTACGGACCTCTCTCTCTCTTTTCTCTCTCTTCTGGTTCACTGAAATGGGGGGCGGGGTTCGGTTTAATGGGAGAGAGAGGAAGGGCTGTTGAATGATGGGAGGGGCGGGAATTGTGGATCTGGTCCCCCCCCCCTCCTCTCTCCATTTCTCACTCGCTCTCCAATTCCCTCTTCTCTCCATTTCTTCAACTCTCGCTCTCCAATTTTCTCTCTATTCCATCTTGCTCTCTCCATTTACCATATCTCCCTCTCCAATTCCCTCTCCCTCTCTTCATTGATCTCTCCATTTCCTCTCTCCATTTCATCTCTCAAGTGGGACCAGCCAAGTGGAAGAGGCTCAACGGGTTTTGATCGAGTTAGAACGGGGTGGGGTGTGACAAGTTCTATTAATTCCATAATCCCGTGATCATGAGATCGACGGCTAGAATTCATATACACATACAAGGCGGCGCGACCGGGATTCACGCCCGCATGTCATGCGCTCCGAAGATTTCAACGACCTGGATTCACACACGCAAACATGGCACAACGGCTTTGAAGGAAGTTTGTTATAGATGTCCATACCGGGAGTCGAACAAGGAACCTCTCCAACAGAGGGAGCGAGAAAGTACCATTGGGTCACGAGCCCAATAATTTCTTTCTTACCGGTCGAACAAGATTTAATTAGCTAGATGGGCCGGATTGGTCGATTTGGCTCACCTAGGGGTTATACGGACATTGGGTGGGTCCGCTCGTGTCCGGTTTGATCATGTGGGCCCCATACAATTGGCCCATAAAAATAATTATTGAGAACAACTTAGTAAGGAATAATCAGTCATATATTTCAAACCGTAAGTCCGATCCCTGTTCGGGACCTGCCATCGGATAGATATCGATGACGCGGAGCCAATGGTTCCGATTTGATCGGGTTTCACTCATTTGACCGTCCTATATGATGAAAATAACAAAAACAAACATCGGGGTGTGACTCTTCTATCGTGCATCAGAAAATTTTCCAAAAATATCCGTTGGAAAGGTCTCGACTAGACAAACTCACTGGTACAATTTCACAGGGTTTTGATTTCCCAATTGATCACATTGAAGATTTATCCAAAAACTATCTAGTGTCATATCTTTTCATACAAACGTCTATTTAGCGCGCGGGACGCATCAAAGCGGAGGTATCGAAGATACGGACAAACGTATCGTAAAACATTTCTAAGGTTTACGTGAAACAAAACCAGAAAAGAGGACAAACCTACAAGTCCGATAAAAAGGATAAATATATCTTTATAAATTAAAATATTTATAAATGCACCTTAATCAAGCTCGTACTAGGAATAGGGTCCTTATTTTACAATACGCCAAATAATCACCCATATTTTAAATATCATGCCACGTCATTTATTTATAATTTATATATTTTAGAAAATTTAGGGCTCTTACAGTAGGTGTGGTCAGTGTTTTCAAAACCAAATCAGAAGGCAAACGAAAAGGCATCAGGTTCGGTCCAAATCGATGGTATAACCGTTTGAACAGCATGCAAGTATGTTTTTTTAAATAGATATTTACTATATTCTTCAATAGCAAGGTTTGATTCCTGGGTTAACATACAAACCAATTTATTCAAAGACCGAACCGAAACATGTTTCAGTTCCGGTCCAAGTTGGTTGAGCCATCCGGGTCCGGTCTGGTTTCAAAACACTAGGTGTGGTGGGCGGTGACTGTGAGGGTGGTGGCCGGCGGTGAGTGGTAGATGGCGGGGCGACTGCCAACAGGGGTGGACGTCGGCGATGGCAATGCACGGTGGCCGGTGGTGAAACGAGGCAGTGGCGACCGATGGTGGTGGCATCCCCCTAGGGCTCATCCCATAGCTCATCAATCGTGGCCGTTGAAACTAGGATCATCAGTGGAGACGAGTCGAATCCATCGGGGGATGCTCTCTCGATCATGTAATTGCTGACATGGCATGGTCAACGGAGCATTTTACTAGTAAATCAAAAGTTTGACTTGGCTTTTTTAGAGTAAAATTTTTTGACTACTAGTAAATTTTTTGTCATTCACTTTACTACAACTTTTTGAATCCAAACAGCACCAAAGTAAAACTTTTTCTCCATTTACTTTACTAGTTAGCCTGTTGACCGAATACAAACAAGCCCTTAGAGCTTTAGAGAATAAGTGGGCATGGAAAAAGTCAAAGAATGCTAAAAAGAAAAAGAAAAAAATATATGGGCTTTAACCTGTGCAACCTAGGCGCGCCTGGCCTAGGCGCGAGTCTAGGTGCACCCATGCTTCAAGGGGCCTAGGCGATGCCTAGGCGAGGCGCCAACCTTGAACCTTGAGGAGCTTAGTGAGCATATGTGCGCCTTTGACTACATAGAGTACACCGGCAACCTGCCACCCACCCCGACCGTTGAATCACACTAGCCCCGATCTCAAACTCAAAGTTCCTTCACCATGAGTTTACCACGAAGATGACAAACTAGCTTCAAAGTAGAATCAGTAATAGATGCATTCATGAAAATATATTAATCAAAGTGGAGGCCGGAACTTCGATCAGAAGATTTCCTCAATTGATCACAGGCGGTGAATTGAAGATTCATTGACAATATCACCAAATATATTAATAAACTTAATTAGGAAATGAATACCTTAATCTAAAATAGAAAGTTTATAGCTTTTAGTCGAGGAAAGGGGTTCTCTAGTAACTATTGTCAATCACTACCGACCTAGCACCAGCCTCTTGCGGTATTGGAGCATAGTCGATCCCCTTTCTTTATTGGTATCTCTGTATCTCATTAGTGAAGGGATTTGTCATTATTGGTGGTCGATGCGAGGAAGTTTCGTACTGATGTCATCATTTGTGATGTGTTTCTCAGTGATTTTTTTTCCTTCTCTACAAGATTCTGGAAACAGGTTTGCAATCTTACGAGCGCCTGAATTATAATGATTACATCAGTTTCATTTCTTATGATCTTCCCAAGAGGATTAAACTTCATTTTGTTTGAAGAATCTGAAACGACAAACTTGATATGGTTCTTCCGAGTGAGAGCATTAGTCCTTTTTTTTTTTGGGTAAACGTCGTTCATTGAACTATTGTTGCTGTGGTATTGTTTTGTTATCTGAGACATTTATGGTTTTCCTTTGCTTGTAATCGTTATAGATTTATTAAGGTTGACAGACCTTAACTTTTGTTTGTAATAGTTAAAGATTTAATCAGGCTGACGACGTTAAGGTTAATAAATATTGAGTTTTCTAGGGAGCTAAAGCAACAATTAGAAGAAGACACTGAAGCATGCCAAGCCATTTACTGCTACGGTCCAACGATTGATTCTTTTATGGTGGGGAATCTGGACTAGTGCATTTATTTTATTTCTATTCCTTGATGTCAATTCACATCAACATTATTGGCTGAATTTTATCTTTTTTTTGGTTTCATTTTTATGTAGAGATTGACTATGTTCTTGTATTTGCAGCTTAACACTGCAAATGCCTCCATAGATGTGCTTCGGTTTGATTTTGTCTTCTTTTCTTGTGTTATAGCTTTGTGACCCATGATTCTTCTCTAGCTTAGAATTTGCTTATCTCTACTTATCTTTAGTTTCTCCTTTTCAGAAGTGCTTGATTGAATTAAAACTATGGTGTATTTATTTGGTGCTTCAGTAACTTCAGTTGGATGGCCCAAACTTTTGTATCGACCTAAATTGCAATGTCTGATGCTCGACTCTTTTGGAAGACATTTAAGACATTTTTATTGAGGTTAGTCAATGCCAATCTTAGCCATGGCTTGGGGGACTATGTCTTGTCCAAAGATATTGTTACCTGTTAATTTCATATATTTTGGTTGAGATTCTTGAAATTATTTTTGTCACTATGTGATATTCACGTGGCCTGTTCATTGCATTTTTATTAAGGCAATCCTTGTTTTTTACCAATATACAAGCCTCATTAAACCACAAAGAAAGAGACGTAAGAGTTGTAGATAGATTGAGAGGAGAAAAAAGCGATATACTACCTACTAGCATTATGAATCACTCCCAGCGACAAAAAGCATCACACTTCGTTAAGGTTTGATGGAAAGCTCAACACCAGCAATGACAAAAGTAATGCCAATCATCATCCTCCAAGAGGATGCCATTACAATGCTTAAATAGGCCCAAACTTGGAGACAAATTTGCAGAGTAAGCAAAACCATGGTCGGACTAAACCCAAAGGCCCAACAACAAAAAATGGCCTAACTAATTAAAAGCTCAAAACAAAAGCACATACATGAGCTAACCTTACCGAACCCAATTATGCACGGTCCCCAAGTGGGACCCACATCACCCAATACAATACCAAATCAAAGCTTGATATATACTACTCTTTGCTCATTTGTCACATCTCATTGCATCACGTATAGGCATCAGACATTGTAAAAGAGAAAGGGTGCATTTAGGCAATAGAAATGAGGGGTTCAGATATTCTTCTTACTCAAAAAGAGACGTGACAAATGATTGATATATGATCGATGCAAGGGTTTAATAAGAGATATTCGATCATCGAACAATCTTACCAATTATGCACTGTTGACGGATTGGCGGTGTGCTCGGGAGATCTTAATTAAAGTGGAGGCCGGAACTTCGATCAGGAAATTTCCTCAATCAATCACAGGCGGTGGATCTGTAGACTGTCGCCGGGATGAAGAGGATGAGATCACTATAGAACGGCGGTGTAAGAGATCGATCATAGATGCTGATCAGCATCTACCAGATGCTGATCAACATCTGTAGACTGTCGCCGGGATGAAGAGGATGAGTAAGGATAGAGGCACATACCAGATTACCAGGGAGGGAAGCTCATCGCAGGCCAGGGAGCACAAGGGCCAGGGCATGCTAGTCGATCGCGGGAAATCTACTCATCGCAGGCCAGGGATGGAAGCTGGATCGTCGAAGACTTGCGCATGCAAAAAAATTTTGGCGCGTTCATAAATTCGCGCTGAAAAAACCTTAAGTGCGGCGGCCAGGACTCCAATCTCGGCTGCTCCACAGATGTGGGCGGCCTAGATCTCCCTCTAATGCGGCGGCCATTACCACCAACCTCTGATGCGGCGACCTGGATCCCCGAATTAGAGGGGGATCCGCTTCGAAGCAGATCCCCTTTGATGCGGCGAGCTGGACCCCCGAAATTGAGGCTCTGATGCAGCGGCCTAAACCCCCGAATCCCCTCGTCGATGATGCGGCGGCCGTGACGACTGGATGAGGCGGCCGTGTTGGAGAAATCCGGCCCCATTGAGCTGGCCGCCGATTTCGAGAGATAGATCCGGCCCCCTTGAGCTGGCCGCCGATTCCGCGAGAGAGATCCGGCATTCTTCAGCTGGCCGCCGGTTTCGCAAGATAGATCCGGCCCGCCGGATCTGGCCGCCGATTTTTCAGCCGGAAAAACCCTGATATGGTGTAGTGGATCTATATGTGAGGTCGGTGCTTGGATGTGGGGCGCGACTTGTGGTGCAGCTACAGGGAGAGGTGGAGTAGCAGGTGGCACTGTGGATGTTGTGGTAGAGTGAGATGCAACTATTGGCATGGAGGTGCTTTGGAGGCCTGGAGTAGAAGTGGTTTGGGAATTGAAACTGGGTGAAAAAGTGTGTTTGCTAGCTGGAAAAGTAGGTAGGGTAAATGATTGGTATGGGGAAACAGGGAGATGGGGAAGTAAAGTTTGAGAAAGAGGAGAATATGTTCATAAAATTGGACATATAGGTATACGTAGACTACGCCGGTGGTGGGGTCAAGACAACGATATCCTAGATCGGGAGCAGTAATTAACCAGTAAAGATGCAACGTTCGGATCTTGCAGCAATTTTGTTGGACGAGTATGGCCGGAGCCAAGGAAAGCAAAGAGACCCAAACACACGAAGAGAGGAGTAGTCCGGACATGTATGAAACAGAACTTCATAAGGAGATTTGTTGTCAAGAAGAGGGGATGGAAGGCGATTAATAAGATAGGTTACAGTGCAAAGGGCGTCAACCCAAAGGTTGACCGGTAAGGCCGGATGCATGTTGTGAGAGAGTGACTGTGGTTTCAATAATATAGCGATGCTTTCATTCGGCCACCCCGTTATGTTCAGGCATATGAGGACAAGTCACCTGATACAAGATACCAAACTCGGAGAGCGATGTAGAGAAAGCAGTACGTGTTAATGAATTCTTTGCCATCAACAGTGTGAAGAGTTTTAATAGGAGTATTAAAAAGATTTTCCACCAAGGTTTTAAAATAAAGAAAAATAGAAAAGGCATCAGATTTATTTTTTAAAGGAAATAACCATGAATATTTAGAGAAGTCATCAATAAAAATAACATAATAACGTATGATAACCCGTCATAAACGAGGTAGAGGACAATCCCCATACATTAGAGTGGGCTAAGGCCAAAGGTTGACTAACATAAGATATAGAAAACAAAAAAGATAGTTTATGACTCTTCCCAAGATTGCAAGCTTCGCAACAAAAGTGGAGTGGACCTTGAACAGGAAGATCGGAGCGACGTCGAATTATTTGAAGCGGGATAAAGACGGAAGTCCAAGACGAGAGTGCCAGGTGGAAGCAGCTATTGAAGACACGACGAGACCAGTAGAAAACGGAGGTGCTATAGAAATATCCTGAATGGGATAAAGAGCCCTTCATAGCCGGTTTCTTCTTCAAGTAATCTTGCGTCAACTTTGGTTTGTAGCGGCGTTCATTCCAACAATGCTCAAATTGAAAATTTGTGTTGTGCAATGACTTGTATAGAAGTCTTGCATTAGAGATCTGAATATTTTTACAAAAATAAGAATGGGTTAAATCATCTATCAAGCAAAAATTAAAATAAGAATAAGTGTAGAAAAAATATATTGTCATGCTCATTGATGCCACTTTGATATCTTGTCTCAATTTGGGCAAAGCACCCACAAAATTTGTTGGTGGTGAGTTGAAACTGTTGGAATTGGATCCGCTTATCAGAGTCGCAGCGGAAGCAAAACAAAGATCCGAAGATCATACGGTGTATGTTTCATTACAATTAATTCTACAAAACAATCTACATGCAAATCTATGATCTTAGCATATGTGCGGACACCCTAGAGGCATACTACGATCTACGGAAGACATGCATGCATCTAGTTAGGTGTTTAGAATCATCATACCTTGTGGATCTATGATCCGGAGAGAACGGAACGATGATGAACCGCACGTGAATCACAAGGGAAGCTGTCGGATAGCACCTTATCCTTTGCGAATGGAGGAATCCTCGAAGTCCTACCTCTGAGTGCAAGGACTACGAGCCGACGGAGGAATCCGTTGCGAAGACGATGGCGAGCCGCAAGATCTCCTCCTTCTCTTTCTCTCTTCTTCCTTCTCCTTCCTTCCTCCTTCTTCTTCCTTCTCCTTCCTTCCTCCTTCTTCTTCCTTCTTCTTCCTTCTTTTTCCTCTTTCTTCCTTGGCCGAAACCTTAGAGAGGGAGAGGGGTTCGGGTATTAGGAGAGGGAGAGCACATAGGGCCGGCCCCTCCCCCTCCAATCTACATATAGGGCCGGTCTCCTAGTGCCATACGCAAGCTAGGGCTGGCCCTAAAGAGATTAGGATGAGGGGGGGCGGTTTTCAGAGTTTTCAAGTGTCTATCGTGAAGCCTGGATGAAAACGCCCTTCACAAAAAGTAAAAAACTGAAAGAGAGATTGAGTGAGGTGCGCTACTCGGAATCGAGTTCCATCAGCGCCTATGAGCTCTTGGAATTATTCCGCTCATTCTAAGCTCCATATTCAATATGTTCTGAGCCATATTTCAGTATTTACCAAAATATTCCTACGGTCCCTAACACATGTGAATTAGGTTCTTAGGCTCCGGGCTTGTGCTCCATCGCGCTACTTCGCATCCAACGTATCCATCCAGGTCGGGGAATAATTCCTATACGCAACGATAGGGTGGAACCTTCAGGGTTCGGGATCTCTAGCTCCAACCGGATCCCTGATTAACTATTCCGGTGACACATCGAAAGTTCCGTTAATCAGCCCTAATCCGATTAACCCGCGTAGCCACCCAGAGTGTGATGCGAGTTGAACTCTAGTGATCCTAAACTTATGTTACTCCCTCGAAACCCTGTTCTCTACTATACTCTGATAATCCTTAGTCCCTCCTATTACTGGTGCCATGATACGACTCGGGCGGTGGGAAGCACCGTCAGATCCCGATCGATCATCTGACTAGGAATTGATGACTTGTCATCTATAACACCACACACCTTTCGGTGCTATGTCTAGCATCCGAAACATCGTCAGTCATACTGACAACCACCAGGTCTGGGTTAACTGTGTGGACAGATTGATCACCTATCATTGGATTGGACACACAAAAAATTTCAGCCTGATCCAAGACCTGTAGGCCGTCCAAATGTGTTGATTAAAATGGCGAAAAAAATGAACGATTGATAAAAGATCAACACATTTGGACGGCCTACAAGTCTTGGATCGGGCTGAAATTTTTTGTGTGTCCAATCCAAGGGTAGGTGATCAATCCCCCAAAAAAAAAAATCCGAAAATACCCCCGAAGGGGGTGGCCGCACGTTACCCGGCCGCAATGTATCACTACTCTCTCTCTCTCTCTCTCTCTCTCTCTCTATATATATATATATATATATATATATATATATATATATATATATATATATATATATATATATATATATATATATATACCAAATCTACAGTATTATGATCGGGTTTTTGGTCCGAGCTTTCGGGCTTCGTTTCGGGCCGGGCTGCAAGCTCAGGGTGGTGGCCCGAGCCTCTGCCCATGGTGCTTTCGGGCCAGGTCGGGTTCGGGCCGATGGGCTTTTTTTACACCCCTATCTACATCAAGTTGTTGACACAGCAACGGTCCCACCGAAGGTGGCAACAATTCTCGGCACACCGGTGCCTTTAGTGAACACGATCACTACTACAACCGCACTTAGGCGGCACCCCCCCCCCCCCCCCCTTCAGAAAGTTGAAGGGGTTTGGGTTAGTTTTGAAAACCTGAATACTGTCAAAAGGCCGGGTAAAGAAAGTGATGAACAAAATACTACTTTGTATGTTGACAAAAAAATTGTACAAACCGCGGACCCACTTCGATTCAAGAGACGGGGTATCAGACCTAGCACAAGGGGTCAGTGGCCCCCAACACTCAAAGCATACTGATAGGCTTTGGGGTCAATGGGCCCCGTGGTTGTATGGTACGCAGGATGTACGTGCTGAAAATTTTTACCTTATGTAGATAGTGATTTGTATAATAGTACAGTATTGTCCAATCTTTGATTGCCACATCATCCCCTTTAAGCCCAGGCCCCCAACACCCGTTGCAGTGAAGTTTTTTTTTTTTTTTAAGAGTATTTTTTTGGATGTTTCCAGCAGATTGCTGCTCCAGATGCTCGATGATACATCTGAACCGTTCACTGAAGAATAGGGAACTGTCCGATCTAAATTTATGCCTAACTATGACCCATCCATGTCACGCATACCTTTTTTACACATAACAATACTTGGCTCCAATAGGTGTTGGAGCAACGGGCTCCAATAGCTGATATGGCAATTAATTATTGGACTAAACCCACTTAAAACATATAGGGTCTACTCCAATGGCTATATGTGGGGCCCAAATTACAACTTTAGGTTAAGCCTTTTTTTTTTGGGTTATTTTGACTTTGCCCCCCAAATTTTGCTTTGAATTAGATTTTACCCCCCATGTTTTCATTAATTAGACTTTACCCCCCAAAAGTAACTGTTCCGTCAGCTCTTCATCTAAGAGGAAGGGTAAACTGACGGAAAAGAAATAAAATTTTGAGAGGTGAGCTGATGGAATGTTAGTTTTGGGGGGGTAAAGTCTAATTCAAGGCAAAATTTGGGGGGCAAAGTCAAAATAACCCCCTTTTTTTAATCGGTTTACATTGATTGCCCAATAAGGGGTTGGAGCTCACTCCTCCAACATCTGTTGGAGCCAAGTATTGTACGCACCATCATGTTGCTGTGCCCTTTCTCTTGTGTAGTACCGAACGGGTTTTGCGTCTCTGTTGGTTTGTAGGTGGTGGTCGATTGCAACTGGAGGTGGGGAAGAAGATTAGGAGTGGAAGGAGAGGGAGCTAGATGGCCAGGTGCTGGCCGGAGCTTAGTGGGGAATTTGAAGAAGAGAGGAGGAGCTCGGGGAGGTGTCCGGTGAAGGTCGGTTTTGGGTTGCAAGGAAGCAGGCCGGAGGAAGGAGGTGGTGAAGGTTGGCATCGTTTTGGTTATGCTGGAGCCGGAGAAGAAGAAGGAAGGGGTGAAGGGAGGTGAGCTGTGGAGTCTGTGAGCTGTCGAGAAGAAGAAGAGGGGAGGTGGATGGGGTGCAGCAGTGCTGTGCTGGTGGTGTCAGTCGGAGCCATGAGGGAAGGAGGTAGAGGAAGGAGAAGGAGGGAGGAGGGGTGTGCAGGTGGGTTTCGAGTTGACGTCCGGAGGGGTCTTCGGAGCATAGGAAGAAGAAAGAGGGGAAGGAGGTGGGGAAAAAGAGGAAGGATGGGTGGAAGGAAGAAGTCGGGATCGGAGGAGGCATTGCCGGAGTCGAAGAAGGAGGCGAAGGAACTTAAGGAGTAGGTGTCGGGTCTCGTCGGAGGTGGGGAGGAAGAGAAATGAGAGGGAGGTAGGGTGCAGGACCAGGGGAGGATGGAAGAAGAGATGGGGAGGAGAAGGAGGGGAGGAAGGTGCATGTAGTGTTGAGGAGGGGCTCATCAATGACTGGCGACGCTCGGTGGACGCCGGTGAAGCGTCGAAGCACGTTGGGGACGAAGGAGCTTGGTGGTGGCTCGGCTCTTCGGCGTCGCAAGGTGACAGTGGCGGCACTCTCCGGTAGCGGGCGAAGGCCAAGGGCAACGGACAGTGGCTGATTGAGAGGAGAGAGAGAGAGAGAGAGAGAGAGAGAGAGAGAGAGAGAGAGAGAGAGAGAAGTGAGGGTACAGTAAAGTGGGGAGGGTTGACAACTGAGAAGTGAAAGATAGAGAGAGAGAGAGAGGAAGCCAGGGAGAAAGAGACGGGGGGACGGTCTGAGTGTAATTATAGAGGAGTGGGACCATTTGTAAGTGGCAGACACATTTTTACATTAAAATCCATCATTCAATAATTGAATTTATTTTTTACAATTTGATCCTTCATTCATTTATTTCTTCTCCTTGTCAATCTCATCCCTCCATCTTATCTTCATTCAATCTCATCCGTTCCTCCATACCCAAATGAATTGTACTAATCCAAATGATTCGTTACGGACGACTGTGATCGAGTCTCCCTGTTTATCCCCCTCCTCTTGATAAATCTCAGCCGCTGCTTTGTCTTAGTTAATTTGCCCCCCCACAATTGTTGTCTCTTATATATATATATATATATATATATATATATATATATATATATATATATATATATATATATATATATATATATATATATATATATATATATATATATATATATATATATATATATATATATATATATATATATATATATATATATATATATATATATATATATATATATATATATATATATATATATGAGGAATGGGATGCTGCCTATCAAAGCAGTATTTTTTGCTGCTTTGAGACATTGTTTGACCATCCTAGAAGTTTTGGAATTTGATGAAATTTGGTGAGGGTGTTGTCTAGGGTAAGATGATCATCCTCACAAATTTTCATCAAATTCCAAAACTTCTAGGGGGTTCAAATGGTCGAAGCAAAATGCTGTCGTCTGCAGTCACCGTTAAAATCTGCAGCATTTTGCTTCGACCATTTGACCCTCTTAGAAGTTTTGGAATTTGATGAAAATTTGTGAGGATGATCATCTTACCCTAGACAACACCCTCACCAAATTTCATCAAATTCCAAAACTTCTAGGATGGTCAAACAATGTCTCAAAGCAGCAAAAAACGCTGCTTTGATAGGCAGCATCCCATTCCTCTCTCTCTCTCTCTCTATATATATATATATATATATATATATATATATATATATAGAGGAATGGGATGCTGCCTATCAAAGCAGCGTTTTTTGCTGCTTTGAGATATTGTTTGACCATCCTAGAAGTTTTGGAATTTGATGAAATTTGGTGAGGGTGTTTTCTAGGGTAAGATGATCATCCTCACAAATTTTCATCAAATTCCAAAACTTCTAAGAGGGTCAAATGGTCGAAGCAAAATGCTGCAGATTTTAACGGCGACTGCAGACGACTGATTTTGCTTCGACCATTTGACCCTCTTAGAAGTTTTGGAATTTGATGAAAATTTGTGAGGATGATCATCTTACCCTAGACAACACCCTCACCAAATTTCATCCCATTCCAAAACTTCTAGGATGATCAAACAATGTATCAAAGCAGCAAAAAATGCTGCTTTGATAGGCAGCATCCCATTCCTCTCTCTCTCTCTCTCTATCTATCTATATATATATATATATATATATATATATATATATATATATATATATATATATATATATATATATATATATATATATATATATATATATATATATATATATATATATATATATATATATATATATATATATAGAGAGAGAGAGAGAGAGAGAGAGAGAGTAGTGATCGGGTGCGAAACCTGCGAAAATTAGTTATTTGCGAAACCCATCCGCAGCCGTCCGATCGAACGATCGGTGTTCACCCCGCCCACCGACCGCTGCTGTTACTGTGCCGCGCACAGTAACAGCGATTTCGGTGGGTGGGGTGAACGATGGTCGTCCGATCTGCGTGAATCGAACGATTAATAATCTCTCAGGCCGGATAAAATTATTAACCGTTCGATCGAATGATCGAACGGGTGAGATCCCGTGGGAAACCATCAAATAGGACAAAAGGTAATGATTACAATCATCCGTTCGATCATTCGATCGAACGGTTAATAATTTTAACCGGCCTGAGAGATTTTTAATCGTTCGATTCACGCAGATCGGACGGCCAACGTTCACCCCACCCACCGAAATCGCTGTTAATGTGCCCGCACAGTAACAGTAGCGGTCGGTGGGCGGGGTGAACACCGATCGTTCGATCGGTTGATCGGACGGCTGCGGATGGGTTTCGCAAATAACGAATTTTCGCATCTAAACCGGTTTCGCAATAGATCGGCCCTCTCTCTCTCTCTCTCTCTCTCTATATATATATATATATATATATATATATATATATATATATATATATATATATATATATATATATATATATATATATAGGGGAGGGATACTCTTACTCATGAGATCTTACTAATGATCCCAGCCATCCATTGCGATCTTGATGGCTGGGATCAATTCTCTCCCTCTCTCTCAATCTCTCTCTCAATCTGTAATAACAGACCCCCGACCCCCCATCCCGACCCCTGACCCCGACCCCAACCCCATCCCCATCCCCTCCGGCTCCGGCTGCCCCCCGACCCCCCCTCCGGCAGCCGCGATCCCGACCCCTTTCCCTCCGGCAGCCCGATTCCCTCCGGTAGCCCCGCGACCCCCCCTCCGGCAGCCGCAACCCCGACCCCTTCCCCTCCGGCTCCGGTAGCCCTCCGACCCCGACCCCGCAGCCCCCCGCAACTCCGCGCCCGCCGCCCCGTGCCGCCCCTCGCCGGCCCGCGCCCGCGCTTGCTCCGGCCCCGCCGCCCCTCGCCGGCCCGTGCCTGCTCCGACCCCGACCCTGCAGCTCCGCGTCCGCCGCCCCTCGCCGGCCCCGCTCCGGCCCGTCGCTCCGCGCCCCGCGTCGGAGCCGGTGGGGAAGGTCGGTGTCAGGGGGGGTGTGGTCGCTGTTCAGTTCACATTTGAGAGAGAGAGAGAGATAGAGGGATGGAGATTGAGGGAAAATCCCAGCCATCCATCGCAATCTGATGGATGGCTGGGATCATTAGTAAAAGCTGCTAGTAAGAGCTGGCTTGTAAGAGTATCCCTCCCCATATATATATATATATATATATATATATATATATATATATATATATATATATATATATATATATATATATATATATATATATATATATATATATATATATATATATATATATATATATATATATATATATATACATACTAAAATGGAAGCCTCTCTCCTATGGACGCCTTTAAAGAGGTAGAATTCTTCTTCCGTGTGTGAACGCGTCTCTCTTTTAAATCTATTTAAAACCTAACATAAAGATGATAAATTTTCATTCAATGACATTTAATGGTCATTTGATGTTAATCTCTCTCTCTCTCCCTCTCACTTTCTCTCTCTCTTTCTCTCTCTCAAGTGAATCACACTCACTTCAGATTTCACACTTCTTTGAACAGTTGCGATGTCCTCTTTGCCAAATGGCGTGCATCTAGCACATTCGGACATTACGCGGGTTTCTTACTAGTAATTTACTATACATGCTTGTATTTTTAAGCGAATGAACCTATTCTTGCTATGATTATGATCATTAATAGCCTGCTCTACTTATATGTTGTTTATAGTTTTTTATATGTATTATTTTGTGATAGAAATGCGTAAAGAAAATTATGTTGATGCTTGCACAAAAGTAATAATTGGCCCAAAGTAAGATAGTTATTATACAGTAGAAGAAAAAATCTGGTCCAACACAAATTATGTTCTGTGCTTTCTTTTGTATAAACCCATTTTTGCCTTGGAACAAACACCTTATTGGGAACCTTCGCGATATAAAAATGCACCACTATTGATAAATGAAAAAGGATATTTGGACGCTTAAAATTATTAAGCGGCCCCAATTTCTTGGTACATCCAATCCAAAATTAGAAATACCGAACACAACTTTCAACTAATCTCCTCTCCCCCATTCCTTCCCTAATCATTGGTGCCCGTGCAAGTCACCGTCGTCGACGCAATTGATTATCATTCAGGTTTTCGTCATTGCCTCCTCAATTTCTTCTTAATTAATCTACTTCCTAACTGAAGCCCTCACTCATCGGTCTTCTTCCTCTTTTATCCTCTCCGTTTATCCTCTTCAATCTTCCCCGCCAAAACCTTAGGTGGTGTAGTATGCACAGGCTCCAATGGTGACGGGATGCATGGAAATCGCCGGCGGCGACAGGATGTACGGTGGTGTTCGGCTGCACAAACAGAAGAGGATTCCTACTGCGAATTGTCGGTTGGCAGACTGAAAGGTGATAGTCCATCGATCAAAGCGCCAAAAAATAAGAATTCCGTCTGATTTGCCAACAATGTCAACGCAATAGTAAGTCTATCCTAAACCAAACTGATGCACAAACGACACCGTAGTTATCGTGCCCACCAGGTTATCTTAGGGTCTGACTGCCCTTGAGGGACCCACGGGGGCAGCCCGGGCTTAGTAGCTTGCCTCCAGAAAAACCGCCCTGGGGCCTGGGAGCTACCATTTTCTATAAATAGCAGGCTCGACACAGACTCTAGATCGTATTTTTTATCGAAAAAACTGCACTTCCACTTCCAAAGCTATTCTTCTTCTCTACGAATAAAGGATAGGTTTATGGCAACCACTCATCAGGGACAATTCTTATATTCTGCCCTTCTTTGATCGCTTGTACAAGTTACCCTCGGCCTATCGAGGTGGCTTTACATTTTTGAGAAAGTGGATTAAGGTTGCGCACATAGACGTAGTCATCGATTGAACTTTGACATCACGTTTTTGCCTACTCCCTTCCTTCTACTCTCTGGTGTCTACCCTATGTCATGCCAATGATCAAGCCAACAAGTCAAACTCAAATCAATTGATTGTTGGGTGGAGTCTTCAGATAACACGAAGATCATCCCCAACATGTAGAACAACACAATTGTGCAAAAGGGGACTCTCGGCCTGTTTGTGCAACCTTAGTTGCTACATCCATACCAGACCAGCATTGCACTCAGCCCCAACTGGATGCAAAAGGGGCCTAGGCGAGGCGCCAACCTTGAACCTTGAGGAGCTTAGTGAGCATATGTGCGCATGTCATGAGATGCATTGCATTATTAAGTTCTTTATGATCCTGCAACTCAACCAATCATCTTATGTATGATATGCTGATACTGATACTACAACTATATGTTTAATCAAGTAATATGGCAACATGATGATAATTGGTGTAATACCCGTAAAAAAAAAAAAAAAAAAAAATCCTAGAAATTTCTTTTGTTGCACCTATGAATGGTCGTCTGATGTACACTAATAATTAAAAGTTGTGTTTGTATTCTGTTGGCGATTGGGCGGTGAGGTTTGACACAATGTCGGATCGGACCATGGGTCTCAGATCCAAATCGCCAGGTGACAGAATTGTAGCGGAGTGCTTGTATGCACAAATGTGTGTGTGTATGTGCATATAAATAAATATTTAAATAAAGATTACATGTTACCTATCTATGTTAATTTACGGCAGCAATCCGTGCCTGAGTAGCACAGGTCACCGAGGTCGACCCGCCCATCGACCAATTATCTTTTGTTTGCATATTCATCATTGGTTAGAGGGATTCTAAATTCAGAATTAAATTAAATAATCCATATTATATGCTAAGATGAGAAGAAATTAGAGCATAGGATTATCTCAAACCCTTACTGATATGAGTCACACTATGTCATCTTTTTAGTATGAAATACTGGCCGTCAGATCCGATTTGGTCCTATCCGTTCTTTTCCTTCCATTGCATCGCACCACTTTTGAAAGCCTTATCTGGTTTCCTTCACATCATGTAAACCCCCAAGTCAACCTCCCATCATATCCTTAATTAATGCCCATCAGATTTACTTGACCGCCCACCTCTTTCCGTGTCTCCTGTGTCTCATTTACACCGTTTCAACATTTCCCATGTTCTCCAAATCTCTTACAACTCCTTCAGCCACCTCCCTTCCCTCTTAAATAGCCCTCCATCCCCTCCTCTTTCCTTTAACCGAACCATAGTCACCAATCCCCCAAAATCCCAACTCTCTCTCTCTCTCTCTCTCTCTCTCTCTCTCTCTCTCTCTCTCTTGTGTTGTGCATGCGGCCCACATGGAGGAGCAGCAGTGAGGAGGAGGAGATCCGACCAGGTGGGATCCCCCTCCACCCTTTTTTTTTTCCCATTCCCTTACTCTCCACTATCCTTCTTTGATTGGACTAATTTCCCCCTTCTTCTCTTCATCCCCTCCTCCCTTCTCCCTGATTTTCTTTCTCTTTATCTTGACTGCGTGTGGCAGCCATCGTGGAGGACTCGATGTGGTGAAGCTACCATACCTGTGGAGAAAAACTCGATCAACGCCCAACTCCTCCCTTATTCTGTCCCTCCGATTCATGCGTGGCCGGCACGAACGAGAAGACGGCTACATAAAAGGAGCCTCGGCATAGGTCAGCTCCTCCCCTTCTCTCTCTCTATCTCTAGCTCCCCTTCTCTTCTATGATTTCTTTTTGGTCGCCCATATCTTGCGCCCTTGTCGCTACAGTCATTGCCGATCAATTGGCCAGCGACTGAATGACTAGGTGGCACTCCGTCCACCTTTTGTACCACCCCATGTGTTCCTTCCTCACCTATTATCCTTGTCTATGTATGCAGAGGGGATTATCCCATCTCTTTTTCCCTCATTTGGTAATAAGGTGAAGAAGAGATAGATAATGCTGATGGTGATGATGGGAATGGTGTTAGTCACTAGGATGGTGCAATTTTCCTTGAGCCCTAATGCATCTCCATGAGCCGATGAACCCCATCGAGCTAAACCACTTGGTTCATCACACCAACAGCCATTTTTGGCTAACACCTTTGCCAAGGTGGCTTCGGCCACACTCGACCATATGAATGGGTCCTTGTAACCAACTCTAGTGCATCAACAATTGTCAAATGACCTCCACTAGCCATGGGTATAGTCCTTATTGCACCGTCAGCCGTTGTACTTTGGTACCAATGTCGCCGATCCCGAGATTGACCGGGCAAGGCAAGGCAACAGTTGTCAACTTGGGTTTAGGCCCAACTAGGCCATGGAAGGCAGCCGTACCCATCGACCACATCATCTTGCATGCCAATGGCCATGCATCGCTAGCGCCTAAACCCTTTGCTTGGGCCAACTCGGCCTACCTCTCTTGAGATCAGATAACCTTAGGCTTGCCACGTTCACTTTGACAGAGTTAACTGTGATGACCTGCGAGCGTCGAAAGCGGGAGCCATCCACCTAGCTTGGAACCACAACCGTCTGTCAGGTGACATCTACTTTTAAAAATAGTTTTTAATGGCATAAAATGTTGCAATTGAAATATTTATTATTAATTAAATATTCTAATATATTAAAATTAGACTTAAGTGCCATGAGCATGGCATGCATACGGGTCTTGCTGGGCTTGTCGCATGTGGTCAATAGACCCCATCTTGCATGTGGCGTTGCGATACCGCCGACGCATGCATGGAATATATATATATATATATATATATATATATATATATATATATATATATATATATATATATATATATATATATATATATATATATATATAATTAAAATGTGCAACTTATACCTGTTCGGACATAATAACTTTAGCGACTTATTCTTAAAATATAACAAGTTAAAAAGAAAAACCCCAATAATAAATTAATATTGGATTATGGTCCCCACACTCGTAGAAGTGTAGGGGAAATTAGAATAGCTAAACATGGGTATTCCTGGGGGTTGAGTCGCTGAGGAGCGACTAATAGTCCCTATGGTTGACACGGTGATAAGAGAGTTAGACAGTGGTGGAACACGTTTCCTGATTTGGAAGTTAGAACTGAAAGAGAAAATAATAAAATAAGCTACCTATAGAGGTAGGGACCCCGCATACATTGGGAAGGTGAACCTCCCACGAGTGTGCACTGAAAGCCAAAAGTAGGTTTGGGGTCACGGGCACGGGTTTCAAGAAAGTCAGGTAACTGCCCTTTTTGGGGCCTGACTTAGGAAACCCCGACCTGGGGTCGCAGTAGCCCCCGAAGCAAAGCAAGCTGGGCGGGAGTGCTCCACCGTGAAAGACGGGAAAACCATTTGGCCAATTGGATAGTGTTGCATGAATGGATCCCATGCATGGATAGAGCTGGCCCTCTGATACGAAATAAAGGCCCAATAGTAATGCCTACTGGGGGCAGGTTGAACAAAATAATACCAGGGTTCACATTAGGATAGAAAATAATTAATTACTTGAGTATACTATTATTACCTTTATTGATTTATTGTATAATTTGGATTTAGATATAAAACTTCAGCTATGTTTAGAAATGATAATTTTGAGTGTGACTTGAATTAAAAGGCATTCATTTCTAGTTATTAAAAACTATTTGGATGTCACTAGCCTTCGCCGGCTAATCTTCCAATTCATTTTGGGGGCTGCCCATTCCCACGGGCAGACTCTCTTTCAGGACAGGAGATTCAGAAGCACCAGCATATTTATTCTCTTTTGGTGTTTCCTTTCAGTGTTCTCTTTTGGCAGTACGTTGTTACTCTTTATTAGAATAATGTAAGAATTGCTGAAAATAACATTTAGTTTAGTTTTGGGATCAGACTTGTGCAATGATACAGCTGTATAGAGCATCCACCTGGTAGACCTCTCCTCAAGGCTCTTCTTAACCCTAATAATTAGTCAATGAAAAGTATTTATAAGACTTAAACTGACATCCTGTAGATAGGAACACCAGTTCTTATTCCTTTGTACCCGAGAGTCAGGTGAGTGGGCGAGGTCTTTAGCTCGTCGTTGGAGGCTCGAGTTGTAACTTAGTGAGACATAAGTAGTTTAAAGCGTGTGAGAATCTTGACTCAGTCACCAGTTCACTTGACTTAACCCTCTTTCCCATTCTTCCTCTCTTCACCCCCAAATCTGGCTACCAAGACTCTGCCAGATTTTTGGGGCGTGACAGCTGGTATCAGAGCCTAGGGATATGATCCTAAGGGTTAGGATTATAGAATAAGGATATATGTTTAGGAATAATCTTCTAATAGGACTGTATTGCAGATGGCAGGTACTAGGAGCGGTACTCGTAACGGAGCTAGTTCGTCCTCTGAGCCTAACGACACAACGACGATGATGGAGATGCTCCAAGGGATGGCTGCAATGATTCAGCAGCAGCAGGCTGCAGTGACTCAGCAGCAGCATGCGGCTCAGCAACAGGCCGACTTAGCTCAGGCTGCCCTTGCCCAAGCCCAAGCTCGTCAGCAAGCTGAGGGTGACCGGCAGGGGAAGCTACTAAAGGATTTTAAGGCGATGGGACCTCCGACCTTCAAGGGTGAGCCAAACCCCTTGGAGGCCGATCGGTGGTTTCAGCAGATAGAGAAGGTGTTGGACGCTCTGGAGGTCACTGGTGAACGTCAAGTCACTCTTGCCTCATATCAGTTTGAGGCAGAAGCGGACTTTTGGTGGCAGTCCGTGAAGCGTTCAAGGGATACTGATCGTGGGGCCATCACCTGGGTGGAGTTTGAGGATATCTTCCGTAGGAAGTTCTTCCCGTTGATCGTCCAGAACAAAATGGAGGAGGAGTTCCTAACGCTCTACCAGGGGACACGTACTGTTGTAGAGTATGAGGCCAAGTTTTCAGAGCTTGCTCGCTATGCTCAGCACCAGGTGGCTACAGATGCCAGAAGAGCCATGCGCTTTGAGCATGGTCTAAGGCCTGGAATCCGAGGGAAGGTAGCTGCCTTCCTCGGGCAAAGCTATGAGGAGGTGGTTGCTCGCGCACTAGCCGTGGAGCAGGAGCAGGATGAATCCCGTAAGGTTATGGAAAAGCGGGGAAACAACAGTCGAGCAGGACATCCATCCCAAAAGAAGCCAAGGACTGGAGAGGTACGACCCCAATATCGCCAGTTCCAGCCTCCCCGTGGTCCTCCGCTTCAGGGGCGCAGTTGCTTCCAATGTGGTTCTCCTAACCACTTTAGGAGGAACTGTCCCCTTCTGGCTCAGCAGCAACCTCTTCTGCCTACTCCTCCCTTTAGGCCTGCTCTACCGGCTCCTCCAGTCCAGCAGCAGAGGGCCCAGCAACAGAGGCCTCAACAACATCCTCCCCAGCCCCGACCATTGCAACAGGGGCCTTTTCCTCGTCAGGGCGGTGGAGGCAATCAGGCTCAAGGTAGAGCATATATGCTGGTTGCTCAAGACCCAGAGGCATCTGGTGGAGCGATAGAAGGTAACCATGGTCCCTAGTTAGTTATTTTTCCTTGATGTCTGTTAAATAATTGTCTACTATGGTGTGGTGGTTAGTACAGTTTTCTTACCTAAATTATGATAATAATGTTAGGTACCCTCCCTGTCTTTTCGACCCTAGCACATGTGGTTTTCGATAGTGGGTCAACGCACTCATACATAGTCCCTAGCTTCGTGAAGACCCTGGGATTAGAGGCAGCTCCTCTGGGCTATAACCTGTCGGTGTTCTCACCACTCGGGGTTAGCACTGACGTGAGCAGGATCTGCCGAGGTTGTGTCATTTACATCGGAGACAAGGAACTCTCAGCGGACCTGATTATCCTAGACTTGGGAGGCATAGACATTCTGTTCGGGATGGATTGGATGACGGCTTATCATGTCACGTTAGATTGCTTCTCCAAGAAAGTCACGTTCCATCCACCCGATAGTGAAGTCTTTTCTTTTGTGGGGGACAAATTGAAGGTGTTTTGCCCAACACCGCTACAACAGATCAGCCTCAGCCTCCTAGCACAGTTGCCAAGCAGAGACAAGAATGGAAATCCGGTAGTACTACCTCCGATGGTTCGAGAGTATCCGGACGTCTTCCCCGATGAGTTGCCAGGCTTACCTCCGTCTCGGGAGGTAGAGTTTTGCATAGATCTGATACCGGGTGCTATGCCGATTTCCATAGCACCGTACCGGATGGCCCCTGCTGAGCTGAAGGAGTTGAAAGTCCAATTGGAGGAGTTGCTCGATAGAGGCTTCATTCGTCCTAGCACATCCCCTTGGGGTGCCCCAGTCCTCTTCGCTCAGAAGAAGGATGGGACAAAGAGACTATGCATTGATTACCGCAAGCTGAACAGTGTCACAATCAAGAATCGGTATCCGTTACCTCGGATTGATGACTTGTTCGATCAATTGAAGGGGGGATGCTACTTCTCTAAGATTGATCTGCGGACCGGTTATCATCAGTTGAGTGTGAAAGCTGAGGATATTCCTAAGACAGCATTTCGGACACGATATGGGCACTACGAGTTCCTAGTGATGCCCTTCGGTCTGGCAAATGCTCCAGCGGCCTTTATGGACTTGATGAATCGGGTCTTCAGTCAGTTCCTAGACCAATTCGTAGTGGTATTCGTAGATGATATCCTTGTATACTCCAAGACGGAGGAAGACCACCGGGAGCACTTGAGTGCAGTGTTGCAGACCTTTAGAGATCACCAACTGTATGCCAAACTTAGCAAGTGTGAGTTTTGGATGCAGGAGGTGAAGTTTCTTGGGCATGTTGTCTCTAGAGAGGGTATTTCAGTTGACCCGACAAAGATAGAGGCTGTGATGGACTGGGAGCAGCCGAAGAATGTGTTCGAAATCAGAAGCTTCTTGGGGCTAGCTGGCTACTACAGACGATTCGTAGAAGGATTCTCCCGTCTGGCTGCACCTCTCACCCGTTTGACAAAGAAGGGTGTTAGGTTCGAGTGGTCAGAGGCTTGTGAGAAATCCTTTCGAGAGTTGAAGCGGCGTCTCACCTCGGCTCCAGTCTTTACGATCCCTATCAGTGGGCAAGGATATGTTGTCTTCACCGATGCTTCTTTGATGGGACTTGGAGCTGTGCTGATGCAGGAAGGCAGAGTGGTTGCATACGCCTCGAGACAATTAAAGACTCATGAGAAGAACTACCCCACCCACGACTTGGAGTTAGCCGCGGTAGTTTTTGCTCTGAAGATTTGGAGGCATTATTTGTATGGAGAAGAGTTCGAGATGTACTGTGACCATAAGAGTTTGCGGTACATTTGTAGCCAGAAGGACTTGAACATGCGCCAGAGGAGATGGATAGAAGTTCTGAAGGATTACAACTACTCATTCTTCTACCATCCTGGAAAGGCGAATGTGGTTGCTGATGCCTTGAGCAGGAAGTCTCGTAGCAAGCTTGCCAGGCTGATAGCAGATCGACATGACTTTCAGGCTACGATAGAGGGCTATGACTTGTGGATCCAGTCGGAGCGTACTCGCCCAATATTGCGCTCTATGCAAGCACAGCCAAGCTTGTTGTCGAAAGTGATTGAAGCACAAAGATTGGACTTAGAGCTGGAAGAAACCAGAACCAAGTACTACAATGGAGAGCTTGGTCTAGATTGGGCTATTGGTGTTGATGGCGGTCTGAGATTTCAGGGGAGGTTATGTCTCCCTAGTGAGGATGGTATTCTAGCTGAGGTGATGTCCGAGGCGCATCGGTCAAATTTCTCAGTGCATCCCGGCAGCACTAAGATGTACAAAGACCTGAAGAGGCAATACTGGTGGAATGGCATGAAGCGAGATATTGCCAAGTTTGTGTCCAGATGCTTGACTTGTCAACAGGTCAAGGCAGAGCACCAAAGACCTGCTGGACTGTTGCAGCCACTCCCAATAGCAGAGTGGAAATGGGAGCACATCACGATGGATTTCGTCTCCGGTTTGCCCTTGACAAAGAACAAACATGATTCTATATGGGTGATCGTGGACCGACTGACAAAGTCAGCGCACTTCCTTCCGGTGCGAACGACGACATCAGTTGGTGACCGGGCTAGGCTGTACATAAAGGAGATCATCAAGCTGCACGGAGTTCCAGTTTCGATTGTCTCAGATCGAGATCCTAGGTTTGTTTCGCGCTTTTGGGAGAGTCTACAGTCTGCTTTGGGGACCCAGCTCAGTTTTAGCACAGCCTTTCACCCTCAGACGGATGGTCAGTCGGAGAGGACAATCCAGATCCTCGAGGACATGCTCAGAGCTTGCACCGTTGACTTTGGAGGCAGCTGGGAGGATCACCTACCTTTAGTGGAATTTGCCTACAACAACAGCTATCAGGCAAGTATCGGTATGGCTCCTTACGAGGCCTTGTATGGGAGGCCATGTCGGTCGCCAGTCTGTTGGACAGAGGTAGGAGAGCGGAGTCTCCTCGGCCCGGAGCTTGTTCAGGAGACGACTGAGAAGGTTCAATTGATCAAGGAGCGACTTCGAATAGCACAGAGTCGACAGAAAAGCTACGCTGATGTGCGTCGACGCCCGCTTGAGTTCGTTGTTGGTGACCATGTATTCTTGAAGGTCTCTCCTCGGCGTGGTATTACTAGATTTGGGAAGAAAGGGAAGTTAGCTCCAAGATTCATCGGTCCTTTTGAGATATTAGATAGAGTTGGCGAGGTGGCATATTGCTTGGCACTGCCCCCGCAGCTCTCGAGCATCCACAATGTCTTTCATGTGTCGATGCTCCGGAGGTATGAGCCGGACCCATCGCATGTGTTAGATTGGCAGGATCTGACCCTCAGCACAGATGCAACCTTCGAGGAGCGACCAGTTCGAATTTTGGCTAGCGAGGACCGAGTGCTACGCACAAAGACTATCCCCATGGTGAAGGTGCAATGGCAACATTCTACTGAAGAAGAAGCTACATGGGAGCTCGAGTCAGTAATAGAGTCCTTGTATCCGTTTTTATTTGATGTAGTTACTAGTTGAATTTTCGGGACGAAAATTTTATTAAGGAGGGTAGGATGTAATACCCGTAAAAAAAAAAAAAAAAAAAATCCTAGAAATTTCTTTTGTTGCACCTATGAATGGTCGTCTGATGTACACTAATAATTAAAAGTTGTGTTTGTATTCTGTTGGCGATTGGGCGGTGAGGTTTGACACAATGTCGGATCGGACCATGGGTCTCAGATCCAAATCGCCAGGTGACAGAATTGTAGCGGAGTGCTTGTATGCACAAATGTGTGTGTGTATGTGCATATAAATAAATATTTAAATAAAGATTACATGTTACCTATCTATGTTAATTTACGGCGGCAATCCGTGCCTGAGTAGCACAGGTCACCGAGGTCGACCCGCCCATCGACCAATTATCTTTTGTTTGCATATTCATCATTGGTTAGAGGGATTCTAAATTCAGAATTAAATTAAATAATCCATATTATATGCTAAGATGAGAAGAAATTAGAGCATAGGATTATCTCAAACCCTTACTGATATGAGTCACACTATGTCATCTTTTTAGTATGAAATACTGGCCGTCAGATCCGATTTGGTCCTATCCGTTCTTTTCCTTCCATTGCATCGCACCACTTTTGAAAGCCTTATCTGGTTTCCTTCACATCATGTAAACCCCCAAGTCAACCTCCCATCATATCCTTAATTAATGCCCATCAGATTTACTTGACCGCCCACCTCTTTCCGTGTCTCCTGTGTCTCATTTACACCGTTTCAACATTTCCCATGTTCTCCAAATCTCTTACAACTCCTTCAGCCACCTCCCTTCCCTCTTAAATAGCCCTCCATCCCCTCCTCTTTCCTTTAACCGAACCATAGTCACCAATCCCCCAAAATCCCAACTCTCTCTCTCTCTCTCTCTCTCTCTCTCTCTCTCTCTCTCTCTTGTGTTGTGCATGCGGCCCACATGGAGGAGCAGCAGTGAGGAGGAGGAGATCCGACCAGGTGGGATCCCCCTCCACCCTTTTTTTTTTCCCATTCCCTTACTCTCCACTATCCTTCTTTGATTGGACTAATTTCCCCCTTCTTCTCTTCATCCCCTCCTCCCTTCTCCCTGATTTTCTTTCTCTTTATCTTGACTGCGTGTGGCAGCCATCGTGGAGGACTCGATGTGGTGAAGCTACCATACCTGTGGAGAAAAACTCGATCAACGCCCAACTCCTCCCTTATTCTGTCCCTCCGATTCATGCGTGGCCGGCACGAACGAGAAGACGGCTACATAAAAGGAGCCTCGGCATAGGTCAGCTCCTCCCCTTCTCTCTCTCTATCTCTAGCTCCCCTTCTCTTCTATGATTTCTTTTTGGTCGCCCATATCTTGCGCCCTTGTCGCTACAGTCATTGCCGATCAATTGGCCAGCGACTGAATGACTAGGTGGCACTCCGTCCACCTTTTGTACCACCCCATGTGTTCCTTCCTCACCTATTATCCTTGTCTATGTATGCAGAGGGGATTATCCCATCTCTTTTTCCCTCATTTGGTAATAAGGTGAAGAAGAGATAGATAATGCTGATGGTGATGATGGGAATGGTGTTAGTCACTAGGATGGTGCAATTTTCCTTGAGCCCTAATGCATCTCCATGAGCCGATGAACCCCATCGAGCTAAACCACTTGGTTCATCACACCAACAGCCATTTTTGGCTAACACCTTTGCCAAGGTGGCTTCGGCCACACTCGACCATATGAATGGGTCCTTGTAACCAACTCTAGTGCATCAACAATTGTCAAATGACCTCCACTAGCCATGGGTATAGTCCTTATTGCACCGTCAGCCGTTGTACTTTGGTACCAATGTCGCCGATCCCGAGATTGACCGGGCAAGGCAAGGCAACAGTTGTCAACTTGGGTTTAGGCCCAACTAGGCCATGGAAGGCAGCCGTACCCATCGACCACATCATCTTGCATGCCAATGGCCATGCATCGCTAGCGCCTAAACCCTTTGCTTGGGCCAACTCGGCCTACCTCTCTTGAGATCAGATAACCTTAGGCTTGCCACGTTCACTTTGACAGAGTTAGCTGTGATGACCTGCGAGCGTCGAAAGCGGGAGCCATCCACCTAGCTTGGAACCACAACCGTCTGTCAGGTGACATCTACTTTTAAAAATAGTTTTTAATGGCATAAAATGTTGCAATTGAAATATTTATTATTAATTAAATATTCTAATATATTAAAATTAGACTTAAGTGCCATGAGCATGGCATGCATACGGGTCTTGCTGGGCTTGTCGCATGTGGTCAATAGACCCCATCTTGCATGTGGCGTTGCGATACCGCCGACGCATGCATGGAATATATATATATATATATATATATATATATATATATATATATATATATAATTAAAATGTGCAACTTATACCTGTTCGGACATAATAACTTTAGCGACTTATTCTTAAAATATAACAAGTTAAAAAGAAAAACCCCAATAATAAATTAATATTGGATTTTGGTCCCCACACTCGTAGAAGTGTAGGGGAAATTAGAATAGCTAAACATGGGTATTCCTGGGGGTTGAGTCGCTGAGGAGCGACTAATAGTCCCTATGGTTGACACAGTGATAAGAGAGTTAGACAGTGGTGGAACACGTTTCCTGATTTGGAAGTTAGAACTGAAAGAGAAAATAATAAAATAAGCTACCTATAGAGGTAGGGACCCCGCATACATTGGGAAGGTGAACCTCCCACGAGTGTGCACTGAAAGCCAAAAGTAGGTTTGGGGTCACGGGCACGGGTTTCAAGAAAGTCAGGTAACTGCCCTTTTTGGGGCCTGACTTAGGAAACCCCGACCTGGGGTCGCAGTAGCCCCCGAAGCAAAGCAAGCTGGGCGGGAGTGCTCCACCGTGAAAGACGGGAAAACCATTTGGCCAATTGGATAGTGTTGCATGAATGGATCCCATGCATGGATAGAGCTGGCCCTCTGATGCGAAATAAAGGCCCAATAGTAATGCCTACTGGGGGCAGGTTGAACAAAATAATACCAGGGTTCACATTAGGATAGAAAATAATTAATTACTTGAGTATACTATTATTACCTTTATTGATTTATTGTATAATTTGGATTTAGATATAAAACTTCAGCTATGTTTAGAAATGATAATTTTGAGTGTGACTTGAATTAAAAGGCATTCATTTCTAGTTATTAAAAACTATTTGGATGTCACTAGCCTTCGCCGGCTAATCTTCCAATTCATTTTGGGGGCTGCCCATTCCCACGGGCAGACTCTCTTTCAGGACAGGAGATTCAGAAGCACCAGTAGAAGCTCAGGAGGAGTGAAGCAGCATATTTATTCTCTTTTGGTGTTTCCTTTCAGTGTTCTCTTTTGGCAGTACGTTGTTACTCTTTATTAGAATAATGTAAGAATTGCTGAAAATAACATTTAGTTTAGTTTTGGGATCAGACTTGTGCAATGATACAGCTGTATAGAGCATCCACCTGGTAGACCTCTCCTCAAGGCCCTTCTTAACCCTAATAATTAGTCAATGAAAAGTATTTATAAGACTTAAACTGACATCCTGTAGATAGGAACACCAGTTCTTATTCCTTTGTACCCGAGAGTCAGGTGAGTGGGCGAGGTCTTTAGCTCGTCGTTGGAGGCTCGAGTTGTAACTTAGTGAGACATAAGTAGTTTAAAGCGTGTGAGAATCTTGACTCAGTCACCAGTTCACTTGACTTAACCCTCTTTCCCATTCTTCCTCTCTTCACCCCCAAATCTGGCTACCAAGACTCTGCCAGATTTTTGGGGCGTGACAATTGGGCTCCATCATCCTTGCATTTTAGTGTTTCACATACATCTTCATTTATTGCCTGTGGTGTGACTTTAGAAGTGCCGGTATAAACCATTGTAAATTTAATTAGACATTTAATATACACTTGAACGTCCAACCGATTACTTCATGTTATTTTTTTCAAATATCTGGGTCTATTCATGTTGATTGTCTAACAGGTTGAAAGGGAGAAATGATTCGTGGCAGGGGTCATCAGTGTTTGTCGAATCCCCCGATTGGGACTCGCCGATTACAGGATCCCTCGACGCAGGATCATCATATATAGAATCCTGTCGTGGATCCAAGTATTGAGGATGCAGAGACACAGGAGCCCGATGTTCCATCACACGCATCAGGTCCAATATCCTCTGGAGGTAAAATAATTAAAAATGATATTAAGATCTCTTGTTTTTATGTCATGTTTGTTTATAACTATTAAAGATGATCTTACTTTATTTCTACTATTGTTTCAATGCAGAATCATGTTCTTCTAAACGGAAGAGGGGCATCGCAAAGGGTATCCCTCGACCAAGCAGAGAAGAAGATAGACATCCAGTTAGTATTTCTGAAGTTGGACCTGTGGGTCCGAATAAGGACAAGTTTCTCACAAAGATCGGCGTGTGGGTCAAGGACCAAGCTAATTTTCCTTTTTGGCAAAAGGATTTCAATAACTTTCCCCAATCAAAATGAGAAAATATGGTGAGACTTGCTATGGTAATAACCTTTTCACAATCAAAATTCATTATTGTGTCTTTATTATATATTGTTTCATATTACTAATTATTGCATCTTTTTTACTGCTAGAAATATTTTAACATTCAATACTCGGGGGTTCTTGCTGACTTCTTATGAGATAAGAGTAGAAAAACTTGGAATGATGCAAGATCGAAGCTATATCGGGAAAACTATATCGGGAAAACTACCAGCCCTATCCGCACTGTGAAGCGATCCAGCGTGTCCCCCGTGGTATGGAGTCCATGGACAGTGTGACTTGGACTTGAATATGCGAGGAGATATTCTCGCAACCATGGTGGAAGGTATATTATTACTAGAGTTCTACATTACTATAGTTTTTAGAATTATTGAGCTTACTAATAAGTTCTGCATAATGTTTTATAGGGTACAAGTGATAGGAATTCAAGGAATCACACACATCAGCGTGTCATACATGTCTCTAGGCGAACTAGCTTTGCACAGAGGAAAAAAGATCTGGTATACATTATTTTTTTAATTTTGATATGCAAAATATTATGCAAAATTAAAAATGGTTAAGATAATAGTCAAACAACTTCCCGTTATATGCAGCGTATGGAATTAGGACGGGAACCGAATCACAATAAGAAGTGGAAACAATGTCATATAAAGGCTGACGGGACCACTGCGAATGCACACACCCAAGAGGTTACGATAAGTGTTTCAACTTTAGTTATCGATTACTTGAATATAATTTTCCATGTGTCTTTAAATGCACTCATTGATTTATTTTGCCTCTTCAACATTGCAGAGTCGGATGGATGCGATGATAGAGCAGTCCATGGAGACCTCTGGGACTATGGATGAGAATGCGATATTCCGAGAGGTCCTTGGTCCAGAGAGTCATGGACGCGTACGTGGCGAGGGGAGGGGCATTAGACGCAGGAGTACTTCAGCTCCTTACATTCATCCCAAGTAGTATTAGAGAGGCATGTAGTAGATCTCACCGAATCACAGGAGCGCTTGTCAGATGAGAACTGTCAGTTGAAAGAATCACATGAACGCTTGTCAGATGAGAACCAACAGTTGAAAGAATCACATGAGCGCTTAACAGACGAGAACATGCGGCTGAGTGAAGTAGTTCAGGGGCTAGAAGCAAAATTTCAAGAATTTAGTCAGCTTCTCCGGTGGGTACGTCTTATATTTTAAAATTGTATACATGAATGTTACGACTATTTAAAAAATAATCAAATTCATATTGTAATTTAAAAAAATTAAATATGTTCACAATTAAATTTTGTAGGACACCTTTGTATCGATAACGCCACAGATGCCATACTCCCAGATGCCATATCAGCAAAGTTTCACACAGATGCTCCAAGGTGGATGTTTGCGCCCTACACATCCTCCAGGTTATCAACGTCCAGATGATTTCGACCCCCTACCACATGAGTGATTAAGGTATATTTTATTTTCCATGAACTTATGTTGAAGCTCGAAATTGTAGTTGAACCTGCATCGAAGGACTTGAGGACACGTGTGCATATTTTCCATGAACTTAATTGATAACGACCCTGCCAGGTTTCTCTGTACTGACAGTGTGCAGTGAGAAGTATGATGGGTCGAACACTTCTAATATACAACAACATCCAGTTCCTGTAACTTTAAAAATTCAGTTTTCATAACTTATGCAATGTCCGGGTTTACTTTTCCTGTTTACACTACGTGAAGTTGACAGCTGTGTTAGATATTGTATTCTTGTTAGGCTCGGTGACATAGAAGAATTTATTCTTATAGTGGTGGCAGCATTGTCAAATTCATCATACTGTATGTACAGATAGGTGAGCTCCTTCCAATGTTGTTGCTCATCACAAACACGTATGAGTTTAGGAATGTTGAGACGGGTTGGGAAAAGTTTAATATGCTCCATGAGCTTCTCTAGGCGATATCTAGAATATAGGACTCCCAACTCTGTAAAAATGCCCATGTGAGCATGTTCCAAACCAAGCCCACTCTCCATGAGAGAAATCAGCTCATTAAAGCATCCTGTAGCGGTTCTGGTAATAATCACTGACCTCTTCCAAGTCATCCACCTACAACATTAACCAAGAGAGGTTAATATTCAAAGCTTGACAGATACAGATCCTTTCAAATGACTTGGCATTAATACTCTAACTCAATGCTAAAGCTATTACAGCATTTCTATGTTGTTCCTGGATGAAATGGCATGTTTATACTCTAGCTGTCCCTGTATGAAATGGCATGTTTATTACAGCATTTCTATGTTGTTCCTGGATGAAATGGCATGTTTATTACAGCATTTCTATGTTGTTCCTGGATGAAATGGCATGTTTATTACAGCATTAATACTCTAACTCAATGCTAAAGCTAGTACAGTATTAATACTCTAGCTGTTCTGGTAATAATCATTGACCTCTTCCAAGTCATCCACCTACAACATTAACCAAGAGAGGTTAATATTCAAAGCTTGACAGATACAGAGCCTTTCAAATGACTTGACATATTTTTAAGCATGTGATCCCTTCTTCCATTATAGCATTTCTATGTTGTTCCTGGATGAAATGGCATGTTGATGTTGTGCCTTCACATCACGCTGTTAAGATGTATTAGTGTATATACATATACTCAGTGTATATACATATACTCACATGTATTCACCTTATATTGGCTATTGGCCTAATGAGAGATTCATTCCATTCTCTCCCCAAACCCTAGCTCTCCTTCTCTCTCTCTTCCTCTCTTCCTCTAGGGTTTGTCACATGGTATCAGAGCAAGGTTGATCGCCGGCGTCGTCCACGGCTCCCTTGTCTTCGTAGATCCAGATCGTCGATCCAGCGATCGCAGCGACCCGCGTCCAGCGTCGCAGCCCTCGCGTCCCAGCGATCGCAGCCCCCGCGTCCCGTGTTCAGCGATCGCAGCCCCCGCGTCCCGTCCTGCTTCCCGCACGTTCCGCGTCCCGCGCAAGCCCTGTGCGCGATCCAGCGATCGCAGCCCCTGCCCCGCATCCCGCGATCCGCACTCGAGCGCTCGTCCTCTGCGATCCCGCGCTCCAGCCCTCCTGCGATCTCGCGATACAGCCGCGTGTCCTCTGCGATCCAGTGCTCCTGCGATCCAGCCCTCCTCTGCGATCCAGCCCTCTGAGCTCCGCTCCTCTGCGATCCAGCAGCGAGCACCTCTGCGCTCATAGCCTTGCGTGTCCGCTCCAGCTCCGCTCCGCTCCAGCGGTCCAGCCCTGCGTGTCCTGCGATCCAGCCCCTGCCACTGCGAACTCGCGCTCACGCACTCACTCCCGCTAGCATTCACTCTCTACAAACATGTCCTCGACTTCCTCGATGACGACTCCGCCGTCTCCTCCGGTGACTCCCTACGAGATTCCACGGGATTTTCTCCCGCTCGCCACCGACTTTCTTCTCCAAGAGGCCTCCGACTGGCCGGCATGGTCCGCCACGGTGGAATCCACCCTTGAGGGTTGCAATCTTCGAGGTCACCTTGATGGCACTTTCACGTTTTCTGCTTTCGATGCAGCATACGGTCCGTGGCACCTTCGCGATCAGCGCATCAAGGCTTATCTTGTTGCATCTGTGGATCGTTCTCTTCGCCGGGACATGGTTGGGCTTGCCACTTCTGCAGTGATTTGGGGTCATCTCACTACTCACTTTGTTGAGTAGAGTGGAGCATGTGAGTATCAGCTTCTCACACAGGCCCAGTCGGCACAGCAAGCAGAGTTGACGGTCCAACAGTTTTATTGTCAGATGCGCTCCTATTGGTGTGATCTTCAGGATCTCGCTCCCGTTCCTGACTCGTCCCGTGCTATCGAGTATCAGCTCTACCGGGAGCGCCTTCAGCTCTATCAGCTATTTGCTGCCCTACGACCAGAGTTCAGTGCTCTGGCCAGTCAGCTTCTTCACCGGGACAGCCTTCCTCGTCTTGATGAGGATGTGGCTGAGCTGGTCGCTGAAGAGACTCGTCTGTGTACTCTTGCCTCCAGGGCCTTACCTCTTCAGGGCATACTTGCTGCTGCTCCACCACCAGTCCCAGGCCCACCAGTCTCTTTTGTCTCAGCTACTGCCTCCCATGGTAGACCGTTTTGCACTCATTGTCAGACACCGGGTCACTTCGTGGACACTTGCTTCTCACTTCATCCAGAGAAGCGTCCTACCTACAGAGATCGAGGTCGAGGACGAGCTCGAGGTCGTGGTCGCCCTGTTCCTACTGCTGCTGCTGCCTCTTCCGTCTCAGCTGGCGAGCTACAGTCTATTCATGAGGAACTAGCTCAGCTTAGACTCTCTCAGCAGTCTGCAGCTACTCCTGGATCTTCCAGCGCCTCAGCCTTCTCTGCCTCTTCTGGTAGTCCCATTGTTTGGATACTGGATTCAGGCACCTCACACCATATGACTCCGGATGCCTCCCTGCTCACTGCTTGTCAGCCTGCGACTCACCTACCACCAATCCACACTGCAGATGGATCTCGCTTAGCCATCTCTCAGTCTGGATCCATTACTCCAGCCTCCGCCCCTGCTTGCCATCTCTCCTTATCCTCTGTGCTTCATGCTCCCACACTCCACATGCACCTGATTTCTGTTAGTGCTTTGTGTGATTCTGGCTGCTCGGTAACATTTACCCCTTCCTCTTGTTCTGTGCAGGATCTGCGTACTGGCCGACCGATTGGAGCAGGTCGTAGGGCAGGCGGACTCTACCAGATGGAGTTTCTTCACTCTTTGGATTCGTCATCATCTAGGTTTTGTGGAGTTGTTTCTCCTAATGCCGACCTGTGGCATAGGAGACTAGGTCATGTGTCGGAACCGCGACTTAAGAGATTACTCCATTCTGGAGCTCTAGGTCGTGGTCCTTTTTCATCTTTATCTACTTGTACTTGCTGTAAGCTTGCAAAAGCTGCTGCCCTTCCTTTTTCATCAAGTACTTCTCAGAACTCTGCTCCTTTTGATCTTGTTCACTTTGATATCTGGGGCCCCTCTCCTCTCCCCTCTATGACTGGGTATTTATATTATGTCTTGTTTGTGGATGATTACAGTCGCTACACGTGGGTCTACCTTCTTCGCCGTCGATCGGATATCCTCCAAGTCTATAAGGACTTCACCTCCATGATTCACACACAGTTTAGTCGGTGCATCAAGATCTTTTGATCTAATTATGCCCTTGAGTATCTATCAACCGCTATGCGCAGCCTTATTCAGTCCTATGGGACTATTTTTCAGCACTCGTGTCCTCACATCCATGAGCATAATGGTGTTGCTGAGCGCAAGCATCGCCATATTCTTGCGACTACTCGTGCTCTCCTTCTTTCTGGTTCTGTTCCTCGGCGCTTCTGGGCTGAGGCTCTCCTCACCTCAGTCCAGCTCATTAACATCACTCCTTCGTTAATTCTTCCGGACGACTTATCTCCTCATGAGCGTCTCCTCTCTACCACTCCTGACTACAGCCCTCTTCGCACTTTTGGGTGCACATGTTTTGCTCTTCTTCCTCTTCATGAGCGCACAAAGCTGTCTGCTCAGGTAGTTAAGTGCATTCTTCTTGGGATCAGCACTGAGCACAAGGGGTACCGCTGCTATGACCCTGTTGCTCGTCGCTTGCGTATCTCTCGACACGTATCCTTTGTCGAGGATACACCCTACTACTCTCCTGAAGCTCAGGATCTCACCTTTCTCGAGGTCTCTTCTCCTCCATCATCGACACCTATGCCTCCCTCGTCGGCCTCTCTAGTTCCCCCGGCTCCGTCACACACGCCACATGGACAAGTTACATACTGTCCATTTAAATACTCAATACCATCCATAAAGTAGTAAAACATAAATGCAAACTATTCATCATATATTATAAATCCTCCTAAAACTCCTAAACAATTAAAATGTGATACAAATAGAAGAAATTTTGTATCAAAGTGGACTTAATTATGTTAAACCTACACTTGGTCCGGCCCAGACTACCTAAACTACAGTACTGAACCTTAACCTAACCTACCATTACTGGACCTTAACCTAATCAACATTACCTCCAAAGTGCATAGTTTCCCCTGAGGAAACTGTAATGTACAAGCACACATTGCCATTAGTCAGAAGAAGAATATGCATATCTATACTATATACTAAAACGGAGCCCTTTCTCCTACGTTCTGACACGTGGAGATGATTTCAATACAGCTTCTCATTAATCCCGGATCGCGACTCCTCCACTTCCTCTGCCCACGTCTCCTACGTTCTGAAATGTCGAGCGACGCCTCCGCTGCCTCTGCACGAGTCTCTTTTCCTCCCACCTCTCCGACGCCTCCACTGCCTCTGCCTCGCCGGACTTTTAATTTCCACCCACCTCTGCGTCGCCTCCACTGCATATGCGACGCCCGACCACCAATGCGAGGCCTCCAATGCCTTTGCGTCGCCAGACGTTTCATTTCCTCCAACCTCGGCGACGCCCTTTTATTAGGTAACGTTCGGATCCATTACTACCCCTCAAATTGCATGCCGTTTTTCCACCGCTTCTCTCGGTATGCAACACATCCCTCTCCGATCTACAGTTTTTCTTTTCAGCCCTAGAAATTGTGTTCTCCTCAGCCGTCTTTCCCATTGCATCTCTTCAATTTCCAATTTTTACCAACGTTCGGTTCCATTACTTCCCCTCAAATTTACCTCATATCATTTCTTCTTCTCCCAAATATCTGATGACAATGATTGGGTTTTAATTGCAGCAGCCCTTAAGAACATTGTAACTGCTATTTTCAATTAATTTTACCTCCTTCTCTCTATCCTATATATCAGAATGATGCTTCTGAATTTCGTCTCCATCACACCAGTATTTCCAGAGGTTTACTGTTATCTTTTATTCCTAATTTTTTCCCCATTCTTACCTATCTGTTGTTGCTAACTTTTCAATGAATTTCTGAACTTTGCAGGATAACGTATTTGGGTCCGATTAAAGAGGATATTTCGCTTCTTGATTTATCTTAAAAGGTCTGCTTAACCTGTAAGGTATCACATTTACCTATATTTTATATACGACGATTATGCGTTACATAGCCGTTAAATTGGGACCATAGATGTTTTTTTAATCTAACGCATTATATTCATTTGTGAATTTAACGTACTGAATAATTTTAATGTGTTTTTAATCTATGATGAGTAACTCCTTGGGATTTCAACTGCAAATGTTCATTTATAGCTTCAAACTCTTCATGACATCAAACTTAGATTGCTGACCTCGATACAAGTGTTAAACATGACCATATTGGCGCCTCACGAGAGTGCACGACTACAAACAAGCCCTTTCACATCAAATTAGACCTGCTATGGAGCCTAAAACTAAAACAATTGGGCCCAAAAGATAGTTTGAGCAACCTCTTACAACCACCCGTTATGTTTAGTAATAAAAAATTAGATCCCATCTGTTATTTAGCTATCTACTGTTACAATTTTCACGCCTTGAGATTGAGTTTGAAGTATCTAATTCAAGCACTTAAAAAGTCTCTGATTACATCCTAACTACTTAGAAATACAGCTTGCCTAAATTATTTTCGTGTAAGTATATTTCTAAGATCTCATAGTTGAGTTTAAATTACTTTTCCTAATTGAACACATAGCCATCTCTATATATGCTATATCCACTTCGAATTTCTTATCTTATGAGCAAGTTATATTTTTTGTTCTTATGTTCTTGCATTTTTTTCCACACTTCCAAGACAGAACAAATAATAGTCATTGCTACTTTAAAAGTTGATCCATACTAGCTTTGGATAATAATTTATAGGATGATTTCCCATTCGCCTCAACTCTATCTATGATTTTTCTCTTTATAGCAGGATCACGCCCACTCTTTATCCCCTTAATTTCTTTCTGCATTCAACTTATTTTTTTTTTGTTAGTTTCTATGTGTCACTCTTTATTTCAATAGGTATATAGTAAGTCATCATTCGTGTAGGAAACCCTGAATATTTTATGTCCCTACCTTCTACGCAAGTTCCACTAGCCTACGAGGAATGATGGGCCTTTTTGGACGAATGTGGAGCATGGTGTAAAAAATTGGGTAGTGATATGCCCTAGAGTGAGAGAACAAGGGAGCGATCACATTGGCATTGTTTTGATTTTATCGATTTAGGAAAAAAGTCAATCGGTGACAATAAATTGACTGGTGGTCGATGTTTTCTTTGGTCAAGGGCTCAAAGCCCTTGAAGAATCAAGATATATATATATATATATATATATATATATATATATATATATATATATATATATATATATATATATATATATATATATATATATATATATATATATATATATATATATATATATATATATATATATATATATATATATATATATCAGGATCACGCCCACTCTTTATCCCCTTAATTTCTTTCTGCATTCAACTTTTTTTTTTTTTTGTTAGTTTCTATGTGTCACTCTTTATTTCAATAGGTATATAGTAAGTCCTCATTCGTGTAGGAAACCCTGAATATTTTATGTCCCTACCTTCTACGCAAGTTCCACTAGCCTACGAGGAATGATGGGCCTTTTTTGACGAATGTGGAGCATGGTGTAAAAAATTGGGTAGTGATATGCCCTAGAGTGAGAGAACAAGGGAGCGATCACATTGGCATTGTTTTGATTTTATCGATTTAGGAAAAAAGTCAATCGGTGACAATAAATTGATTGGTGGTCGATGTTTTCTTTGGTCAAGGGCTCAAAGCCCTTGAAGAGCCCTTGACGAATCAAGATATATATATATATATAGGAAAAGTGAATTGATAGAGATTGAAACAATAATCATCTCACAAATTAACATTAACTATAAAATATACTATATAGGGTGTAAAACTAAAAATAATAATAATACTTATAGAATAGACTTATAGAATATAAGTAGAATAGAAGCCAATAGGCGGAAGAATTCTTATTTTTTTTAATGTGGATTGTTCATGTTCATGAGTGTGAAATCGGCGACATTTGTTGGTTTTTGAGGATATCTACATATATTATTCTTAGACTCCACATTGTAACAAATTATCGACCCAAACAATTAACATACGTCGACAAATGTTGGTCAGTTCACTTAAAAGGTCCACAACAATTCTATTATTCCAATTTGTTAGTCATGGTGACCGACATATGCCAACATATGTTGGTCACATTGCCGTTAAATTGGGACCATAGGTGTTTTTTTAATCTAACGCATTATATTCATTTGTGAATTTAACGCATTATATTCTTATGTTCTTTCATTTTTTTCCACACTTCCAAGACAGAACAAATAATAGTCATTGCTACTTTAAAAGTTGATCCATACTAGCTTTGGATAATAATTTATAGGATTATTTTCCATTCGCCTCTAACTCTATCTAGGATTTTTCTCTTTATAGCATGATCACGCCCACTCTTTATCCCCTTAATTTCTTTCTGCATTCAACTTATTTTCTTTTTTGTTAGTTTCCGTGTGTCACTCTTTATTTCAATAGGTATATTAGTAAGAACTCATTCGTGTAGGAAACCCTGAATATTTTATGTCCCTACCTTCTAAGCAAGTTCCACTAGCCTAAGAGGAATGATGGGCCTTTTTGGACGAATGTGGAGCATGGTCTAAAAAATTGGGTAGTGATATGCCCTAGAGTGAGAGAACAAGGGAGCGATCACATTGGCATTGTTTTGACTTTATCGATTGAGGAAAAAAGTCAATCGGTGATTGGGACCATAGGTGATTTTTTAATCTAACGCATTATATTCATTTGTGAATTTAACGCATTATATTCTTATGTTCTTACATTTTTGTCCACACTTCCAAGACAGAACAAATAATAGTCATTGCTACTTTAAAAGTTGATCCATACTAGCTTTGGATAATAATTTATAGGATGATTTTCCATTCGCCTCTAACTCTATCTAGGATTTTTCTCTTTATAGCAGGATCACGCCCACTCTTTATTTCCTTAATTTCTTTCTGCATTCAACTTATTTTCCTTTTCTGTTAGTTTCTGTGTGTCACTCTTTATTTCAATAGGTATAGAGTAAGACCTCATTCGTGTAGGAAACTCTGAATATTTTATGTACCTACCTTCTAAGCAAGTTCCACTAGCCTAAGAGGAATGATGGGCCTTTTTGGACGAATGTGGAGCATGGTGTAAAAAAATGGGTAGTCATATGCCCTAGAGTGAGAGAACAAGGGAGCGATCACATTGGCATTGTTTTGACTTTATCGATTGAGGAAAAAAGTCAATCGGTGACAACAAATTTATTGGTGGTCGATTTTTCTTTGGTCAAGGGCTCAAAGCCCTTGGAGAATCAAGATATATATATATATATATATATATATATATATATATATATATATATATATATTATCCTTAGGCTAATTGCAGTCTTCGAAGGAGGTGGTGAACAATAACTAGAACATCGGAAAAGAGATGCCGAGTAATAGTGTTGTAAAGATGTCTTTTGTATGAGCTGGTATACTTATATCCAAGTAATAGTGTTGAAAAGAGGTCTTCTTGATTAGATTTGATCTCCATTAGGCAAAACAAGCAATTGGTCGGCTTAGATATAGAATAAGTATTTGGATATGAAAGCCATATAGTCAAAAAAGATAATATCGAAGGTGTTACATAGAACACTGATAAAATCAAAGGGACGCTGCAACTGACCACTGATGAAAAAGGCGTTTGACTGAAGATCTCCAACATGATGGTGACAAAATAATAACTTTATAAGGGAGAAGCATTCTTCACAAAGATACATCCTCCCATAATATTATCACCATCATGGAGCTCTCCTGGATTTGAATGGAGCTTTTATAACATGGAAGGTAGGAGAGGAAGCAGAAGTTGAGATAAAATGCAAAGCATGCTCATATTCGGGCAAATTCCTAGAAAAATATATAGATGATATGCTCACTTACAATTGGGAATATTGTACAATGCAATGTAAATAGTATATGTTAATCATGTATGTGAGTAAATAATATCTTTGTAAAATATCATCTCATAAGTATATGCACCAAATTAATGAGCTTTTTCAGATTTTAAAAATTTATGAGTAACTCCTTGGGATTCCAACTACAAATGTTCAATTTATTAATTTGAAAAATAAACCACAATAGTAGAAATGAATAATAAAATAAAAGTGTTCACTTCAAGTTTAGCTTACTACTAAGTTTGGTTCTCAAATCCAGAGCTATTTAAGTAAATTCATCACCACATGCCAAGTTTTAATTAGATAAAATAGACATTGCAAATGAGAATACTAGGAACCTTACTTACCTTTCTTTCTATAACACAAGTTAAAACACTATGAGAATGGCTGCTCGCTCATTTAATCTTTGTAGCAACCACCTTTCTATTTTACATGAGAATGTCTACCATACGTCAACAAATATTGGTTAGTTCACTTAAAAGGTCTACAATAATTATATTATTCCAATTTGTTTGTTATGGTGACCGACATATGCCAACAAATGTTGGTCACATAGCTTTTAATTGGGACCATAGATGTGTTTTTAATCTAACGCATTTTATTCATTTGTGAATTTAACGTACTGAATAATTTATAAATTGGTATCATGCAAAAAACATTAGCATGGTTTGGTTAATTTATTAGCATTATGTTATTGTCAGGCATAAAAATTATATCATCTCAATATATAAAAGTCAAGAATCTCGCAGCAGGTAATATTGTAAACTCCATAGTTGACTAAAGCCAATCAAATATAAACAGATTAGCCAATATAATCTGAATAAGTTGTTGCATAACATCACGAGCACTAGAAACTTCAAATTCTGTGAGATTCTCTACATGAATGCCTTTCTTTGCATCTTCTCTAATCTGCAAATCTCTAGCAATGCTTTATGTTCATGGTTGGAACTTCAATAAAAACCAAAAATTAAAAAAAACAAAAAAAACAAGACGATTATGGAAAGAAGCTGGTGCATGAGAATATCTATCATGCACCTTCAATTAGCATACGTCAACAAATGTTGGGTAGTTCATTTAAAAGGTCTACAACAATTCTATTATTCCAATTTGTTTGTCATGGTGACCGACATATGCCAACAAATGTTGGTCACATAGCTTTTAATTGGGACCATAGATGTGTTTTTAATCTAACGTATTTTATTCATTTGTGAATTTAACGTACTGAATAATTTTAATGTGTTTTTTTTGCACATCAAATTCATTTATGTTAAATCTTATATCTTTTATCTTTTTTAGATCCTCGAGTGATGGAGAAAATACCAATATTCGACTATGAAAGCATCGAATTCTCAGTTTCATACAAAAACTTATTAAATGAAATACTGATCAAGTTGAAGTGTGCCCCTGTGAAATACGGTTATACCATAAAAGAAGGAGAATTCTATGCTACCGCAGAAATTTACCTTCAAGATATTCCGTATGAGTTTAGAGGAAAGGTATCGAAGAAGAAAGCAGATTCAGAACAATCAGCAGCTAAAAAGGCAATTCAATTTATGAGAGATGCATATGGTTTTCATATTGAAGACTGTAATGCTGAGAATTTGCAGCTTCTTCAGTATTACAACGGACGTCTAGAGGAGCGCTTGGACGAAATATCTGAAGAAATAAAGATTCTGCGAGAAGAAAACAAGAGGCTACATGAAGGACTAATTTCCAACAAAGAAGAATCGTCTAATCAAAATTAGAGACTATAATTTCTGTTATGTCCAAATAATTTGTACTCACCTTATGTAATTTGAAAGATTTATTAGTTAAAACTCTACTTTTGTTTCGTTGATATATTTTTTGACACTAAAAATTTGTCCAATTCATGGTTGCTCCTTGCTGAACTCAAATGTTTAGTAAGAAACTTCATCCATGGAACTTTTACAAGAAGATCAATGAGGGTAAGTAAAGAAATTTTGTGATTCCAGATGAATCACCAAATGAAGAAATCCATAATGAATCAGCAAATGAAGGGTGTTTATCTCCAGCTTAAGACATTGCTTATTAGAATAAATTCTTAAACTAAAATTTCCGCCATTATCTTTGTAGCACTCCCTTGATCGAGTTGCATCCTTATCACATAAACACAAATTAGTGATTACTGTGATGCATATTCAAATCGTGATGCATCCATATCATCTAGAAGCATGAGCGGATGAATCTTTTCGTAGTACATTATAATAGAATTGTTGATGGATATATAACCCATAAATTACTTACAAACCTTATATATTGAATTTGATAAAGAAGTTAATACATCCATGTCAGAAAGAATTAATCAACCAATAAAGAGTGTTGATGCCATTAATGAATTATCATATATGAGTGAACCAAGCTTTCAAAGAGTTATTTCAAAGTGGTTAAGAGTACCAATGGTTATTATCAACCATACAGCCATGTCCATCTATATGGAGTTGGCTTTATGAATCCTTCGTCACCATTCATTCTTATTTAGTGAAGATTGTCAATGATGATTACTCAATTGCTTAATGAGTTTCTTATATATACCATAACTAAAATGCTATTATTTGTTACCATACGTACTATAACTAAAATGCTAAGGGGTTGAAAATAGGCGACCAAGTTTTAGGGGATAATTGACTTTGATCCAACCCTCCATTTGCTAATTTTATAGAAAAAATTTAATTTCAATACGCCGCTTACACATTCGATCAGTATTTTCCTTTATATGATAAATTGATTGCTAGCTTTTTAAGTATTGGCTGTAATATTACCTTCTTTGGTCCAACATCATGGTCCTCATATCAAATTGGAGGGTCTCTTTAGCTTTAAAGGAGCTTAATCTCGACATGGATACTTAATTTCTAGAAAGGGATAGGATTTTGGTTGGTTTCAGCTTTTTTCAATCGAATATGATTGAAATCGACTAATCTGGGTCTTTTTTAGGACTTGATTGGCGTTTCGGGCTTTTTCGGTTTAACTACTAACGAAACCGACCTATAACAATTGAAACTTCAATCCTTGGTATAAGCAAGAAAAGTTCTTTCATGTAAAAAGAAGCCTCCAACAAATAAAACAACTTGCTCCACAAACTTAAAAAACATCTGTTGTAATTTGTAGGAATTGTTACCAAGTTGGGAATCTAAAATAAATCAGGATGGGTAAAATTGACAAAAAAAAAAGAAGTCGGAATAGTTAGAGAAAAAATAAAAACTATATACAAAATTAATATTGACTTATAAAATTTTGTTGGAAAGGAAAAAAATTCACAAAAATCATGATTAAAATGCATAAATGGCATTTTAATTAAAAAAACATGCAACAAATGTTCAAAAAATAAGACGCCATTAAAACACGATTTATTCAAGAAGTTGCCATATCAGCAATTCACATGCAGAAATTGACGTCCTTCCAATCGACTCTTTATAAAGAAATCGATTATGACCACAGATAACAATATCAATATTTAACAAGATAGATAACAAATACAACCAGATAATATATAAAATCACGAAAACTTAAGGCAAACTTTAGATGTAAGATTGAGGGATTCCCTTTTATTGGAGAAATAGTCATTAAATTGAGGAATAACGAATAGGGAAGAAACATACAAGATACAAGTGTTTGACTCGAAATTGGCCTTTGTAGTGAATTTTCACGTGTAAAGTCTAACATCTCATACACAAACCTTTAAGAAAATTAACCAAAAGGTGGATTGCCATGGCTTGGTATCACCATTATTAGACATATTTCATAATAGTCAATTGTAAGCTTATTTCACACACTTCATCATGCAATAAATTACCCTTTCCATTGGTTCTGTCAGCAATTAAAGACTGATGTGCATGCCTCTTGAATATAGCACATAATAAGGCACAAGATGAGAGTCTGACATGAGGCCCTACATACAAATATGCCTCTTGATTATGGCAATCTACGTTGTGTGACCGCACATACCAACAACTAGCTTATAGCAGTTGGAGGTGTGCGGTCATGGAACTCTTATCTGCAATTGCACAACTCAATGTGTTGCCCCAATTGTTATCTTAACTTTTAATCATCCCTTCATCTCTCCCCCCCCCCAAAAAAAAAAAAAATTTTCACTTTTCCAAAAAATAAATTAGAATTTGTTGAGTATTTTTTATAATTTTAAAGTACAAAAGGAATACGCGATTAACAAATTTAGAGTTGTGTGATCGTACATTGCACTCTCAATAACAATGCTTCATAAGACATTTAAGCCATGAAGCAACACATTAAGTACGGTAATAACTTGGGTATGAACTCCCAAGATATGCTATTAATTAAGCGTAAGATAGTAAGGAATCCAATCAATATTTTCTGATTATTAGCTAAAATGATATAACTGGAAGAAGAACAGCTCTTGGAACCCTCAAGCATTTAGCATTGTTGTAGGTGTTCTCCAAATAGTGCCTACTCCTTCACTCCAACAAAACAACTGAAGTATAATGTGCGTATCTAAAAGATTTAATTTTTTAACCTATGACTTGCACTACTAAACTTTTTATATGTTTATACAAACAAACCTCTAGCTAATTATTTTTTCATCTATTACTTGCATACCGAGTATATTGTGCATTTCACAATACAATTTATTTAACATTTACACCATTCGATCAACATCACTCTTTGAGATAAAGAAAAAGCATGCGCCAACTCAAAGATAATTCTACGCACAACTATTTTGCAACTTATATAACTTATACCCTAATTTCAATTTTAGAAGCTTAAATGTTGAATATCGAATATATAATGGAACATTAAGAATGGTCATATGTGCAATAGTAGAAAAAAAAATAGCATATAATTATATACATATAATCAATTACTTCAATACCAGCGTATGTTTTGATGTTGTTAAATTAATAAATGACAAAGCGACAATTCGTTTAATTTTATTCATTGAGATAATAAGGTTTTGTTTGATATCCAAATGGATATGAATGAGTTTTAATATTAAAAAATTATATATTCATTATGAAATTTCATTCTTCTATCTTCTGATTATTTAAGAAATTTCCTTATATTTACTGTCTCCATGATTCAATCCCGCCAAAAACTCAAATTCTCATTTATAAGAAGTTCAAACTAAACCTGGTCCGATTGTCTAATCCTTTTCTAATTTCCAAGGCTTTCACTGCTTGCTCAACCTCTATAAATGTTTCAGCTATGATTTGCACTACTAAACTTCTTTTATGTTCACACAAACAACTCTCTAGCTAATTTTTTTTCCAACTATGACTTGCACTCTTTGAGATGAATGAAAACATGACCCACCTCAAATATAATTCTACTCACAACAATCTTGCAAATTATACCCTAATATCAATTTTTGAATCTTAAATTTTGAATATCAAAGAAAAAATAGAACATTAACAATGGTTATAGGTGCACTAGGAGAAAACAATTTAGCATAAAATTATATACACATAATTAATTGCTTCAATACCAGTGTATGTTTTGATGTTGTGACGTTAATAAATGACAAAGCTAGAATTTGTTTAATTTTTTATATAGAGATCATAAGATTTTGTTTGATATTCAAATGGATATAAATGAGTTTTCATATTAAAAAATTATATATTCATTATGGAATTTCATTCTTCTACCTTCTTATTATTTCAGGTATTTCCTTATATTTACTGTCTCAAAAGTACAAGAACGTTGTCTATATTTAAGAAATCCCATTTAGGTAACATCGACCTTCTTCTCTATTTACTTCAATCATCGAATTCATTCTATTTCTTCAAGCTATATTTTTATTTTATCATTGTTTTGTCTAAAATATATCCTTTCGCATATGCTACTTTTTTTTTTAATCATTGAATATTGCTTTTTGTATTGTATTGTTTTGTTTTTTAACAATGTTTATTAATTATTATTCTATATATTACATAATCTTATAAATATTTAAATCTTTCTCTAATATAATATTAATTTGTTTATTTTTTATATATCAGAATGTATCATGATCATCGTATCAGAGAAGCAAGAAAAGCTAGACAATTGAGGAGATTTATTTTAGCACAACGAAGAGATAGGAGAATTTGTTTATCAAATAGTCGTTCAAATATTAATCAATCATACAGTTATTCACTTCGGGAAATATGTGAACCAACTAATATTCTCAGACGTGCAACCATAGAGCAACATTTTCAACCACCAACTCCATCAATCTTCTCTACAAACTATTCACAAACATTTGTTACTGAACGAAATACAATGAAAAGCGATGGAACATCAAATCACCAAAGAAGGAATATGACACATACTAGAGGAAGCAATAGCTCAAGAAGATTTCGTGGAAGAAGATCTCATTCTAATATCACTGAAATATCAATATCAAACAGAGGTATAATTTTTTTTTTCATTACTAAAAAAATTTATTTTATATTATAGATTTAAATCATAACAAAAACAAATTAATAACTTGCTTTTTCTTATTAATGTATACAAATAGATGAACTTGTTGCAATTATAATTGGTGAGAACAACACAGAATCGAACAGAAGCCAATATCTTCAACACTACGCAAGAAGTACGTATACCAAGTTTGTAAATATAATTTATATTCCAAATTGGTATACAATATTATTATTGATATTAATTTTTATTTGTATATAATCAGGGATCTTTACACAACCATGGGACTTTGGAAAGCCAAATGAAGTATGCTTCTATTGTGGCGCTATTGTTTGGTATGAAGAACGCACTGAAAAGTCAAAACGTCCTACCAATCCAAAATTTTCTATTTGCTGCCAAGATGGGAAAGTTGAACTACCGCTTCTAAAGAAAACCCCTGAGTTTTTAGATCAGCTATTAAATCATGAAGGTGGTTCACGTTCAAGAAATTTTAAGGATAATATAAGAGCATACAACTCAATGTTTGCATTCACTTCTATGGGTGGTTCTATTGACAAACATATAAACAATGGTGGTGGACCATATGTATTCCGTATCAGTGGTCAAAATTATCATAAAATTGGTTCATTACTTCCAAATCCAGGTGAAAGCCCAAGGTTTGCACAATTGTATATATATGATACAGAAAATGAAGTGGCAAATCGAATAAATGTTATAGGGCGTCATGACAATGTTAGAGGTTTGGATCCAAATATTGTCGAAGGATTATTGAAGATGATAGATGAACATAATGAACTTGCGAAAGTCTTCAGAATGGCAAGAGAACGATTCCATGAGATGAACTTTCTTAATGTTCGTGTGCGTCTTATTGGAACAAGACTAACAGATGGAAGACAATATAATTTGCCAACCTCTTCAGAAGTTGCAGCATTAATTGTTGGAGATATTCATGATTCTAATACCAATAGAGATATTGTTGTTGAGGATAGATCAACTGGATTACATCGAATAACAGAATTACATCCTACTTTTATGGCAATGCAATATCCAATTTTATTCCCCTATGCAGAAGACGGTTATAGAATTGATATAATGTACAGAGCTGTTCATGGAAGGAGAATGGGGAAGAGAAATCGTGTATCTATGCGGGAATACTACGCATTCAGAATTAATCAACAAACAAATGAAGGCCAAACATTACTCCGAGGCGGCAGACTATTCCAGCAATACATTGTCGATGCATACACATGTATCGAGTGGGAGAGACTATCATGGGTAAGAAATAATCAAACTAAACTCAGAGCTGAGCTATACAAAGGATTGAAAGATTCTGTTCTTAGAGGAGACACAGATGCTGCTTTAGTTGGACGAAGAATCATATTACCACCAAGCTTCACCGGTGGCCCAAGATATATGATTCAAAATTACCAAGATGCAATGGCGATTTGCAAATGGGCTGGTCCACCTGATTTATTTCTTACATTCACATGCAATCCCAAATGGCCAGAAGTAAGAAATTTTTTGGAACTGATACCTGGTCAAAAGCCAGAGGATAGGCCTGATATTATTGCTAGAGTTTTCAAAATTAAATTAGATCAATTAATGAGGGATTTACGTCATGGATCGCATTTTGGAAGAGTTAAAGCAGGTATGCTCATGTCACTTATGACTTCCTTCATACATCTTTGTTAAGTTGTAAAGTTATATTAAATAAATAAATTTTTTGTATAATTTTTTTTGCAGCAATTTATACAATAGAATTCCAGAAGAGAGGTTTGCCACATGCTCATATATTATTATTCCTCAATCTCGAAGACAAATATCCAACGACGTCTAAAATAGATAACATAATTTCTGCAGAGTTACCCGATAAAGATACAGATCCGATTGGATATGAAACAGTTGTGCAATATATGATTCATGGTCCATGTGGTGTTTTGAATCCAAAGTCACCGTGTATGATAAATGGAAAATGTTCAAAGCAATATCCAAAAAATTTTTATAATGAGACTACTATAACTGAAGATGGTTTTCCCGTTTACAGAAGAAGAAACAATGATAATCAAGCTGTCAAAAATGGAATCAGTATTGATAACAGATTTGTTGTTCCTTTTAATATTGACTTGGTGGTTAAGTACCAGGCTCATATTAATGTTGAATGGTGCAATCAATCAAGGTCCATTAAATATTTGTTCAAGTATATTAACAAGGGACCAGATAGAGCTACTATTGTAATTGAGGAGAGCATATCAAATAATGATATTAATAGTCGTGAAGTGGTTCGTCAAGTCGATGAAATCAAAACCTACTTGGATTGTAGATATATATCTGCTTCTGAAGCATCTTGGAGGATCTTTGAGTTTGACATCCAATTTCGTGACCCAGGAGTTGAGCGATTAAATTTTCATCTTCCAGATGAGCAAAATATTATCTTTCAAGATCGTGAAGGATTGGACAACGTAATAAGCAGATTTGATATTGAGAAAACGATGTTTACTGAATGGATGCAAACAAATGCTCTATTTGAAGATGCTAGAGAATTGACATATGCCGATTTCCCAACCAAATGGGTATGGCAAAAAAAGGATAAAATTTGGACTAGAAGAAAATCTGGAAGATGTATAGGTCGTGTCTTCTATGCACATCCTACTTCAGGTGAGAGATTTTATCTTAGAATGCTATTAAATATTATTAAAGGTCCAAGATGTTTTGAAGAGATCAGAAGCGTTAATGGAATAATTCATCCAACTTTTAAATCAGCATGCTATGCACTTGGGCTTTTGGACAGTGATAATGAGTGGCATGAAGCAATTTCACAAGCTTCATTTTGGTCAACGGGACAGCAATTGAGAGAAATATTTGTTACAATACTTTTGTTTTGTGAAGTTTCAGACCCATTTCAATTATGGGATAAGAATTGGCCGTTACTTTCTGATGATATATTATATAGACAAAGACGAATATCAGCTTACGAAGACCTTCGTTTAACTGATTCACAGTTGAAAAACTACACTTTGTATGAAATTGAGAAGCTACTAAATAAGAGTCAAAAGTCCATAAAGGATTTTCCAACTATACCTTTTCCAGATATGTTTTCATTGGAAGATTCTAATAATAGATTGATGTTAGAAGAACTTGATTATGATATACATCAATTAGCAAATGATCATCTACATTTATATAACGACTTGAATATTGAACAACAATCTGTCTTCAATGCTGTTGTGAATGCCTGTGACAATAATGAAGGAGGTCTTTTCTTTATCTACGGCAATGGAGGCACAGGCAAAACATATTTATGGAAAACAATAATAACAAGGGTCCGTTCACAAGGAAGAATTGTTCTAGCAGTGGCATCTTCTGGAATAGCAGCGTTATTGATTCCTGGTGGAAGGACAGCACATTCTAGATTCAAAATACCCATTAATCTTGATGATAACTCATCTTGCCATATTTCTCAAGGATCTCAACTAGCAGTGTTAATTCGTAAAGCCAGTTTAATTATTTGGGATGAAGCACCTATGGACCATAGGTATGCTTTCGAAGCGGTTGACCGAACATTCAAAGATATATTGCGATTTGATATAGAAAATGCAAATGAAAAGGTTTTTGGTGGTAAGGTATTTGTGTTGGGTGGTGACTTCAGACAAATATTACCAGTTGTTCCTAAAGGAAAAAGAGAAGACATTGTTGATGCCTCAATTAATAGATCAAAATTGTGGAATGATTGTCGTGTTTACTTCCTGACTATCAATATGAGGTTACAACCCGTATCAACTGACTCATCATCTATGGAATCGATGTCAAATTTCAGTAAATGGATATTGGACCTAGGAGATGGAAATTTACCTGTTATTTCATTCACTAATGAAGATGAACCATCATGGATAAAGATTCCAGATGACTTGCTTATTTCATCAGGAGATAATCCAATCAATCAAATTGTTGATGTCACTTATCCAAATTTCCTGGCAAGCTACAAAGAAGCTGAATATCTTCAAAATAGAGCAATACTAGCTCCTACTAATGACAGTGTGGACACCATTAACTCTTATATTCTTTCTTCTATCCCTGGTGAAGTACATAAGTATTTAAGTGCTGATAGAATCTGTCCCTCGACATCCGGAATTCAAGAGCAAGATATATTATATCCCATTGAGTTTTTGAACACTCTAAATTTTCCAGGAATCCCTAAGCATGAGCTCGAAGTGAAGGTTGGAGTTCCAATAATGCTTCTACGAAATATCAATCCAATTGGTGGACTATGCAATGGTACAAGATTGATAGTAACTCAACTTGCAGCAAAGGTTATTGAGGCAAGGATAATCACTGGCAGTCATATTGGATCTAAGGTTTTCCTTCCAAGAATAGTAATGTCTCCATCTGAATCCAAATGGCCATTCATTCTAAAGCGAAGACAGTTTCCGATAAAGGTTTGTTTTGCAACGACAATCAATAAAAGTCAAGGTCAAACATTCAAAAGTGTTGGTATTTATTTACCGAAACCAGTTTTTAGCCATGGCCAATTGTACGTAGCTGCTTCCCGTGTCACCTCACGTCAAGGCCTGAAGTTTTTAATTGAAAATAGTGAAGGTGAAGATTCATGTTACACTAGAAACATTGTATACAAAGAAGTATTCAATAACTTGCAAAGAGGTATTGTATTCTAAATCAAAAATTAAATGAAATTGTCATTTTCTCTATATCACTTCCTAGCAAAGTCTTATGTCATCTATATCACTTTGATTTTTATAGGCATAAATAATTACCAATGACAATTGGACATCAATGCATCGACAAAATATCTCCGAGCAAAGAAAATTGGAAAATCAAAGTAAAGCTCACAAGATTATGGGATGCTGTCAACGTGAAAAACAATAATGATCTAATTGGTCTTGATATGGTACTTCTAGACGAGAATGTAAGTATACCATGATTGTTTAATCTACTTATTTCGTTGATCTAATTTATAATAATAATTTTTATTTTTCTTGCAGGGAGACCACATTCATGCTTTTATCAGAAAGAACCAAGTTTCATATTTTAGACCCCTACTTCAGGAAGGACATATCTATTTTATTACAAATTTTAAGGTTGTTCCAAATAAAAATAATTTCAGGCCAGTGCATAATCTTTATATGATCAACTTCATTATGTCAACTACGGTGAAACAAGTTATTGATGAATCTCCAAATTTTAAAAGAGAAAAATTTGAATTCATTGAATATAATGATGTACCAAGTCGTTATCAAGTGGACACCTACCTTACAGGTAATCCTTTAAACTTTATTTCTAAAATTTTCCTTTTATACAAATGAATGAATATATTCATTACAAGTTATAAATAATTTCTTTACAATTTTACCTCTTATACGCAGATGTTGTTGGGAGATTGTCCAAAATTAGTGCGATAACCGATGTGGAAGCAAGGAATTGTATGGTGAAAAGAAGAACCATTGTGTTACAAGATAAATAGTAAAATATCTTATTCTAAAATTTTTTTTTTTTATATGTTATATAAATTTATCATTCATCTAAAAATCTTGATATATTAATAGCCAGAAATCCATTACCATAACACTTTGGGCTGGAGCAACTACTCAAATACAAGACGATATTTGTTTGGAAAATTTGGAGCCTGTCATACTAATAGTGACATCAACAATAGTCAAGAAATTTAGAGGTAAATTATTTACAAGTTATTTAATTTTTTTATCAAATTTACATTTGTAAACTTTACCATTCTTATAAATAAAATTTTTATGTTATTACAGGTGAATATTCATTGTCTTCGACCAATGCCACAAAGATTTACATTAATTTGGAAATACCTGAAGTAACCGAGCTAATTGAAAGGTAAATGCATATAATTAAAATTCCTTTGAATATTGTTTTTGGACTTACTAAGGTTATATATTGCTTATCAGTATGTCTACAACGAATTACCATATTGAAAATATGGTTACTCAAGAAAAGGTTATCATACCTGATAAAGAATTGATGTTTGTTAATCGACACTCATTAGCAACTATTTCAGAATTAAGATGGGAAAATGAAAACCAGGTAACAATTTATTTATGTATTTGATTCATACTTGGGTCACAAATTTGTGTATAGTTCATTTTTATTTCACAACTATAATGATTAATTACTAAACAATTTATGAAATAGGAGACTATATTTACTTGCAAAGCAACAATATCTAGCATCATAAACGATTTTGGATGGTTCTATGAGTCATGTCGCGAATGTCGAAAGAAGGTTCAAAAACAAAACTCTATATTTTGGTGTAATCAATGCCAAATAGAAGTTCAATATCCAATTCCAAGGTATATATTTCAAATTCCCTTATATTATTAAATCTACATAAAGTATTATAGTTTAAACAATATAACTACATACAGGTTTATGCTACGCATAGAAGTTGTTGACCATACTAGCAATGCAACTATGGTTATTTTTGAGAAAGAAGCGGAGAAAATGATTAAACATCCGGTGGCTTTTCTATATGAGGCTTTTCAAAAGGTTCTTTTAATTCATCACTTAAATATATTTATATTTAACAAAACACTCTGCTGAATTCTTATTAAATTTTTTAGGATAATGGATATGGTACAGTTTCATCAATATTGCAAAACCTAATAGACAACACATATGCCTTCCAAATAAAGCTCAACGACTACAATTTAAAACAAGGAAGTCGGAGCTACACTGTGACAAAGGTCTTCGAAATAAACCCTGCTGATGAAAACCAATATCTTCTCAACCAAATATCTAAGGTAAGATTTTGAAATAAAATATTTTATTTTTTCCCTTCTAAAAATTTATTCAATCTTATAAACTAACATTTTATAACCTTTTTTCCTAGGAAAAGGGAATGGCACAGTTAGACGACATGTCATTACCCAATGTTACACCATCGGATGACTTGACGACTACTGCATTCAACACAACAAATTTGATAGAAGCTGAGATTGATCTTACCTTAAATGGTCCAAAAATTAAAAAGCGAAAAAAGGTAACCATTATTACAATACTATATATATATATATATATATATATATATATATATATATATATATATATATATATATATATATATATATATATATATATAATGATACTATTGACTAATTATACTAAGCTTACAATTTTTTAACTTTTTACTTGCAGGGCCTTATTCAAGATCCACAAATTAACTTTGAGGAACACTCAAAAACATGAAAAGAACATCGACTTTACAAACTTATGAAGTTTGCGTTGATGGAATTGAGTTGTCAAAAAATTTCAATGTTTTATTTTATAATATTTATAAGAAAAAAAGTCATGTTCTAACATATGCTAAAGGAAGGAGTTTTAGCTGTTTATTTTTAATTAATGTTTAAAGTTGGTTCTTATGAATTGTGGGAGTTTTGGATTGCATAATCTTTAATTGGGTACAACTTCAATGAATACTTGACCTCTTTTTTAACTATATCTTTCATTATTAGCAATTTTTTAGCAAGGGAAGCAAACATTATCAGTTGGATTGGATGAGAATCATGAGATACAGGTGTTATGACAAATTAAGGTTCTAATTGACACCAAAAAAAGGTATAACTATCAGGTACTTAGACCTTCATTTTTAAAAAATTTACTACACAAGGATATGATGACGAATAAAAAATTGGTATATAGAATCTGCATTTCTTACGTGAAGGAAATTCTTTTCAAAAATGAAGAGATTTATGGAATTTTTTTTAATCCCGTTTTTAGGTTGTATGCTTATATGGATAACAACATGTCTCCTCAGCCTATCTGTCATAGACGACATCGTCTTTCTTTTCCAAGAAAATTTGAGCCCTTCTTCCTAAGGTACAAGATGTCAAACCGATTGATTTTAAGTCTTGAAAAATGATTATATTGTTAATTTACCTCTATAGATTGATATGTCTTGAGTACATTATGCAATGTTCTTCTATATGGTTCGGACTGCATGAGATATTTTCTATGTCAACATTGGAGCAACCATGTCCGATCAATCTCTATTCAAGATGAGTTTAATCGTAGTGTGAACACATCAAAACCTTTGTAAATTCCATTGTTCCAATCGGATCTTACACGTGTACACCTTATAAATGAACGGTCTTTATCACTGTGTGAACACGCCCAGCTGTTGCAGTGTCAATGGTATGCATGATTTAAATAGGCCTATTTAAGTTGTCATTGGTCAATGATAAATTACCGATGACATACAATGTTTTAACAACACCACCTTTGGACCAATAAAACTAGGTGTACAAGTTGCATGACCAAGAATTAATCTAAAAATAAAACATTATTGGGACCGGACAGGGATGACAATTATTCAGGTTTACCATATTACCCGATCCGACCTTATTGGAACAAGTTTGCAGCATAACAATCGCCTGCGCCAATGGTATCTGTCATCCTCTCCTCATTATACAAATGAATTATTCATTTGTTCGGATTATAAACTCCCCAACATGTCTTCGCCATTATGTAGACACCCCGAGCAAGAAGGTACGATGTTGGCACTGACATTGAAGATCATGGTCAATGGAACCCTCTCAATCTCCTTCATTATGACATGTGTAGGCCTTTTGAAAAGTTGTTCTTCAAACTCTCTATGAATGCAGCTCTCATATCCCATTTCAAACAAACAACGTTGTGTGCAACTCTAAGATCCCACGTACTTATCATGTTAAATCAGTCTAGCCAAATGTGAGAATCATGTGACAGACAGTAAAGTTTTTTGTTCTGCATAATTTTTTATTCATGGGTTATTTCTGGATTTTCATCTTTATTTACATTATGTTTGGGAAGTTTGTACTTCAAAATTAAGAATTCGGCCCATTTACTTTTAGATAATTTTGATAATACAATCTTTATATGGTAATTGGTTACTACAAAATTGAAGTTAGAATTGTCTGTAAGATGACAAATTCATAAACATGAAAAATTATACCAAAATAGTTTTTTTTCCCTTGATTTATGATGCAGTTTGATACTTTGATAGGTTTGGGTTTGATTAAGACAAGTTGTAGTGTTATTGATTTTTACTCCTTTGTTTCCTTATTTTTTTTCCTTCTGAATTATCTTCTGAATCCATGTGAAAAAAATAAATTTTCATTCTAAATCGCTCCCTAAAGTTCGAAATGTTAGCACAATACACATTTTTCTCAACTACTTAATTTCCTCATTTGGCAAATTTTACCTGATCAAAACTAAATTGAAGGGTGCAAATGAAGTTTTTTAACTATTGGGGAGGGGGGGGGTGGTTAAAACAAGGAAGTTTTTCATATTGGTGGTTAAAACAAGGAAGTCGGAGCTACACTATGACAAAGGTATTTGAAATTAACCCTGCTGATGAAAGCCAATATCTTCTCAACCAAATATCTAAGGTAAGATTTTTAAACAAATTATTTTATTTTTCTCCTTTTAAAAAATTATTCAATCTTATAAACTAACATTTTATAACCTTTTTTCGTAGGAAAAGGGAACGGCACAATTACAAGACATGTCATCACCCAATGTTACACCATCTGATGACTTGACAACTACTGCATTCAACACAACAAATTTGATAGAAGCTGAGATTGATCTTACCTTAAATGGTCCAAAAATTAAAAAGCAAAAAAAGGTAACCATTATTACAATACTATATATATATATATATATATATATATATATATGACTAATTGTACTAAGCTTTCAATTTTATAACTTTTTAATTGCAGGTCCTTATTCAAGAGCCACAGAATAGCTTTGAGGAACACTCAAAAACATGAAAAGAACAACGACTTTACAAACTTATCAAGTGTGCATTGATGGAATTGAGTTGTCAAAAATTTTCAATGTTGCATTTTATAATATTTAAAAGAAAAAAAACTCATGTTCTAGCATATGCTAAAGGAAGGAGTTTTGGATGTTTAAGTTTAATTAATGTTTAAAGTTGGTTCTAATGAATTGTGGAAATTTTGGCTTGCATAATCTTAAATTGGGTACAACTTCAACAAATACTTAACCTCTTATTTAACTATATCTCTCATTATTAGCAATTTTTTAGCAAGGAAAGCAAACATTATCAGTTGGATTGGATGAGAATCATGAAATACAGGTGTTATGCCAAATTCAGTCTCTACTTCACACAAAAAAGGTATAACTATCAAGTACTTAGACCTTTCATTTTTTAAAACTTTACTACATAAGGATATGATGATGATTAAAACCTTGGTATATAGAATCTGCATTTCTTACGTGAAGGAAATTCTTTTCGAAAATGAAGAGATTTATGCAATTTTTTTTAATTCAGTTTTTAGGTTGTATGCTTATATGGATTTTAGGTTGTTAGTGCTTCCAGGGTTATTCTGCTACGGGTGTTCTAATTTAAGGTACATCAGCCCTAGAAAACCTTTTTTGCTTGCCCGATTTCTCATCCCCTCATTTAAATTTCTTATGTCAATGATTAGGTTTTAATTGCAGCAGCTATTAAGGTCGTTGTAACCGACATTTTCAATTATGGTTACCTCCTCACCTCTATCCTATATATGACAACGATACCTCTGAATGATGTCTCCATCGCATCCAAAAACAAAATTTTCACAGGTTTACTATTGTGTTTTATTATCTTTTTTTTTATAATTCTTACCTATCAGTTGTTGCTCACTTCTTAATCATTTTTTGGACTTTGCAGTACATCCTATTTGGGTCCAATTAAAGAGGAGATTCTGCTTCTTTATTTCAACCTATAAGGTTACCCATTTACCTCTATTGTGTCTAAATAAATTATCCATCTTAAACAGCCTATCTACATTAAAAATCATACCCTAATAGCCATTTCATGGACAGGTTTATACATCTGCTTCCTACATGTTCTCAAGGGTTCATCAGTTTTACCACACATCACGTGCGGGTCCTAAGGTATGATTGCATGTTTTAGTAACTCTACACTCTAAATGGATATTAGGATTCATTTCATAGTTTGAGTTGGTTTTTACGACTGTCTTTCAACCTAACACAACCCTCAACCTTTCTCATCTGTGCTTGGAACCGGCAATGGTGGTTTTACCGGCAATTAGGTTATTAGCAAAGATATGAATTCTATATCATTCTCTGAGAGGGATTTCTCAAAAAAAAAAAAACTCCCCTCATCATAAGAGTACTATGAATTCTATATCATTTTCCTATTTATGTGTCCAAATCTATTTGAAACATGATTTAGTATAAGAATGGACAATTCAAGATTTTACACATGATGTAGAATTCTGTGGACATCATTTAAGTTTTTAGATCCTGGGGCAATATTTTTTTCACCTTGGTTGCAAGAGCTTAAAATGCATAATCAATGAGGTAAGGTTCTTTTTTTTATTGCAATCCAATAAGGTAAGTTGTACCTACCAACCAATTGGTTTTTTAGGTTTCTTGGCATACCCCTCTCTTGACAAGCTGCTTTGTCTGATTTTTGCATTACCGTATCCGATGAGAATGATTGAAATCCTTAAAATATTTGTATTTACAAGAGAGTCTAGATAGGGCATGCAACGTGACTTCCTTTCATCATGTCTAAAATTTTGCCTTAGGCATCAGTTGGGGTTGATTAACAACACAGTCAATGCTCTGAGTAGGAGGCCACACCTTCTCATAAATCTGAAATTGAATGTCTTCTTTGATTTCTTGAAGGATCAATATACTATTCATCCTCATTATGGGCCTATCTGGAAGTCTTATCAGCATTTTTAGAATGACCGCATATGTTATCCAGGTTGGTTTTTTGGGTAGACTGAAAGGGGTCACATGGAGTCTCATTTGCAAGTTCACTAACCAAGACCTTGGAGCTTATAGGGGACATATGTTTGGCACACGATGCTTCTTGATGTGATCAAGATTTGATGTTGAACATAAAGTTTTTCCTCCCTTCATGACCTAAATGTTTTAGTTTAGAGAAAGTGATTAAAGGGCATCATGGGACAACACAAAACACCTTGATTAGAGGCCTATGATAACATAACGATGCCATAAAACATGGTCAAATTCATATAGAGATAAGTTGGTCTGCACTTTCATGTCCACGGGGAAAGCAAAAAACTTCTGTTCGTAGTTTTTTTATTGTACCTGTTACCAAAAAAAAAGGCTGCTCTTTGTAATGAAAGAAGACTATTTTGGTCCCAATCAATCTTTCATGGTCTTGCCCAATCTTTATGTTTAGTCTTCTTGATTTAGGCTGTGCTCCATAGATGAGCCCTTTCCTTTCAGGATAAGGATCGGATATGATGATGATGACAATGATCGTGGTCCTAATCAATGGTAAGGTGTTCATCCCAATAAGCTTATATGGATGCTTTTGGATAATCTCTTATTGAATTTTCAATAGGTTTAAATCGTCTGGGTCTATGTATTGTTAGATTTATTGATAATTGATGATGTAACCCATATTTACTATCCAATGCACAATATTTGTGCAGTTTTGTATGATAATGTAAGGTTCTTTAGGAAATCAAAGTTTTTCACTGAAGTCATGCGCAACGGAATACAATGAGATGTTTAAAGAATACCAAATTTCTTTACATGCACAGATGTAATTGAAGAGGTAAGCGGTTGAGTTTAAATAAAATCTATCAATTTTCTTAAGACTTCTATTGTCTTGCAAGTCCTTCTTGATGGAGGATCCTTGAAGAGGGATAGCATGGATCATTTCCTTATCGGTGGATTCCTTGAGTCCACTTTTTCAGCTTAGAACCGATGAGGATCTCTTTTTTATTTTGTGCCACTCATAATCAGTGCTTAGGCGATAACTCTTAACTTTATCCAATCAAGCCTTTGTTTTTCATTGTAAATAGCCATCATTGTGTATAAAATGCCAAAATTACTATGGTGCATGAACGTGACATTCCCAATCTTGAGTTTGGTGAATTACGCATGGTTTGAGAGTTCGCCGGAATCCAACCTAATTGCCCAACCTATTCGGATTTCAGTCAATCCGAATAGTAACACCCCCCAAACCCAAAAGATGCCCCAATCTGGGTTTGGTTCGCCAGTTCAGCATGGTTTGGATTTTGTTCAGCTTGGATTATGATCCGGATCATACAAATTAGTTGTTTTACTGATTTTTTTCCCTTTTGATCATACCTATTAGTTGTTGCTTCCTTTTTTAGATGCATCCGTGGAGTATGCAGGATATTGTCCATTTGTCCAATTAAAGTGGAAAAGACGAAGCTTGCTTTCTCTCGAAAGATCGGTTTCTTTTGAAGGCAAAGTTCACTGCTCTAAATTTAAAATAACCTGATTTGTGTCCTTACTTTTATTGATTCCATTTTTTATTTGATGCAGTGGACTGATGGGGTTTATGCTTTGCTCCACCGACGGACTAACGTTGGATTTTCAGCATCCTGTTTACCGCATCTATGATGACGAGGGTTACAACAAATCTAGAGGACCCTTGAAGTTTTACAACTATGAGGTCCCTCTCATCTCTAAATTTTTTTTTTTTTTAACTTCATCTCTAAATGTTCTTTGGTTGTATTGTGTATGACCTTTGGAGATTCGATTCCATTTCTTTGGTAGTAGATAGATTTTCGAAGATGGTTCATTTTATTCCAAGTCTCTGATTCAGAAAATGAAACTGACCTTTTTTCTTTTGGGTGGGAGTACACTTGCATGACATTCCTAAATCATTTATTTTGGATAGGGATACTTGATTCTTAATTTATATCTGGAAGGGTTAATGGAGTAGTCGAAAAAAACTTCAGTTTGATAGTGCGTATCATCCCCAAACAAAGGTGATCAATCGTAACATAAAAGGTGATCAATCGTACCACCCTTCTCGGAATATGAAACTAAAATTAAACTGGTACAAGTCAATTATTCTTATTTATATTTTTATGTTAGTCGTCCTTTTAATTTCTCACAACTCATGGTACTGTGACCTATGCTGCAAGACTTGCACTAGCATGCTGTCATTGGACCCTACCCAACTTCCATTGACATTTACTTCCACAAAAATTTATATAGAGCCTTTGGGATGCTGGTCTTCAATTTTTTTTGTTTGTGGTACATGTTTTTCATAATTCAGAATCTGAGCTATGTTAAATTACAGCCCAGTTCGTGAATTTATGATGTTAGTGGACTTAAAAAATTATCCGTATAACATAAATGTTTTCTGAATTTTGTGGGTTCATAGTCTCTGGATCTCCTCAGTAGAATGGGGAGAGTGATAGGTACTCCATTCTACATGGATAACCCAACAACATCTTTGGAGAAAGGGGAGTGACGGCAAGGAACCTCTATTTCCCAGCTCCCACTCAATCTACAACTTCAGGTTCTAGATTTTCATATTGGGGAAAAGGGGAGTGAATGTCAGAAAGAGGTTGATTGATGCACAAGAGGGAAGAGAGGTGGAAACACCTTTGGTGTTGGAGGGCCATACTTCTATGGTTAGAGACCATAATGTTGTTATAGAAGTGCAGGACCAATTTGTCGCAGCAGATTCAGACTTTGTTAAAGAGTACTTCTCTTTAATTAGCACTGAATCCAGCAGTTTTAGGAGTGAAAAATGTTTTTGTAGTTTCTGCAGAACGGTTTTTTTTTCCTGTAGTTTCAGTAACTGAATTTGTTTCTGCAGCACATGAGCCAACTGTTTATACACTGCAATCTGTAGCACAATTTGTTTCTGCAGAGAAGGTTGGTTGTCCTCCTAGCATGGGTGCAGTCCCGGAAGATGTGCTCAATGTCTTTCTACGGGGACCGGCACCAAGGACAAACGCCATAACCCATCCCTTACAAGAATTCATGTTGTAGCTCTAAACTATGGCTATCCTCTTGATTCCTACAGTTTGAGCAATCCAGAGTGCATGTTGCTTCCACAGTGGACTGCTGCATGAAACAAGAGGGCATCTCAGTCGAGGAGGCATACGAGAAGCTTCGAGAAATGGTGGAAGAGTCGTGGAAAGTTATAAACCTGGAATGCCTCAAGCCGACTGCATTCCCCAGGCCTCTGCTACTGCCGATTGTTAATCTCTCACGCTTCGTCGAAGTCCTCTATAACTACGGCGACGGATGTACTCACTCCGAAACATTATTCAAAGACAAAATTTCCTTTGTGCTGGTCAAGCCTTTTCCCATATGACAGGGAGGCCTACAACTAAATTCTTATGCAGACGGACACTTATGTATTGCGTATTTGTACTCAGTGGTGTTTGTTGGGTTGTAATAACCAGGGGTATGATTGAACCAATTTGAGAGATATGAAACTAAAATGAAACTGGTACAAGTTAATTATTCTTATCTATAATTTTATGTTAGTCGTCCTTTTAATTTCTCACAACTCATGGTACTGTGACCTATGCTGCAAGACTTGCACTAGCATGCTGTCATTGGACCCTACCCAACTTCCATTGACATTTAGTTCCCCTAAAATTTATATAGAGCCTTTGGGATGCTGGTCTTCAAAATTATTTTTTGTGGTACATGTTTTTCAAAATTATTTCCAAGGTCGCGCCATTACTCCTAAGCATGGGTCCATTCCCGGAAGATGTTCTCAAATTCTTTCTCCGGGGACCGGCAAAAAGGACAAACGCCATAGACCATCCCTTACAAGAATTCATGTTGTACCTCAAAACTCTGGCTATCCTCTTGATTCCTACAGTTTGAGCAATCCAGAGTGCATTTTGCTTCCACAGTGGACTTCTGCATGAAACAAGAGGGCATCTCCGTCGAGGGGGCATACAAGAAGCTTCGAGGAATGGTGGAAGAATCGTGGAAAGTTATAAACCTGGAATGCCTTGAGCCCACTGCATTCCCCATGCCTCTGCTGCTGCCGATTGTTAATCTCTCACGCTTCGTCCAAGTCCTCTACAAGTACGACGACGGATGAACTCACTCCATAACATAATTGAAAGACAAAATTTCCTTTGTGCTGGTCGAGCCTGTTCCCATATGACAGGGAGGCCTACAACTACATTCTTATGCAGACGGACTTATTTATTGCGTATTTGTACTCAGTGGTGTTTGTTGGGTTGTAATAACCAGGGGTATGATTGAACCAATTTAAGAGAAGTACCAGTTAGGACCATCCAACTACTATGAAAAACATAAAATAGTACCATTTTTTAAAATAAGTACAAGATAGGGATCATTTGGATACAATAACAATTTATGTTAGGGAGCGGCTATATACAAAGCATTATTTAATTTCTAAAGGCAGGTCGCGACCAAAGACAACCTTATAAGTTTTGGCATTTTGCTAGGGACAGCTCACGACTAAAGGTAGCCCCCAGACGATGTAAGTAGCCCACGTACCTTCTATTGCTTCCATTCCTTCCCTGCTCATCGGTGCTTCCGATCTCAAGCAAATCGTCCCCACCTCCCTCTTTCTCTTCTTCCTACTACCCTTCTTCCTCCTACTCGACCATTTCATGTGCCATAACATAACCATTTTTTAGGAGACTGATTTCCAGTTCACTCCTCTGCGGTTCGTCCTTTTCTATCAATTCACTCGGTTTGTGACATGGCCTAAATCACATCCGTCTGATGGAGGCACATTGGAGGTGAGTACGAATCTACGATACACTTTTCAGGTTGCCTACCATCACACAATTGTCATGAGCATTGGATCTGGACAGAGTGAACCGAGCGAAAGACCGAACCGCATAAGACTCGAACTGCTTACACTCACTGATTTCATACATCAATAGAAAGAAGCATTGATAAGAAATGCTCATGCAGAAAGTAGCATATTTTTGCAATCTACCATACTAATGTGCTATTGAACATACCTACATGATTGGAAATTTTGCTCTAATTCTCTGTTGTATTAGTGAAGTTGTACTTATTTTTGGTTCATCAGCAATACATTGCTTCGTTTCTAATATCGACTTTATCTCTTTTGTGTTAATCGGCAATACATTGTTTAATTTTTGTTTCACTGCAATCCAGTTTTTTTCATCTAACCTTATAATTTTTTTTTAAAAATGTTTTCTATTGAACCTCCCTGATTACCTGCATCCAACACCAAACCCTTCCACTGCAATCAACACCACGGACTCATAAACGGGAGGTGGCTCGGGAGACGTTGGGGGGATGCCAAAGATCGCACCACCTTATGCCATGCTCGGAATGCAAGTGATGTTGTCTATGTCGATGTTGGAGCAACACTGTCTGATTGAGATGCATTCATCGTCTGTTTCAAATCAAAGAATATATTTATTTTACAACACATTGTTTGATAAATATTTTTTTCGATCAGTCAATCTTTAGACAATTTTTTCCTTTCCCCGTGCATTGCACGGGTTCAATACTAGTATACAATATACTTGAGTTATTGAATATAATATATATGATATATTTGGGCTACCACACTGCCTGTCTTCGATACCACCACCTCTCTCTTACAGAGGGTAAAAATCCCGTGACTTTCCTTGATAGAGTTGAAACATTGTAAAGCTGATCTACTCATGCGAAAGGGAGGGAAATAGAAAGTAATTAGTATGAAGTGCCAAGTGCAAGCTCGCCAAGGAAAAAAACAGTAATGCTGAAGAACATATAAAATACTAACATAAGGCTAGCTTCAACCATGAAAAACAAGGTTTGAGAATTTGGGTTAGGACCAGGTGAAAAGTGAACATGTTCGGTTGATTATTTTGGCCAAAAATATTACAAGATCTAAAAAAATTAGGAATTCAAGTTTGATTTAGCCGATTTGGGTTTGATTCAGCCGGCTTGCGCCCAATTTGGCCTATTCGGACTTCATTTGGTTTGATCGGCACTGTTTGAATCCAATTAACTGAGCCGGATCAAAACAGGATAAGTCGAATCCAAACGAGGCCGAACCAGCAGACCAAATCTAAATCGGGCATATTTGGGGTTGGGTGTGTGTGTGTATTTTGATACGAATCGACCAAAATTTGAATCGGTTCGGTTGGTCGGTTCTGGTTCGGACAAACCCACCCTCAAATAATGTCAAAAAATCATGAGCTGACATGGTATTATCCAATTGAAATTGGGAAGTCTCTCATTATTCAATGAATAAAAACTTCTGCAACATGAAGCGTTGGAAGTATTGGAACTTCTGCAAATTGGGAAGTTCCAATACATGAAGCGTTGGAAGTATTGGAACTTCTGCAAATTTTCAGTTTTGCGGAATCGTCGAACCAAGTGTAGGCTCTTGATGCAAGCTTATAGAAGATCCGAAGTGGTTTGCATCTTCATAGGACATAAAAGCAAATCACCATGGTTCACAATGCTTCGCTGGGCTTAATGGTTATAATTAATACATTAGTTCTATTCGAAGTAGGTTAGTATTTGGGCATATGACAATGAGTTTGGAGTCTAACTAGCTGAATTATCTAAGTATAAACAAGTTAAAGGAGAAATCAAGCTTCGGATATGAGAATATTGAGGTACAATTGTACAAATAGATCATCCCTTTATTAATGACTTCTTTTTATCCTTTCGCTCTGATGTCTTTGAGCTGACAAGAAAACATACGGAGATGTTAAAGACTCATCAAGGGGCTAAATATTGAAGGTTATACCTTTCCTATGTTTGAATCCTTTTTTTTTTCCTTCAACATTCATGAGATGTGTAAATTAGAGTGGCAACACGTGAGTGAAATTCTTTTGGATGAGCTTCATTGCCAGGGAAGCACATGAGTAAAATCTTTTGGATGAGCTTCATAACAATCTTGTTTAATCCTTTTTAGTATTTGATATTTTTTCATTAGCTGGTGTTACTATAGTTTTCTTGGTGTGTGGTTTTTTTTTTTTTTTTTTTGGGGGGGGGGGGGGAGGTGTGGTGGAGCATTGCTGTGATGACTCCCTTGCCTGTGCAATTTGACACTTGAAGATGCTACATTAGACAGCATTTTGTGGGGAGTTATTCATCACACCATTATTTTATGGGATGTTCCATTTATTTTTTTAAACATGAAAATTGTCTTTTCCCATGGAAAAAATTGCATTTGTTAGTTTGGTGCAATCATTTTTTTAATCTATAAAGGAAAGGGTCCTCTTAAGGCATGACTTAATCTATCACTTCATTTTTGACAGGGAGGTTCCATGCAATCATTGTACACCTCAAAAATGTCTTCCCCATGTATTGCATTTGTTATTTCAGTATAACCTTCAATATATCCAAAAAGGAAAAGATTCAAGCCATGACTTTAATGTATGACTACTTATTTGGTAGTACATCCTATTTCCATTAGGATTTTATGGTGATATTTGGATACCCTTGGTTATGTTGGGAGAAGAAGTTTACTTTGAGTAATGCTATTTGTACAATCTCCATCGACAAACACATTGACAAACCAGACTCATGAAGTGGTGGCGGGGCCCACGGCTTAGTGCTTGGTGTGCATGCTGATGCACTGAGCCTAGACCTCGCCACCACTTCATGGGTCTGGTTTGCCAATGTGTTTGTCGATGAAGATTGTTCAAATAGCATTACTCGTAATTTAAAGACTTGCTGAATTTTTTTTTCTTTTCCCCCTTATTTTGAGTGTTTTTTTGTTCTCATCGGTATGTAAGACATATTTCCTTTAAAGAGGTCAATGAATCTACTTCGATTACTTATTTTCTTAGTTTAAGAGTTTCTTTTCTTGAAAGTTAGTCAAGCAAAAATAATCAATGAAGCTGTTTTTAACATTTCAAATACTGTCCATGTCCATCGCTATTTTAAGTGTTTCCATTATTAGTTTGGGTGTTATTTCTTACTTGTATTCTTAAAAATTATGTTCACTCTAATTAAACTCTTGTTATTTTTATTGTGTATTAGGTATTCAACTTCTTCCACTACTACTACCGTGCGAGATCGGAGAAGTCAGGCTTCATGCATGCGTCCTTTTTTGGCTAATTGACTTCTCTCTCTCTCTCTCCTTCGATGAAACTCAACCCCGACCTGACCCCTGCGCCCCCGGTCCCCTCCGGCGCCCGCCTCCGACCTGCCTGCGAGAGAGGGAGGTCGGCTGCTGCCCGGTCCTGCGAGAGAGAGGGAGGTCGGCCCCGGCCCACGGCCCTGCGAGAGAGAGGGAGGTCGCCCCCGGTCTCCTCCGGCGCCCGCCTCCGGCCCGGTCCCCTCCTCCGACCCCGGTGACCTCCGGCCGACCCCCAGCCTCCGGCGCTGTCCTCCGACCCCGGTGCCCTCCGGCCCCCGATCCTTGCGCCCCCGGCCACCGCCTCCGACGCCGTCCCCCGGCACCGGAGCCGAACAGCCTCCGGCCCGGCTGCACACCGTCCCCCAACCGGATTCGGTGCCGGTGCCGGTGCCGCTCGCGAGAGAGGGAGAGGGAGAGGGTGGGTTTGGGTTCAGTGTTTTTTATTTTCTTTTAAATGGACGGATGGTGATCACGATCGGAGGGCTGTGAGCTGACAGCCCAAATGCCCAAATGGGTTGTCAGCTCATACCCCGTATTCTATATATATATATATATATATATATATGGGGTATGCTAGAATGCGGTAAACGGTAAATGCGGCAGCATACCGCAGCCGTCTGATGCACGCGCTGCGTGCATCGCATGCACGCAGTGCACGCGCGCTGTGCATCAGACGGCTGCGGTAAGCTGCCGCATTTACCGTTTACCGCATTCTAGCATTTCTCTCTCTCTCTCTCTCTCTCTCTCTATATATATATATATATATATATATATATATATATATATATATTAATGGAATTGTTGTTGCAGTGGTGGTATGAGTGGATTGTTGTTATAGTGGTGGTATATGTGGAATGAGTTAATTGTTGTTACAGTGGTGGAATTGCATCAACTTATGAATTGCAGAAATTTGTGTGGAATGAGTGAATTGTTGTTGCATAAATATGTAGTAAAATACGATGGTTGTCGGCCGTATAACACAGGTCAAATACCACTCAAATACGGAGGTTATCGGTCGTATAACCCGGGTCATATACGGGGGCCGTCGGTCATATAAATTTGTCCGAGACCTTATAAAACCACTCAAATACGGGGGTTGTCGGTTGTATAAACTAGGTCATATACGGGGGCTGTCGGTTGTATAACACATCATATATGGGGGCTGTCGGTCGTATATCATAGGTCATATACGGGGGCTGCCGGCCGTATAAGACAGGGCATATACGGGGGCTACCGGTCGTATAAACTGGGTCATATACGGGGGTTGTCGGTTGTATAACACGTCATATACAGGGGCTGTTAGCCGTATAACATAGGTCATATACAGGGGCTACCGGCCGTATAAGACAGGGTATATACGGGGGCTATCGGCCGTTTAAAGCAAACTCAAATACGGCAGTACATTAGCCGTATAAAGTATTATTTGCGGCGGTATAGAAGGACCGTATATGGTATATCTATATCGGCGGCTATGGCCGTATATGGTATTTGCGACGGGTTTATTTGCGGCGAGCAAATGCAGCGGCTAGACCCCCGAAAATATAAATATACGGCCAATTTTGACCCCCGAAAATACTCAAATCTGTTGTAGTGATCATATGATCACAGTACCACAAGTCGTGACTCCTACACTACATCCCATCCCATGATCACCAGATCCAAGGTTGGGATCCACAAGCCTAAGCAACACTTCAGCCTTCTTGCTGCTGATTCATCTCCCTCATCATCTTGTGAGCCGACCTGCTTCTCTGAGGCAAACCATCGCGTGGCCTGGTGGCAAGCTATGTCCTTAGAATTTCAAGCTCTCCAAAATCAAGGCCAATGTTATCGGGTGCAAATGGGTGTATAAATTAAAACGTCACCTAGATGGTCGCATTACCCGTCTCGTTACTAAAGGGTTTCATCAACAGGAGGGCATCGACTATTATGAGACATTCAGTCCAATAGTCAAATAGGCCACTATATGACTCATTCTGTCTCTCGCACTTCACTCTGGTTGGGAATTCAAGCAACTCGATGTTTCAAATGCATTCCTTCATGGTTCCATTTCCGAGGACATTTATATGGTACAACCACAAGGCTTCATTGATCTTGCCTAACCGTCCCATGTATGCAAGTTCCGCAAAGTCCTCTATGGCCTCAAGCAGGCTCCCCGTGCATGGTTCCAGCACTTCTCAAGCTTTCTCCTTCGACATGGGTTCTTCATCAGCAAGAATGATTCATCATTATTTATTAAGCATGATGATGGTCGCACCACATATCTCTTACTTTATGTTGATGATATTTTGATCATAGGAAGTGACACTATGTATATCTCCTCTCATCACCGACATGGGCCGTCAATTTGACATGAAGGATCTGGGCCTACTCCATGGTTTTCTTGGGATTTCTGTTACCCGTAATGCTTGAGGGTTTTTCCTCCATCAAACTAAGTATGCTCAAGATCTCCTCCACCGTGCAGTAGTGTACACTACCATGAAACGTCTTACCGCAAACTCAGGACCCTTTGGTGATCCATCCCTTTCACGAAATTACACTACCATGAAACGTCTTACCTACTGCTGCTTGCGCCCGTCTCGACCACTGGTGCTCGAGGAAATGGGAGGAATGGGAGGCTGATGGTGAGGGTAATTAGACCTTTTGGTATGCCTTTTTGCCGAACCGATCCTTTGAACAGGGACCTTAGGCTAATCTTATCTTATAACGGTCCCTCTATGGCCTTAGCCACATTACCCTATGTTTAATTTTGAAGTACTTTATTTATAGATCATGACTATTTGTACCTTCAAGCCCGATACGAGCCACATGGCAGGGACGACATCACAACCATCCAGAGAAGGATGCAGTCGAGGCTACAGGATGAAAGTGGAGAGAGCCGTAATTGGAGAGGAGCCAAAGGAGTGGTCGTTCTGAGTCAGTCTTTAGTGGATCCAAACAGTCCATCTCAAAATGAACGGTCAGATCGCGATCTAGGATTAGCATCTGCGTGATTTAAGCCTCTCTTCGGTTCACTACTCCAGTAACAAAAAAAGGCCAGTAGCAGGCCCGTGCACCCAGACACGCACAATGCAGATGCAGTGGCCGTACGTGCATCATAGCCATTGATTTTGCATCGAACGGTCCTAGGCGCTACCGGCATGTTGCTGACCGTTTTCACTATGGAAGAATATCAGCATAGTCGATCGCTCTTAGTTAACGGCGGTTCGTCGACACCACCAATTCCGTCGGCACAGAGAGCCGGAGAGAGGGAGCTTATTGGTCGTAAGGGTTGGGCTCCCCCTCCCCCCCCCAAATCTTCTAGGAATCCTTTGATCATAATGGCTTCAACTCGCAGTGGCGGACCCAGGATTTTTCTTCATGAGGGGCATAATTATTAAAAAGTAACTACAGTCATTGCCTCACAGTCGAAGGCATCGGCAGGCAACGTGACAACGTCCCTACCCTTCCTTCAATCGTGCAACAAAAGGCCTATTAGGATTTTGCTTCTAGTGAAGAAGAATTTCGATCCTCAAGAGTCCTTCGAAAATTTGGAACTATAATTGACCGACTCGATCGGGGTGCATGAGTTGTAAATAATAGACCAGATTCTTTTTTCTTTTTTTTTGCCAGAGGGGGGGGGGGATTTCATACATACTCCCAAAAACCTATAAATAGGTCCTGATACCCACTCGATTCTTATTCACTAAGGGCCATGGGATGAACTCTACGACGATGTCACGTGTGCGGGAGGTGACAGAAGGCGGTGGGTGTTGGCTGGACAGTGGTGGGCGTCGATGACCGGCAAACGACGAGCCGGCCATGGGTCACCAATACAGGTGGCGATGGCGGGTGGTGGCCGGCGGCGACGGGTGGTGGTCGGCAGTGACGAGTGGCCCATATGGCGGTGGAGGTGGGGGTCAGTGGCATGACAGTGGATATTGGCTGGCGAGGGATGGTGGCCAGTGAGACGGTGGTGGCCACCTCCATGTGAAGTTGGCAACCAAAAGTTTGCTAGAATTATTTTTTTGAGAAATTACACTTTGCTCCCCCCTGAAGTTTAGCTCAAAAACATTTAACCCCCCTATAGTTAAAAATAACATTTTGCCCCCCTTCAATTCAGCTTTGATCAGATAATTACCAAATGAGGAAATCAAGTAGTTGACAAAAGGGGTATTGTGCTAACATTTCAAATTTTAGGGAGTGATTTGGAAAAAAATAAACTATAGGGGGGTTAAGTGTTTTTGAGCTAAACTTCAAGGGGGTAAGTGTAACATACCTTGTTTTTTTCCCAAATTGAGGGGGGGCTTGAGCCCCCCCTAGGCCCAATGTAAGTCCGCCCCTGGCTTCAAGTGAGATCTCATCCTGTTTTGATCTCCAACCTCATTGAGCCCTTGCTCTAGCGCCCTATCCTCTGACCGCTTGACCGGTCCAGCAAAAAAAATATATAGCGTGAGCGAAACTGAGCGGCATGGAGGCGGTCTTTTAGCCAAACATAGCCTTAACCGCCTTTGTGCACTCCTCTACGTCGGTTCAATTGCTTTCATTTCCTCTCCAACTAATACTAATCCCTTGCAATTCACGAACGGTTGTGATCGCACATACGGCACCGAATCTCTACCAAGTGGCACCAAATACCTATGGTTTTAGGGGGACTTAGTGATAGGTCCTTGGTCAAAAAATCAACTATCCTAAAGGCAAACAAATTGTTAGGACAAAAATACCCCTCATTGCACTTCATATTTATGTTTCATGCCATTTCTTTCTAAAACTAAGCCCAACCTTAAACCCTAAGATTCATAGGCAGTTACCTAAACCCTAGACCTAGAAATCCTAAACCTAAACTGAGCACCTCTGCCCCCCATGGCTTCTCGTCTCCATTGCTTCTCGTCTCCATTATTTATAGATCATGGCGGTCTGCACCTTCCATTCGCAGAAACCTGATACGAGCCACGTGGCAGGGACGACATCACAGCCGTCCAGAGGAGGATGCGGTCGGGGCGACATGATGAAAGTGGGGAGAGCCGTAATTGGAGAGGAGCCAAAGAAGTGGGCGTTCTGAGTCGGTCTTTAGCGGATCCAAACAGTCCATCTCGAAACAAACGGTCAGATAGCGATCTAGGATTAGCGTCGGCCGTGATTTAAGCCTCCCGCCGGTTCACTGCTCCAGTAACAAACAAAGGCGCCCAGGCGCGCGCAATGCAGCTGCAGTGGCCGTGCGCGCATTGTGACCGTTTATTCTGAATCGAACGGTGATAATTGCTACGGGCAAGTTGCTGACCGTTTTCTTTACGGGAGCATATCAGCATAGTCGATCGCTCTCGGTTGACGATGGTCCGTCCGCACCACCAATTCCATCTGCGCACAGAGAGGCGGAGAGAGGGGGCTTATCGGTCGCAAGGGCTGGGCTCGTTCTCCTCCCCCCAACTTCTAGGAATCCGTCGATCCTTCGATCATAATGGCTTCAGGTAGATCTCACCCCGTCTGAACTTCCCTTTCTTGTTGATTTCAACGCATCAATGGCGCTCTTTGGTTGGATTTTGAAAATTACGCGAGAAAATTGTTGAGCGATTCTTCGATCCTGTTAAAAATCGGGTTTTTTTTTGTGATCTCATAGAAAAATAGTATTGAAGGATCGATTTTCCCAACCCCCCCCCCCCCCCCCCCCCCAAAATGATCTTCGAATTGAATCCATTGGAAGCGCTCAGGAGAATGATGAGATGCCCTCGACCGATAATTCTTTGTGCATACTCCCCAATGTTTAAGAAACCCTAAAAAAGTACTGGAATTTGGAGTTTTGTACATAATCTCTAAAAAATCATTTTCATGCAATTCACGTTCGAATGATGTCGCTCCATTTATTATGTTGATGCTTAGGGTGATATATATGGTAACATAGTAACAAATTCGGCGTTTGGGGAAGAATTTGGCAAGGGGGCAAAATTCGGAGTTTGGAAAAAAAAATATCTGAAAAGTTCGGAATGAGTTCGGCAAAAGATCGGAAACATAATCAATTAAAAGTATTATATTACACAGGCAATTTTTTATAAATGGATATCGCAATATATATTTATAATTAAAGTAAACTAATAAAGCAAACATTATGTAAAAAGTAGGTAATTTCGTGAATTATTCGGGACTTATTCGGACACATTAAGGCACCGAATAATTTGTTTGCCTTTAAGTTCGTTAACTATTCACAATTTTTAAAACAATTCGGAGAATATTGTTACTATGTATGGTAAGGAAAATACTATTCGGCTAGAAAGTTTTACAGACTTTCTCTACAGACCCGATCACAGCCGTCCACTGCACCCATACCTGACAGGTGAATCGAACTCAACCCCGACCATTAAGCTAATGGACGCTGTGATTGGGAGACTGAAACTGTTTTGTTGAATAGCATTGCTCATATGGCTATTGCCCTTCTTGTATTAAGCACTGTTTTTATTTTTTTATTTATATAGATATTTTCTTGTGCAGATGTCACCTTGTCCATTCCTCAAGAACTTAGCATGTTTCATCACTTGAGAACCATGCAGTTCATGGGAACAGAAAGGCCCTGGCTGAGTAAGTCCTATTGCAAATAAATGCTGGGTCTTACTAATTTTGTTAGCATGCCATCACTTCTCACGTGTTTGCCATTTTCCACCCCGATACATAAGCCTTATCCAAAGATGTTCGTGATTGGGGTTCTACAAACCTAATTTTGATTGCGGTGGCCTTCAAATAATATGGTAGTTGAGGTTTCTTTATAAAGAATTGTTAGATATGCATGTTAATATTATTTTTTACCTGGCCTCGATATTTTCTATCAGATCTATATGGAATTAGGGTTCGACCTGTTGCTCCTTTTGGGAGTGTGAGCAGTAGACCTTTTGTTGATCCAGCTCTCATACATCGCTGTTTGCCAGATGAGCTGCTCATGGAGGTATTGCTCTATGCTTTTGAAATCATTCAACGTTTTGATCTTTGGCTACATACTTTCAATGTAGATATGAAATTGTACTGCAGATTAATAAACAATATACTATATTAAACATGAATCAGAATTGTGGGCAATGAGGCTGTTGTATCTGCATTGCATTAGAACATTGGGAGGCAGATAATGATATGGATGTATGGCTCAACTAGGAAGGATTGCATTTGAAGCTTTCTTTTTTCTCTGGAAACTTATAGTGTCCGATTATTGTATTAATTAAAAGTCTGCCTATGGTTGGAACATGTTCTACGAATGTGAAGGATGATCTTAGCAAACAAAAGGGGGTTTGGATCCGTGACGAATGACTAGAGAGGATTGGAAAATTGACCTAATATATATTTAGTTCATCTTACTCCAATGATGCTTTTAACATCATGATCTTAATGCTACCTGATAGTGAATAGCAGGGGAGGAAAAAGTAGAATCCTTACTTCAAAAGTCAAATTCCAGTATATTCATTTTTTCCTCAATTCCTCATCAGGAAAAACCCGATTTAATGTGGAGTCATCGTGCATGTAACAATCTGACACTAAGAATTCGAGAAGAGTTCTTTGTGCTGAGATGACGCCAAAGTCGGTTACGACAATTAAAAGGCCATTGTAGTGCATGATGGCAGTCACTCCGTTCTTATTTGATATAGATCCTCAAGGTTGCACAGTTCGAGGTTGCTGATTTTGTTTTCTATAACATGGTGCATTAGATAGAGTTCACAATGTGGGGAAGCATTGAGACGAGACCCGCATGGACATACATAGCAAGTGCGTGGCCAACTATTGGTATGCAAACTCATGGGAGTGATGTCACATATCTAATCAAGATGCTAAGCTAATAAATGTCATTTTATATGAGCGAAGCCATTGACTCTGACGACTTTGTTGCCATTGCCTCCCTCAATTGTTGCTATTGGTTGGTCTTTTTCTTCCCATTGCAATTGCTGGATCAGTTTGATAAGCACACCACATCTGTGTGTTTCACTATGAAAAACGAGAATTGCGAACAAACTACCTCGACGCGAGCCTTCTTCGTGTTTAGACAACCTATTACCATGTGAAAGAAGGAATACTTTTTTTTTTATCCCAAATGCTAATGGGGTACCTAATGTATGTCTCAAAAAGCGTGTGGATATAATGGTTTTCTTGTGTTCAGCTGCATGAACATTCTGATACATGACTTTTGAAGTAAGGGTTCTACTTTTTCTCCCATGCTATCCATTAGCAGGGGCCCTCAAGAACGTGATGTTAAAAGCACAATGGAGGAGGATGAACTGCAGATGGAGAAATATCATCCATTCATACATTTTGGCTGGAATAACTCAAAATGATGGTTTTTTCATTGTCTTTTGCAACGAACAAAATGCAAGGGAAGGGTATTCGCTAACCCTAGCCACCATGGGGGTGGTGCACCATCCATAGCCACTGGATAGGGTAGTTGAACGATCACTAAAAAGCGGCAGCATTAGCGAGGTATCGGGTAGGGGCCGCGTGAGGCCAGTGGGGCTCCGGCCAAGGGCTAGCCATTAGGAGGAGCAAGGTTCTAAAAAGCGCTAGGCGCTAGTCAGGTGATAGGGGACTGCCTAGCGCTTAGGCTGCCTAGGCGGTGCCTAGGCATTTTGACTATTTTTAGTTATGTTAATTATTATTTTGATAATATATATAACATATATGTTTTACTATAAATTCAAGATTATCTCAACCATTATTTTAAAGAACAAGTATCATTTACATAAATATAAATTCAAGATTAACAAGAACAAAAACAAGCATGATATTATGAGATAATATGCATGATTTTAGTAAAATTCAAATCATAAATTCAAGATTACTGACAACAAAAGAAAACATGATATTTCGATAAAGAATCCAAGATTCTAGTACAATTCAAAACAAAAAGTCACAAAATAGTAAAATACATCATCATTTCTCCTATAGGCTATAGTACTAGACTCCTAGTACTCTTCTTCACCATATCCCTCCAAGATTCTCTCTTCATTAGACTTAAACTCCACTCCCTTATCACACTCTTCGTCTGTCTCCTCATCTGATACAAAATATTCTTCGTGAAATTCTCTAACTTTCCGGGATGAAGAGCTACCACCAACGTTTCTAGAACTTCTCCTAGACACTCAAACACTATCCACTCCAACGCATCTCCAACCATTTACCAAGTAAGTTTCGAACCGACGTTGACCTCTTCGTCATTTTCTTCATCATCACTACCATCAACAATCAATCATTGAGGTTATTGAGCCTTACTAGCTTTAGTCACGAGTAATACATCTACTCCTCACTCCTTCCCCATTTCCTTTTTATTGATGATCTTGGCATTGAATTGGATATAGATTAAAATAAAGAAAAGCGTGGCTCGCCTAGACTGCCCAGCCCTCCTAGACCCGCCTTGGCCGCCTGAGTAGTTGTCTGGCCCGCCTAGTGGCATGGGCCTCTTTTCTGCACCGCCTAGGGACTAGGCAAGGCGGTGGGGGACCTTCTAGTGCCTAGGAGCCACCTATGACACTTTTTAGAACACTGGGGAGGAGGAAACAGAGGGGTTTGGGCCGTGTTCCAGGCGCACCGGTGCCGGTTGAAGGGGTCTCTGGACCTAGCGGGATGACACATGGATCGTGCTAGGGCTGGGGGTGGCTGCAGGTCTAAGGGAAGAGGGAGGTGGGGAGGCTAGATGCATGATGTCGGTGAGGTCACCAGGGCAAGAGTATAGGGGCCAGTCAAGTCTCGGCACGGCCTAAAGGCCAGTGTGAGAAAGGGAAAAGGGGGTCTGGTTTGTAACTGTGGGTGCCTGAGTGGGGAAAGAGGAGGGGTGGTGAGGAATCGAGGACTAACCAGCGTGGGGAGGTTGGGTGGCAGCCCGCCGGTTCGTTAGGAGGGGGAAGGGTGGTTGAGGGAACGATGTTTTTTCTTCGTTATTTCTTTTCTCTTTCATGAGATAGAATGACAAAGGGGCCAGGTACGTGGTAAAGGGGGAGAGGGGAGGGGTTACGGTAAAAAACCAGGGGAGGGGAGTTACACAACGTGCGTTAAATCCGGTTTGGAAAGACATAGGAGAATAATTGTTGTTAAACCCTTCCTATCCCGTCCCTAATTCAAATTTTAAATTTAAGGGGAGGATATGGGATAGAAAGGGTTGCCATGGGCTACCCCCATCAAGTCAAGGACGTTGGCTTTAGTTGGTCTAGCTTGTGCGTGTCATGTCCGGCCCGGTTGGCCGCAAGTAGCCGGCCCACGGAAACTATTATCGAAATACATTGATAAACAACAAACATAAATCTCAAACCTTAAGTCCGATTCCCGCTCGAGACACCCACCATCAGATAGGTCTCGTTGACCTGAGTGACTGAGTCCAATGGTACTGGTCCCACTAAATTCCGATCACCTGGTCAATCGAAAACTCGAAAATAGATAAAACAGACACCCTGTAATATCTTTTCAATTGGGCATCAGAATCATCCTCGTAAATATAAGTTGGAAACGTCTCGTCGAGACGGATCCAACAATATAAGTTTCATTGGGTTTCGATCGCTTGATTGATCGCACTAAAAAGTTATATAGAAACGTCCTACTTATCTTTTCATATACAAATCGGATCGATGTGCATAAAGCGTCATGGAGCAGCTTTGAAAAACTGGACTAAGTGGACGTACAACTTACTATGTGTTTACGTTTAGTTACTCCATAATTTGACGCGGAAGAAAAGGTCTGGTGAATAATGGGCAAAAAGGTCATTTCTTAAGTAAAAGACTTATTTACTAATTTCTAAAAATATAGAGCGCTACATCAATTGTGACGACCAAGATCCGAGAGCCAATACTTCTGATGTGAAAGGCCAAGATGGATGCGGTGAGGTGAGGTGTTCAAAACTATGAATTAGTCCCCATCGCCTGGGGAGAAAATGATTTTGTTATATATATATATATATATATATATATATATATATATATATATATATATATATATATATATTCCCGTCCCTAACACTCAAAATGCATTTTAAAGCCGTGAGCCTTCGAGCAAAGCAAACAATATCTTACTTGTTGGGAGGAATGTTACAGTGCTTGTAATTCAATGAGTCAGTGTTGCAACGAGATTTCATTTAAAAATTTGTTAAAATAGAGTACATCTAAATTTGTCCATGAGTGTCTTACAAATTTGAGAAAACCTTGAAACCTATTATTTAGGTGATCTGAAAATTGCAATAGATTCATGACTATGTTTATTCAGATAGTGTTGTACATCTGATAGCAAATAAGAATTGCATGTGCTTATTATACATGGCAGCATGTCCAGTTGGCTAATGTTATATGGACTCATTCTTCACTTTCATGATTTTGGATTGTGTGCGTGTGCGTGCATGACCGCACCTGTGCTGACTTTTTTGTCCATCACTTCTTCCACATCTGGTATGTTGTGGACCATAAATAGATTTTTGCACGACTCGATCCATACGGTTTAGGCAGGGCAGCATGTGTTTGTCGCAAATGGAGATATACCGTTCGCACTCCAAGTCTGTGGCGCATTGCATGCCTGAAAGCATGGCAGGTAAATGTCATATTTGTAGAAGATTCACTTTTTTTGCTCGATTTGCAATATCATTTGCTGAAACATACAAAATCCCATACGTATGAAGCTTTCTGGAGCAGTGGCAAACTACAAAATTGTTCAGTCCAAGTATGAGGGTTCTTGGAGGAAAATGTGGCTCCAGAGGCCGAGGATTCGAAGTGATGGTGAATATTTACCAAGCCTTTATCGATTTGATTAAACCTGTTTTAGAGTTGATCTTCTCACTGTAATTCTGAGTGTTGCTAACATTTTGGTTCACATTTCAAATAGTGATAATCTTATTTCTGGTTTCATGGTTCAATATCAATCACAGTTCTTGTCACCCAGCAATTTTTCCAGGTGTAATCTGTATACTAGTATGATGGGAAAATTACTTTTTCTGGTTGTAATTTTACTCCCATGATTTTTTAGTGGCTGTATTTTTAAAAATTGATCACCAGCTACATGCACTTTCTCTTAAAAGGTGTTGTTTGATCCCCATTTTTATGTTTTACCTTTAACCATATGTTTCTAACTAACGCCATTTAAATTACAGTTGCCAAAATGAGCAGGATGTATGATTAATCTGCAAACTCTATCCAAAGAATCATCGCATAGTTGCTATATATGGTAGCAGTTATATCAGGCATTGAAATATGCAACTATAGGTAACTGAAAAACTCTGTAAGAATATAGAATTAAGCACTTACAGACTGCAAATCTTTGGAAAAATTGGTGACTACTGACTAGTGCTGATGTTTCAATAATGGGGATTGCTGTGAAGAGATGGGCAATTATGATGACTATGATGACTAATGGTGATGGATTGGTGGCGTTAGATCATTATTTTAAATAATGAGCAACGATGAGGAAGTTAGCAAGAAAGGAAATCATAGAGGGAAATTGTTGCATGAAGGACTGGTGACAACAACGAGAAAGGCTCTGATGAGAACCAAACTATAGAGAAGGTGGCCAGATAGCAGTAGGATAGAAATGTATGTATTTTCAGAGTGTGTGATTTGGAACACTTGCATGGGTTTACAAGATTCCTATAGTCTATTGTATTTTGTTTAAAAGTATCTTGTGATTTTTCTACCAAGAGGAATCTTAATCACCCTGCGAATTTATAGTTCTGTAGACATGCTGGGCACTAATTAAATAGATTTATTATTGTTGTTCTGGCTTCCTGCTCCTTTTGGTAGCTACAGAAATAAAGACCACACTGATACCCTACAACCATTTGGTTGAAGACTCAGCTGATCTCTATAACCATATACCTATTTGCTTTTTTGACAGCTTATAAAATTAGTAATGATGTGGAGGACAACAGGGCACATAAATTTCTTTTTCCCTCCATAAATCTCAGCTATCGTAGTAAGAAAAAAAATGAATGAAATTCGAATTTTGTTATTGGTTCTAATGTTTGCATATGACCCCTAATAACTATTTCAATGAAACTTGTTTAGGCATGAAGAACATATGAGTGAGAAGAAATGTAGTTATCACCATTTGGTGAGTGCAGTATTAAAAGCCAAAATTAAATTAATGGCTATATTTATTGGCCATGTTTGAAAAGATGTCCAAAATACTTGTTGTACAGCAGTTTATTTTCATCCCATGCCTTGCAAGCGCTTGGGTTCTTATCATGTAGGTCTAGTTTTATCAGTAGTGTCCTTACTTTCATGGTTTAAACGCATGATCTAGCTGTAGTTTTGGATAGAATTTTCCAGGTATAAATAGTTATTCTTAAAGAAACCTTACGATCTTTTATCTATAGACTTCCACTTATAAAGTTTATTGACTATCCTTAGACTTGTGGAGAACTGATTGAGAAGGTATGACATGTGCAAGTGAGAAGGCCGAGCTAAGAAGAGGACTCAAATTCTTGTTGAAGGGGCAAGAAAGAGAATTGAAAGACCTAAAATCACATGGATGGATATCGAGGTAAAGAATATGGAAAAGCTCACAGTGACCATGGAGTTAGCTTGTAACAGAAATGACCAGTGAAGAATGATTTATAAAGCTAACCTCAACTAGTTGGGGCAATGCCTTGGTGCTTATGGTCATGAACTCTCATATTACCTTTAATTATGGATACTTTCCCTCCTCTTTCGAACCACACTTTCTTCCTCGGGGTATCTGCTTGCCTCCAGTGACGCTTCACTCTTTCCGCTCGCCATATGTTTCCCTGAAGTGTGCATTTGCTTTTAGTTCTGCGTTTTCCTCAAGTGGCACAATTTTGTCCTCATACTCGCTTTGCTTTTCTATTTGAGCCGTGCTTCGCTCTTCCTCAATCTAGACATGCTTGTTTTTCTCGAAATGTGTGCTTGCTACAACCGTGTTTTTTGTCCATGAGAGTGTGCTTGCCTTCGCCATGCTTGTCCTCCTGGGTATGCTTGCCTTCACCATGCTTGTCCTCCAAAGAGTGCTTGCCTTTAGACGCGTTTGTTTCCTCAAGATGTATGCCTCGCTACTACTAACCACGTTGTCGCTCTTCCTTGAGCCAGAATTTGCGTTAGCCGATAGTCCTCTGTTGTGGAGGCCGTCGTTCTGCCGGTTGAGACTTCTTACCCTGGTTGGATCGTGGATGTGTCCTTTCAACTCGTTCTGTGACAACATTTCAACCGCCAGTTTCAGTTACTTCTTTTTGGGTTGCTATGTTGTCTCTCTGCAGCCCTTTAATATTGGCGGACCTACTGTTTTTAAATAGTATGTCCTTTTTCTCCAAAAAAGGGGGTGTTCAATATATCATACGGTGACTTGTTTTTGGGTCGGTCTATCCTCAAGTTGGCATGTTCCCCGAATGGCCTGCTTGTAGGTTGACTGATTCCCAAGATGGCCTACTCACAGACCGACGTGGCACATTTGTTGCATCTTTCTCTGCAAACTCTATGTGGGTTACCCACCTTAAGTTCTATGGGGGTGCTATATATATAACATGGCACGACGCTTTCGTGCTGACTAGACAAAATGGCACCAAAAGCTGACTAGACAAAAAAATTGCTGACTAGACAAAACGAAACAAGTTGACTAGACAAAAAAAATAACTACGCATCATCACAACCATCCATACATAAAGGAATAGAAGCTGCACTTGATGGTTCCTTCAGAAATTAAATAAATGCTCTATATAGAATATTAATTGCATTTAATTGCATGCATATAAGGTATTAATGGCTAGGTGTAAGGGACGGTTATGTAAGGAGATTAATGGGGATAGAGAGAGGATCACAAGGGGTGTTGCGGGATTTAGATGAGGAGAGAGGGACGGTAAAATAAGGAAAGAGAATCAATTAGAGAGAAAATAGGAGAGATAGGAGGGGGTGCGATCAGATGGTTTTGAATAACACGGACGGCTGCGATCAGGTTTTGATTAAATGAAAATAAAGGAAAAAAGAGAGATAGGGGATAGTGGGGAGTTGTTATCAGGTTGGGTGGTTGGGATTTAAAAGAGAGAGACTTGGATAAGAGCATGCATGCATGGCTTCGCATGGGTTGATGCGGCCATGGATGGCTATGATGTGTGTTGTAATGCTTGGGATGGGTTTTTGAGAGCTGTGATTAGGTTTCAAGAGATAGAGAAAGGATGGAGTTATGTGCATGAGATGTGGACTTACATGGCGTTAGATTTTTTGTTCACTACCTAGAGCTCGAATGAGCTGGTAAGGATGGGTCGACGGCTAATAGCAAGTAAGTTTGTACGTGTATGACTTTGAGATTGGGTGAGATGTCTACAGATATGACAAAAAGGTGGGGAGGAAAAAGAACAGTGGACTTAGCAGTAAGTTCCTCCTCCCCACCTTTTTGCCATATCTGTAGACAGCCCCGGATTACGTACCAAAAAAATTACATGGGAATGATGAGGTGCGTTCGCACGTGTGACGTGTGTGTGTGTGTGTGTGTGAGAGAGAGAGAGAGAGAGAGAGAGAGAGACGTATGTGTAGGGGTGGCAATGGGTCGTGTTGGGTCGGTTTTACATATGGTACACAATTGCGGTGCGGTGCGGTTTCGGTGGTGCGGTGTGGTTTCGGTTTCGATTTTGGTTTCGTGTCAGTTGGGGGGTGTCTTGCTGCCGAAGACGGCCTGACAAGTGTATTGCCGTCGAATGCGGCCCGCTGCAGTGCCGACGGCCAAGTGTGTTGTCGCACCGAAGGCTCCCGCTTCGTGCCAATCGGCATGGGCATGCCGAAGGCGGTCAAGTGTGTTGTCGTCGCATACGACGGTGGGGGAGGGGTGAGGGTGGGGATGCTCGGGGGGTGTTTTGCTGCCAAAGGCGGCCCGCTGCATTGTTGACAGGTGTGTTGCAGCCGAAGGCGGCCCGCTGCAGTGCCGACAGGCACGGGCATGCACTAGTATATATATATGGGAATAGGGAACATGGTCCTCCCGACCACCCAACACGCTAGTCCTCCCTTCAATTTGGGTGCCACATGACACTTTTTAACCACATTTTTCTTTTTATGGATGGTCAATCCACTCTACTTAGATCAAGATTTTTTAAAAAAAATTCTAAAAAAAAACTTAAAACAACTCAATCAACGATCGACAAATTTAACGGTAAATTGTAGCGTGCAAATAGCCCTTGCTATGGTTAATTTAAAAATGCTACTTGGCATATTTTTTTTTCAAATTTTTTTTCATGATCATTGTTAGGAAGGATGTACCCACCTTGACCAATCCCTAACCCCGGTTAAAAAGTGTCATGTGGCACCCAAATTGAAGGGAGGACTAGCATGTTGGGTGGTCGGGAGGACCATATTCCCTATTCCCTATATATATATATATATATATATATATATATATATATATATATATATATATATATATATATATATATATATATATGGGGATGCTTAGGTGCGGTCCGCAGTCCGCAGCCATCCGATGCACCCGCCGCGTGCCTCGGATGCACGGAGTGGTGCATTGGATGGATACGGACCGCAGACCGCACCTAAACATCCCCCTATATATATAGAGAGAGAGGGTTGTTACAGTGAGCTGTGGGCTGCCGGGGGGGAAAGTGAGCTTCGGGTATTTTGACCCCTCAAGAAGTTATGGAATTTGATGAAATTTGGTGATGTTATTGCCTAGGATAAGATGATCATCCTCACCAATTTTCATCAAATTCCAAAACTTCTAGGGGGGGTCAAATGGTCGAAGCAATTTCTACCGTCCGCAGTCACCGTTAAAATTGCTTTGACCATTTGACCCCCTTAGAAGTTTTGGAATTTGATGAAAATTGGTGAGGATGATCATCTTATCCCTAGGCAACAACCTCACCAAATTTCATCAAATTCCATAACTTCTTGGGGGGTCAAAATACCCGCAGCTCACTTTCCCCCCCGGCAGCCCACAGCTCACTTTAACAGCCCTCTCTCTCTCTCTCTATATATATATATATATATATATATATATATATATAGAGAGAGAGAGAGAGAGAGAGAGAGGGAGAGGGAAACCTTCAAGTGCTCATCTTTGGTGCGACCTGCGATCCAGACCAGAAACATATGCACTGGAAGTGCTGCAACACCCTTCACGGAGCACAACAACATATGATGTTTTTTGTGCTCCGTGTAGGGCAACATATGCACTGTAAGCGCTGCAACATATGCAATAGAGCCCCGAAACGTATAATGTTAGATAGCAAACATATGTATAGGTGTGATGCATGCACCGAACAAACAATGCATCACGATCATACAAATTAAATCGGGTGGCCCACGGTGCTTGGATCACACCAAAGGTGCGCACTAGAGGGGGCCTCTCTCTCTCTCTCTCTCTATATATATATATATATATATATATATATATATATATATATATATATATATATATATATATATATATATATATATATATAGAGAGAGAGAGAGAGAGAGAGATAGAGAGCAGGGAGCCTGCACCTAAGGTATAGCATCGTTGTTGTACCTCTCGCTTGTTTACCCTCCCTAGAAGTTTTAGAATTTGATGATCTTTGGTGGGTGTGTTGTCTACGGTAAGGTAATCATCCTCACCAAAAATCAGCAAATTCTAGAACTTTTAGGGCCATTAAATGAGCTAGGCAAAATTAACGGTTATAGTGAACGTTCAATAAAGTTTCAAACATTTGATGACCCTAGAAGTTTTGGAATTTATTGATTTTTTGTGAGGATAATCACCTTACCCTAGAGACCACATCCACCAAAAATCACCAAATCCTAAAACTTCTAGGATATTAAATAACGCCTCAGGTCTAGACTCCCTTTTCCCATATATATATATATATATATATATATATATATATATATATATATATATATATATATATATATATATATATATATATATATATCGGATAGGGATACTCTTACTTATGCAATTACTCACCGCCTTTTATCAACCCTAGAGGTTTCAGAATTTGATGAAACTTTGTGGGGATGCTATCTATGGCAAGTTGATCATCCTCACCAAAAATCATCAAATTCTATAACCTTTAGGGGCATCAAATATTAGAAACTTTATCGACCGTTCATTTTAACCGTTAATTTGAATAACATATTTGATGCCCCTACAGGTTATAGAATTTGATGGTTTTTGGTGAGGATGATCAACTTGCCAAGTTGCCATGATAGCATCCCTACCAAGTTTCATCAAATTTTGAAACCTTTAGCGTAGTTAAAAGGCGGTGTGTAATTCCATAAGTAAGAGTATCCCTACCCATATATATATATATATATATATATATATATATATATATATACACACACACACACACACACCCCCCCTTTTAAGCATGAATTTTACCTTCTATTTTTTTCTATGATATGGGGGACACCTCTAATTGAACCCTCGGAGCCGTGTCAACCCGTGTTGACACGGATTCCCGTGTCCACCCATGTCGACTCGGCATGATACCATCGCTCCATGTTATTAAACCGAATGTTGTGAGTCTCCCTTCTTCAATCGGGTGAACAGAGGGAAATAGTAGACTGTGTAGGAGTCGAATTCCTAAGGGGTAATAGTTTTCAATTTATATCAATTTCATAATTATGTTGGTGTGTGTGTGTGTGTGTGTGTATATATATATATATATATATATATATATATATATATATATATATATATATATATATATATATATATATATATATATATATATATCCACGTGTCTCCGTATCCATCTTTTAAAATGTTGTCGTGTCCGACTCCCGTGTCCATGTCGACACTCGATACCCGTGTCCGTGTCTACAGATCATAGATTTTTTTTGTGGTATTCTCACATGTAAGTGACCATACCTTGTATCCCTTTTTATTTGGGCTTCGAGCCCTAATACATTTATCTTAGCCTTTTGGTTGTCTCCCCATGGTGCTTCCCTTTGGGCATTCTCCCATTGTACCAAATACGAATACTAATCCCTTACCTTTTTCAATACATAAAAAAAAGAAATGAAAGAAGAAAATAGGATGGAGCTTGCATACCATGCAATATTGGAGGACAAAAGAAAACTGTGAGGGCAATCACTTATGGGAAGAATCATGTGAAAGGGGCCACGGATGGAAGGATTCCTGTGAGGAAGATCCTTCGAGAGATAGAGGGTCTGTGACTATGAGGTGTTGTTTTATGTGAGGAGGGACCCACGAGCTTCTCCCATGGAGAGAAGTATCTCACAACATTATTGCACTTTCCATGTATGTGCCTCACTGGACGCAATTAAAAGCTATTTTTAGGTCAAAACAACTATACTTATCTTTTCTTAAAAAGGATTCCTCAAAAAGTATACTTGCACGTATAGATTTGACCCAAAACTTGACCATACACAAATTGCACTAATTAACTCCATTAAGATGACTAACATGACTCAGGTTATCTAAATTGACACACTAACTCAAGCAACAACTTGACTAAAATGACTAATGAACTCAATTGACCCGCCAATAATCATGGCCCAACACAAATAATAATTGACTCATTAAAACACTTAACAACACCTAATTTCTTTTAAATTGGCCTCAATAACCTAGCATTTGGCACCTAAGTGCCCTATAGCTAACGACATTAACTGACCCGGGAATGCGCCTGCATCAAAATCCCTAGGTGGGTAAACTCTTGACTCCATTCAAGATGTTTGGATGAATCAAAATTCCGAATCCACTAATGGTCAATGCCAACACCATCGGTCCATTTATTCTCCACCCTTGCAGGATGACAGGAATAACAAAGTCATACGCATCCATGGGACGAGTCTTATGACTTTCTCCAACTAGATGCTTTGTTATGATATTCTGAGGATGACAAAAAGGTTAAGGACATAAGTTGGGGCAACTGATGGAATGATTTAAAGAGAAGAAAAAGAATCTACATATGATTTTTATTGATTTAGATAAGGCTTATGATAGAGTACCATAAGATGTAATTCGGTGGACTTTAAGAAGAATAGGGGTTCCTAAAGGTTATATTGAGGGAGAATTACTAGTGTTAGAAGTAAACGTGGAGTCATAAGAGAAATGAATTTTCAGTAAATGTGGGCCTTCATCAAGGGTCAGTGTTCCCATATCTTTTTACTCTTGTCATTGGTGGACTCCATGCCAATATTCAATAAGAAGTACCATGGTGTATGCTATTTGCAGATGATATAGTGTTAGTTGATGAGACCAGGATATGATTAAATGCTAAATTGGAAGTGTGGAGGAAGATTTCGAAAGATAAGGGTTTAAAAATTAGTAGAGCTAAAATGAAGTTCTCCGAGTGCAATTTTAATGAAAATAATAATGATAATGTAGCCTGTTACAATTGATGATCGAGAAATACAACAATGTGATTTTTTTTTTTTTCAGTATCTTGGGTCTACCACACAGAAGAATGGAAAGACAGATGATGATATGTCCAATAGGATTAGAGCTGGTTGGATGAAGTGGATAGGAGCTTCGGGAGTGTTATGTGATCAAGAAATGCCTTTAAGACCTGAGGGTTAATTTCACACGACAACAATAAAGATCACAATGTTATATGGTTTGGAATCTTGGCCCCTAAAGAGAGTTCAAATTCATGAGATGTGTGTGGAAGAGATGATGATGGTGAGGTGGATGTGAGGGAAAATTAGGAGGAATCAAGTAAGGAATGATTATATTAGAGGAAGTGTTGGAGTGATACCAATTGGAACAAGATAATGGAGAATAGATTAAGATGGTTTGGTCATATACAAATGTAAAGGAGAGGTTGACCTGATATGGAGTGTCTTAGAGTACTGTGGAAGGTCCAAGGAGGAGGGGAAGACCTAGAATAATATTGATGGAAGTTGTTAGAAAAAACTTGGAAGAACCTTCATTGACAACATATATAACCCTAATAAAAATGAATGGCGAAGAAAGATTCATAAAGCTAACTCCAACTAGATGGGACATGGCTTGATGGTTAAAGGTTTGGTTTTCCATAGTCAACCCCATCTCATAGGGTAAGATTTTATATGATGCCGATAATAATGGTAGGAAAAGATTTAGAAATAAAGAAGGTACAGGTAAATCCAGTATTTGGCTATCTGAATTTGTCTTTTTTTCAAATTGGTGTAAATCTAGCCACTTTCACCAGCGTATAAATGAAGAGTAGTTCCGAACTAGGGTATAGAAAAAAACATGTGAATCATACCAAGGGGTTCGGTCATTTAAACTTCTCTGTTTATGTTGGTACTTTAGCTGTGATATCTAATGGCTTGACTTGGTAAGGAATTGGGTCCAACCCGTAGTTGACCTTTTTTTTTTTTTATGGACCGGCCAGGCGGTTAGAGGACAGGGCGCTAGAGCATGGGCTCAAAGAGGTCCGAAGATCGAAACGGAGAAAGGCAGCATAACTACTATTTTATTAAATTCCATAATCCCGTGAACATGACATCAACGTCCACGATTCGCACGCGCAAACAAGACAACAACGACCTTGAATGAAAGTTCGCTCCATGGTGTCCATACCAGGAGTCGAACAAGGAACCTTTCCAACAAGGGAGAGAGAAAGTGCCACTCGCCACTCAGACAAGAGCCCGTTGGTAACTTGTGGTTGACCTGATTCAACGTGTATGGTAGTTCTCATGATCTGAAGGGCCAAATTACTCTATTTCTTGAGTTAGAATAGTTAATGTGTTGAGTCAATTGGGTTTGATATGGTACGCTATTGTTTTGAGCCATATGTCATTGTTTGGCAGGTATGTGTAGGATGCTCCATATAGTAGTAGTGGTACGCTACTTTTGTGTGTCATGTCTTAGTATGGCAGGTAAAGTATGCTCGATACAGTAGTAAACATAACAGTATGTTGCTTCGAACCCTTGACGCATGTAGTTAATTTGCTTCATTCAAACTTTATTAGTTAGTCATCTTCTCTATCATTTGGAAAACTGGATCTGATCTACTTCTTATAACACTCTCAGGTATCTATGTGAGTAGAAATACTTATATTCGTGCTGGAGTTGCACACTGGAATGTCACGAATCCTGTCCATTTGGTATGGTGCCTTTCTTTACTTTTTCTTTCAGCTGTTTACAGACTGTTGTTTGGTTCTGCATGGTTGTCACATCACATGGAAATGGCATGCATCTGGAAAAAATCACGACTCATCTTTTGGATGTGTTTTGCGAACCTATTAGTCGTTTATTTTACTTATAGGCAGATATAAATTCATTAAACAATTGGCACTGCTAAACTCTAACTTTTATAGGCAAATATAATAATCACATCCGATGATTATTGATACCAACAAAGAACCTGACTTTTATGCTTTGCTTCTTGGATATGAAAATGGAAAAAATGCTAGTCCAAATTTGCATTTTATTCTTTCACTCTGTTGTCTAATTATTTATTCTGCGTTGTAGGTATGCTACTACCGATACTTAAGATTTTATCACAGCGGGAAGTTTCTTTATAAGGTTGTTTCTGAGATGGCTTGTGGAAAGAAATTCGTAGGAAATCTTGTGTGCTGTTTATAATCTTGATCTGATTCTTGCTGTCATGATGAATAGGTTTCTTCTCAAAAAGTTAAAGAGGTGGCAAAGCGCATGAACTTCCGTATATCCAAGTCTGACTGTGTTTTTAAGGGCGACTATACTATAGCCGAAGACCAGGTCTGTATCCCACGTTCTACAGAACCTTTTATGAACATATGCTGATCAAAGTCTCCATTGAAATGATAGAGCTTGATAAGTTCTCTGTTACCACAAAGAAGCCTTCATATTGTGGCTGTATGTTTATCGGCTGAATGTGCAGGTTGAAGCTGTTCTCTTATACCCTGGCGTTCGGCCTACACTCCTAAGAATCCGCCTGAGGTTGTGTCACATATTATTGAGTGGGACCGTTCAGATTTTCTTTAGTGGTTTTAAAGCATGCATAAGTTCTGATAAAAGTCATCGCACTGATAGGGACCCGTCTGTAGGTTCTAATAAAGTTGCTGGTTCTTAACAGGATTAGAGGGACAACGATGGGGGCAAACAATCGAATGGATCTCTTGAAGCTTGTTACAACTGGTGTAGATAAAAGTGAAATAAACGACAATGACATGCTTGGAGTTATAGAAGGGTGGCAAGAGGATGAGACACATAATCCGGATGTGCCTGCTATTACGCATAAAAGGGGTTTGACACCCTTTGTTTTTGTTCCATTTGAAGAGGTATGCTTCAGTTCAAGAAACTTCAATGGAATGATTGTTCTTAACATCTGTGGAATGAATATACTATTAGAATCCGATCATTATAGAGTTGGCATGCATTTTAATTTCGGTTCAGAAAATGTTTTTCTTCTAGCTTCACCAACTACAAGTTCAAATTTCATCAACTAAGGAACTTAATCGATGTTCATGAGAAACTCATTTTCATGATGCCATTGTAAGCATCTCGACCCCACCCCCACACACAAAGAAAAAGGAAAACACACACACACACACACACACACACACACACACACACACACACACACACACACACACACACACACACACACACAGAGATTGACTTTAAACAGCGTTGGAACACTAACTTTTTTGGAAAAATCAGACTGAAAAAACAATAGTAGTCCAGTGATGTAAGGGGGTATAGGGGCCATTATGACCTAAGGACGGGACACCAAGTCCTAACACATGCATTGGTACAGTTAATGGGTCATGCATGTACCTTCGATTCCAAACTGATGAAAATGTTCAAAAGACTAGGGAAGGGTGGGCGAAAATAGCAAGAAAATGTTTATATGGCAATGAATTTGGGCTTATTAGGGTTTAAGGGATTATTGAGAGTTTTAAGGGTTTAATTGAGATTTACAGTTCATGAATTGCGAACGAAACAAGAAGAAAATGGCTTTATGATAATGAATTTAAGGTAATTATAGTTTATAGAAGTCAAAATAGCAAGAAATGCCTATATAGTAGGGGCTTTGGCTAGGTAGTGTTCATAGGGGTTTCAGAGAGTTCAAGGGTTTGTATGAGGATCCAAGACAATACTCACCTATGATATGGGGGACACCTCTAATTGAACCCTCGGAGCCGTGTCAACCCGTGTCGACACGGATTCCCGTGTCCACCCGTGTCGACTCGGCATGATGCCATCGCTTCATGTTATTAAACCGAATGTTGTGAGTCTCTCCCTTCTTCAATCAGGTGAACAGAGGGAAATAGTAGACTGTGTAAGAGTCAAATTCCTAGGGGGTAATAGTTTTCAATTTATATCAATTTCATAATTATGTTGGTGTGTGTATATATATATATATATATATATATATATATATATATATATATATGGGAAATGAGTTCCTATGACATGTCATAGGGAGTACCCTATGACATATGGTGAGTTAGTAACCCTAGAATATTTAGAATGTTTTGAATTTTTATGAGGATGATCACTTTATCTTAGATAGACCCCCGCAAAAAATCGGCTGATTCTAAAACTTCTAGAGGTATCAAATATGATTTTCAATTTAACGGTTAAAATCATTGTTCAAAAACTCGAAACTCGGACTCGACTCGAAAGTCAACCGAGTCGAGTAAACTCGGTCCGACTCGGTCGAGTTTTCTCCAAACTCGTTCTGACTCGGCCAAATAACTCGACTCGAAATCTGTCCGAGTCGAGTCGACTCGGTCCGACTTGACCGAGTTATTCCGAGTTTTAAAACAATGGTTAAAATGGATGGCCGATAAAGCTTCTAGCATTTGATGCCCCAACAAGCTTTAGAATGCTTTGATTTTTTGTGGACATTCTATCTAAGGTAAGGTGATCACCCTCAAAAAAATTCAGCACATTCTAAACATTCTAGCATTACTAATTCACCATATGTCATAGGGTACTCCCTATGACATGTCATAGGAACCCAGCCTCTCTCTCTCTCTCTCTCTATATATATATATATATATATATATATATATATATATATATATAGAGAGAGAGAGAGAGAGAGAGAGAGAGTAGTGATATATTGCGGCCGGGGTTGATGTGCGGCTTCCGTGCGGCGGGCCGGGGGGCGTACGGTCCGTCCGATCGACGGATCCAACTTATGGGATTCACCCGGACACCGAAAATCGCTGTTACTGTGGCGGCCATAGTAACAACGATTTCGGTGGTCCAGATGAACCCCGGTCATCCGATCGGCGTGAATCGAACGACCCAAATCCTTTCCGCCCCGGTTTTGCTAGTCCGGATGAACCCCGGCCGTCCGATCAGCGTGAATCGAACGGCCCAAATCCTTTCCGCCCGGTTAAAAGGTGTAGCCGATCGATCATTCGATCGAACGGATGACATCCGTGGGAAACAATCGAATAGGACAAAAAGTAATCATTATTTTTTGTCCTATTTGATTGTTTCCCACGGATCTCTTCCGTTCGATCATTCGATCGAACGGCTACACCTTTTAACCAGGCGGAAAGGATTTGGGCCGTTCGATTCATGCCGATCGGACAGCCGGGGTTCATCCGGACCACCGAAACCTTTTAACCTGGCGGAAAGGATTTGGGCCGTTCGATTCACACCGATCGGACGGTCGGGGTTCATCCGGACCACCGAAATCGCTGTTACTGTGGCCGCCACAGTAACAGCGATTTTCGGTGTCCGGGTGAATTCCGTTCGTTGGATCCGCCGATCGGACGGACCGTACGCCCCCCGGCCCGCTGCACGGAAGCCGCACGTTAACCCCGGCCGCAATGTATCACTACTATATATATATATATATATATATATATATATATATATATATATCCACGTGTCTCCGTATCCATCTTTTAAAATGTTGTCGTGTCCGACTCCCGTATCCATGTCGACACTCGACACCCGTGTCCATGTCTACAGATCATAGATACTTCTCATAGTGTGTGCAGAGGTAGTCCAGAACAACAATATAAAAATCTTTAATAGAGGATAGAGGAAAGAGATAAGAGCGGAAGAGGGCCTCCCCTTGCAGTTGTAGCACAGAGGAAGGCATCTTGGATTCGATCTGACGGCCATCAGCTTAACGTGGGCACTAGGAAAGAGTAATTGCTCTCAAAAGTGTGCAGTGACACCATCACAAGAAAGTAAAGGTCTATAATTCGTTTCCACCGGTGTTCAGTGCTAGAATGGTTAGAATGGGTTGATTTTTCAACTACAGGAGTTATTCCCCATTTGAAACATCTGGCATTGAGTTAATCGACGCTGGCATTCCTTGATGACTATGTCATAGTATTTTAACGGCGACGGTGAAGGCACGGCGATGCTCATCACAGCGTGTTGATTCAATCCAAATGCTATGTAAGCTGAATGAGCGCTCTCCGAAGTCCGAGACACAAAATCAAGCCATCTTACTTGTATAACTTGAGCAAGCATTAGAGTGGACCACTCTTCTCCTAAGGGTATGTAGCCTGTATGTAAGGGTATGTAGCCTGTATGTTATACAGTCGTAATGTTTGCATCTGTAATGAGTGAAACCAGAAACAAGGCATGCTGCACTAGACTTGTGCAAAGAATCAGGAATACATCATTGACAAACATGCATCCACATGTCAGCCTCTCTCTCTCTCTCTCTCTCTCTCTCTCTCTCTCACACACACACACACACACACACACACACACACACACACACATAATGAGCAGGATTCACTGCACCGAGCGGCTTGCATGGCATTAGTACTAGTTCCACTTATAATGACTCTATTCCTGAAAAATGTACCAAGATCCTCACTTCAAATACTAGGTCACAAACAAGAATAGCATGAGAATTTGTTGATCATCTTGTAAGCTTTTATTTCACAATTATATTCTTGCAGATTTTGGGAGTTGCATAGATATGTATTACCTTTTTAATTATGTACCGTAGTTAAAATCCCAACCTTAGGGACACCATTAACTAACTATAGAACTTATTCTGCACATGAAACAGGCAGAAACATCGGTTCTTAATCTTCCGGTGGACAAGATGGATTACTTCGTTCCTGGCTGATGATAAAAGTTGTGTGGTTTTCCCATTTTCTCGCCGAAGCTCATCGAACATGGACCACCGTATGTTGTTCTAGTTTGTATTGGCAGACGTCGGTATTTGTATAATAGTTCTATCTCCGCTCCTATTCCTTTCTGTATAAAGATGATTGTATAATAATAGTTGGGATTTGATAATCTTCTGCTCTTTTCAGTGTGGTTAAGTGAGCAGATAAATCCAGCACCAGACTCAAAGTCCTATGTTAAATGTGAAGAATTAAGTGTATTTTATGTTATTTAGTGTTGATACTAGGACTTGTTTGTGAATATCTGGAATTTACAGGGCTTGCCTGCAAACTTTGTTTTTTATGTCAAAGCCGTGGTATGGCATCATGCAGGCCCCCCACCGCTGCCTCCATCGTTCCTATTCTGGTTCATTGTCGCGTCAGCCCTCCTCTTCCTTTCCTCCCCCTCCCCGTTTCCCACACCAGCCTCATCTCCAGCTCTGACAATGCCTTGAATGAGGCACGGCAGGGCGTGGACAGGAGCCTGTGCAAAATTTTACGTCATTTAGTTTGAAGCAATTATCCATGTGCTAAGTACTATGAATAGATTAGTGTATATCCGTGCCTGTCGGCACTACAACAGTGGCAACACACCTGAATGCTTTCAGCAATAAAACATTTTTTATGACAACACCGGCATTTACAGGTACAATCATTTTCTCGCCGGTGCCAATTGGTACGAAGCGGGTGCTTCGGCGTGACGAACTCCCCCTCCCCCTATAATTAATTAATCACAACTGTTTCTATTTGAACGGATTCTTCGAGATCGACCCGATGGTTTGGAACGGCCGAAATTTTATCAGGTGGGTTAATAACCGTTGATGCAAACAACGATTACGGGATGAATGGTCAGATTTAGTGCAGTTTAAATGGGCCGGGATTTGAAACCAGGGGAGGGAGTTGGTTGACGGGGAAATAGAGATTGTGTGTTTATTTTTGAATGAATAGTTAGATCTATTCGGTTCATTTTTGTCCAATCAACTTGTCATAGTCAGCTTCCGTTTTGTCTAATCAGCACAAAACCAAAGTGCCATGTTATATAGATAACAACTCAATTTGTGAAGGCATAATTGGGGGTTTGTCGAATGTCACCAGCTGACTGCCAGAGATTAGCTTCAGTCATCGGAGGCATAGGAGGTTCACCGGAAGTTCGTTTGCTAGTCAACAGGTTCATTGGATGTTCTTCGGCCACCGGTATTTTCATAACTTTTTTTTGGGGTTATTAGCCTAAGACCTCAACCCAACATTAGGATGAAACCAGTGAAGGTTTTCATTTGGGCTCCAACCACTCTAACCAACCCAACAGTAGGATATCTATTTTTTTTTTAACCCCAAGACCACCTTTTCTCTCCAATCAGCCATGGTGGAGCAGCGGTGAAGGAGGCTGCGGGCACGAGCGGTAGAGGCGGAGCAGGCCGCAAGCAGCGGAGGCAACGGCGGCTGGGGTTCAATTTAGGTTGAGATTTCTAAATCTAGATCCATCCCATGACCTCTAGATCTGTTAGGTCCGATGTCGGCAGCAAATGGTTCGGTTAGGTCAAGCGGCAGCAACAGTGGGGGGCAGAGGGGTTGGTTAGGTTCCTAACCGGCGGGGGAGGTATAGAGTTCGGTTTGGTCCAGCGGCAGGAGCAGTGGCAACAAACCTAGATTCGAAAGAATGTGAGGGACATTTTCATCCCTCCACAGGGGTCTGAACTCAAATGGAAAGATTAACGGGACTACAACTCTAAGTGAACTAAGAAGGGCTTCTTGCTAATTCCCCCTAACTTTTTTAATAATTCAGAATGGATACTTTCGTAATAATTTCGTAAGATACCGGCATATTGTAAAAAATTCTTTTTATAACAGATCCTTCTTACTATGTCATACATTTTTACTGTATAAAGGAAAATGCAACAAACCAAATGCACTCTGAAGAAGAGAGAACTGAGTGATAACTGAGAAGGAAAGGGTTATTGCCCTAAACATGTTTACCGAACGCAAATCTCTTCTCAATAGATTATTATCTTTTTAACTCCACTCAAATACACTTCACTTTACTGCTTTAGCAAACAATTAACAAAGCAATAGATGTGTCAGATTCATGACAGGACTAAAGGCTAACAAGATCTCGGCCACCGACAGAATCACTGAAGAAGTAAACAGATGCAGCCCCGGGTTGACGCTTCGAATAAATCGGGCAGAGAGATGTATGTCGGAAGCTGCTTTAGGGTTTGCTTAGTCCGCCCGGGATTGGCCGGCCCGAGATGAGAGGATGATGCCGACAATGAGGCCGTAGAGGGCGAGCGCTTCAGCAAAAATGAGGATGAGGATCATACCCACAAATAGCTTCGGCTGCTGTGCGTTGGCCCTGCAATTTAACACCACCGAACACGGATGTCATTTAATGTAGCGCTACAATTCGGTTAAAATTACATCGCTCGTTTTCTTTATTGTCTCAGTTCTCCAAATCTTTAAACAATTGCGCCTGAAATGCTGCTCCATGATTCTAACCTACCACCCAACCATATTCAGACATTAATGCACTAATGTAATCACTTAAAATGTCAGCCGCCAGACCATCAAATTCAAGTTCGCAGATAAAAAAAACAAACTTTTAGGGCGTGTTAGCATTCCAAGCAGTCTATTTGGGTGAAATTTTACAAAGCTATACTATATATACTAAAACAGACCTTTTGCAGCCAGGTTCTGCCACGCTTTAAAGCCGACAGTGCCACGTGGACCCACTCCGTGCATCGCATGTAAATATAAACCCTCACCCGACCGCAACGTGGCCTAGTTCGATTTACAATCGGCTTGGGCCGATCTACATCGAACGAGCTGAGGGGAATGACGCTGAGCAACGAAACTGTGTGCAAGTCACTGGGTTGGGCCCACATATATCGCCAATGCAAATCACAGTCGAGTGCAATTCGTCGGGTTGGACCCACCTTCGTCAAACAAGTGTGAGGGACAGCCCGGGCATCGCCCGGGTGTCAAATAGTATGTTCTCTAAATCTTAGGCATTCAACATGACTAAGAGATGCAAGTACTACCACCCTTTTGAAAACACCCTAAGAAAAACAAAAAAAAACTGTAAACACCCCATGTGTTTTAAATATCTCACCCAGATGGACTCGACTGTACTTTATTGCTTGGAATACAAACACGTAGCGAGTAGAAGAAGTATGACCCAATTTATCCCTTACAAAATACTTAATCTTGTGATGCTACGCATCTCTTTGTTTGTGCTTCAAAAATAGGTCTACCCGCTGTACTTCCACCCATCATGTAAATGTTCATCTCTCAAGCACAAACATGACCTATAAGTTGGACATTAATTGTTCAAGCTAGGATGGCTTCTCGAATACTCGCATAGTCAGCATACCCGTCATGATTTCAACTTTCCTAGTGTTGATCAACATGCCCGTAAATATGGGGTGCTGGTTGCAGATGTGTTGGGAACAAATTCAAGCTCGACTAAAGTGTAGAATAAGATTCAAGGCACACGAAAATCGGCAGAATAATAATATCATAAACAAGAGGTACTGATTTGATATCAGAATCAAGTAAATGTGATGTCTTTGATGGTTTGAGAGTTCAAACCAGAACCGGTTCACCTGAACCGGTTCGGATTTTGGTCGATCCGAACCCCCGAACCAGCATTATGCCCCCGATTTAGGCCTAATCTGGATTTTGTTCATATCATCATTTTATTAGTTTGATTAATGTGTAATTAATAGCAGTGTTGTCAAGGCAGTCGGGCAATGCCTAGGCGACCAGGGCTGCCTAGGCAAGACTTGGCAGCATGGCCTAACCGGCACCTAGATGACATTTTTTAAATATTAAAAATTATATATATGAGATAATATTCAGGTTTGAACATATAATAAGCAAATACCATTAAAAAAAACTTCAAGTGAATTAAATAAAAAACTGGAATCAAATATTCTTATCCAAAAGGAATATTCATGTCATCATTGTCATGCTAAATCATTGAGATATGAATACGTAAAACCATGTTATCATGCATGCATCATCATCAACATGTAACAATCAATGAAACAAATTATGTTAATATTAGAAAGTTCGACTTAGAAATTAGAACATTAAAAATTCTAGATTCCTAGGTCCCTAACATTCATTATGAAACAAACCAAGCATAATAAACAAACCCTAAAAAATTAGAACCACCCTAAAACTTGAATAAATGAAAGCAATAGAGAGGCTAAATCTTATGTATATAGAAAGATAATTCCAAAAGAACAAAAAATATCCATAAAAGAAACATGGACTCATATCTCACAAGACTTGGATCCGAAACGACAGATTCAGGCCCGTAAAAGCAAATCAAGATCCTCATTTCTTATTTCTTTTTCAGATTTTTTAATAACTAAAACAACCGAACCGGTCAAACCCGAATCTGAATCCGAACTGGTTAGATTTTTACCCGAATCCGAACCTGGATTCTCAAATCTTGGTCTTTTCTATACATAATATTAGAGAATATGCAAGTGGAGCATACTAAACTTCCAATGCAAAATGACTCGGTATTACTTCAGCACTCAACCAACAAATCCTATTCATTGGTATATCAGAATAACTCGAAGGATGTAATAGTAACAAACAGGAATTGTTTAATACCCTCAACTACAGCCTGATTCCGGGAGTAATTTTTAGGTAACAAGTGGGTCTGATTGGGGATTCATATTGTGAGTATGAGTGGATGTTTTCTCCAGAATCCAGAAAAAACAAGCCAAGAACATATTATGTTTACTTGCACATCACCTAAGATATTTCAATCTATACAGAAGACTTGTAAGGAAAATACTGGTTGTGCCTGCCTTACTTCAAATGCTATGTTACTCCCATGATCAAGCCAAGAACATGTTAGAGTGAACCCGTCTCTCTCTCTCTCTCTCTCTCTCTCTCTCTCTCTCTCTCTCTCACACACACACACACACACACACACACAAACACATACGCACGTGCACGTGCACACACACACACACACACATAACAAGCAGGATTCATGCACCGAGCGGCTTGCATGGGATTAGTACTAGTTCCACTTATATGTTGAATGACTATTCCTGAAAATTGTACCAATATCCTCACTTCAAATCCTAGGTCACAAACGAGAATAGCATGAGAATTTGTTGACCATCTTGTAAGCTTTTATTTCGCAATTATATTCTTGCAGATTTTGGGATTCGCATAGATATGTAGTGCCTTTTTCATTATGTACCGTAGTTAAAACCCCAACCTTAGGGACACCATAGATATGCATTGTTTTGTTTGCATTGTGCCGCCAAGACAGGCAATCACATAAAAATTTTATTAGGTTGAGTGTTCCCTGTACTCCGAAAACCTCCCTATTCCACCTTCACATGGACCTTCACGGTACTCATCAGTTGATCTAACTAAGATTCTTCATGGCAAGATCAACACTTGGAAGCTCTCCTTCAATCAAATCATGGATATCAAGAAGGAACGATCATCACCTGAAAAAAAACTCTTCGACTAGATTGACAATGGAGGAAGTATTGTGATTAGATCTACAATTTACAGTGACTGATGACTAGATCATCTATTTTCTCAGTGTCAAGTGTCAACGACTGAAGCTGCAAAATGATAAAGACTGATGACTGGATATCTTTCTAATGATTCCTCATATATTGGACCGCTCTTGAAAAGTTCTCTCAATGGGCTTAAATGCATGCACACACTACTTATGATCCATTTCTAGATCTGGGAAATTTTCTTAACAATCTAAATAAATTATTAACATTGTGATTCAAGATTTTATTTGCATTGTGATTCAAGATTTCTTAACCATCTAAACAAATTATAAGTGAACCCACGTGAATCCAAAAGAAATATGGATGAAAGGAAAAGAACTGAAGAGGTAGTACTAATCCTTCAGTTCGATAACACATGGATATCAATTAATGTGCCCTGGGTACTATTTTGGGATTCTCAACTATTGTTTTTCTTTGGAGAACGATTCGGCTCAAATATTCAAGTATAAGCGCAAATTTCCCCCAAAAAGAAGTAAAATTACATACAGTAGACCAATCCTTAGTCAAGAAGAATATGTACTTCTATGTATACTTTTCAAGCTACCATATAATAAGTTATATTCATGCCAAAAGAAGAAAAATACAGAAATAAATTGAATAACAAAGTAATTAGCACAATACACGAATATTGGTTAGCACAATACACAAATATTAAAAATTTAAAAACAAGTGAAATCAGAAGTCAAACCCAAATATTCCAATTCCTGGAGTCCATTTTCTCGTCGCTTTGCTTTTAGTTTGAGGGGAGAGGATAACAGAACCAAAACCTAGCACTTAAGTGCATCCAATTCCATATTGTTGTGGCAACATTGAATACAATGGACAAGGGAGTGGCTGCACCTATTGTGGTCACAGGTAGAACTTATGGCTAATGTGCTAGGTAGGCAATCCGACGAGGAAAAGAAGAAACAAGAAAGAGAGAGATCTGGGGTGGCTGGGTGTGCCTACGCAGGTGCCAAGGGGGATAGCTATTAAAGCAGAAAGAATCACAAAATTAAGATAAGTCCTAGAAACTAAAAATAAATTTGAGAATCGTGAAAGGAAGAAATTCTAGATTATTACAAAGTCATAAGGTTGATTCTCATCAATTATGCAGGTATATAGTAGATTTTGACTACCATTTTCTTCTCACAAGCATAAATTATGTAACTAACATAAAAGCACAAATTGGGTATCTCCTACTTCATTTTCTTCTAGTTTTCCTTTATCCCTTTTTTCCTTTTGCTCACTTGCCATTCTCCTACGTCATTGTAACAAAGATCATGATTGTCGTTATTGATGCGCAAACTACCATGGAAGGATAAAGATGAAGGTGAGAAAGGCAAATAATGGGACAAGCAAATAGAAAAACATATTCTAGCCATCTGTTGCTACCAAAGAGGTCACCTAAGAGGTTCAAGTGGCTAGGACACATGACAAGGCGGTACGAAATGAAGACACCTAAACCTACTCGGGATCCCTGGAGGTTAAACATGCTCCTTTTTTAACACTATCGAACCAAAAAAAAAACCACATTTGAAACATCAAACCAACAACTCATATGGACGTGCATTCATTTAGAAGGTGCAACTTTGCATAAAAAGATTAAAATCCCATTTTGAAATTCTGGAAAATTTTCTTGCTATTTAAAAGAGAATCTTAAGTTTGACAACATTAATAGAACCTATTTCCTACATGGCTTTCAACAAAATAATAATAATAATAACAGATACAGATGGTGTTAAAGATGAAGTAGAACAGGCAGAGAAAAAAATAGGTAGGTCCCTAGGATAGGAGGTTTTTTGTTTTATTAAAACTTTTACGTCCCAAGTAAGCTGACTTGCCTAATCAAGAGCAATTAATGCAAATCTGGGAACTCTCAAAATATTTAGGATGTGGAAGCGTTGAGTGATTGTTTTTCCAAAAAAAAAAGAGGATAGTGTAACATATTATAACATTTACTCATTCAGCTGTTGCATTTTAGAGATATGGGAATTCAAAATAACAAGTCAAAATGTTAAAATTGTGATTAAATGAACTTCATTTGTCATAAATTATGACAATTATAAAAGAAGACTGATTAAAGAGGGGGCTTGAACAGTATGAAAAGCAATTGCAAGAAAGGAAGCAAGATCTCATAGTGTAGGTAAGAGTTAAGAGGTTCATATAACTAAGCATCACTCACAATACTTCTTCAGGCTATCATAATGGTGATGTTATATACCAGTGTTTGAAGTAGTGATAATGAGAAAGGTGTTTCGATATGTGGGTGAAGAGTCTGTTAGCGTACATATTGTACACGATTTGTGAGACTTGTACAAGGTGTTAGTATTTATAAGCTTAATACCCCTTTATGTAAGGTATAACGGTTATAACCTCATTATGTGCGAAGCTTATGATTGTATATATTTGGTTCATCATGTTCCTGCCCTAATGAGATTTAAGGATACAAATTCCTAGAGTCAACATAGAATTCAAATATTCCCTTCACTATAGGCTTCCTTTCATATCCTTTGTCAGCTGCATCTTGGTGCACACCCAACACCCCACCTCCAAAATGGTATCATCTTGTTCAACTCCATTGTCCTTTATTTCTTGTTGTATAGGATCCATGATCGATTATGATTTCTTTCTTTTAGATTCTCTTCCCTAGGCCTTTAAGTTTTTCACTTCGTGTCATTGTCGTTGGTGTCAAATTCATTGTATCTCTGCTCGAAGAGCTCACTTTCACCTTCAGTTGCTCCTCTTCCAAGGTTCTTTCATCATCACAATGGTATTCCACAAGACATCTTCCTCTTCACTCGGGATCGGAGGACGAGAGGAGGTTAAGGTGTTATTCAGGGAGGTCATCACTTCTTTTGCATTTATTGATATGTGTTTACTCTCTATTCACAACCATTGCTGCTATCGCCACCGCCACCCGCTATTGTTTCCGCTCTATAACTCTCGCTCTTCATTTGTTGCTACCTTAGTTCTCTATCAAAGATATCCCACGACCACATTTCATATTCTACTATTAATCCATTGCAACTAGATGCCCAAACACTTCTTCAGTAATTTGTGGCATCTCCTAGTGTTAATAATTGCATATCTTTTTGTCACTCCAGTATATACCAGTGTTTTTCTTGATCTTCTTTACATGGTTGTTCCTTCCTTGATTCTTGTCCTTTAGTTCATAGTTCACACCTTTGATGCTTGTCCATCCGTGAGATTGCTTTTGATCTCTCCATTGGATCTGCATCAATTTGGCCCCTCTTTTTTTTTGACAATTGAATATCCTTGAACGTTAACTCCTTCACTTCTTTTTACTTGCATAACTCTAAAAAAAAAGCCTAACAAAAGAAAAAAAATCCTTCATATTTGTGTCTTGTGTCCTTCACTAGCATGCACTTATGCCTCCCTTTTCTTTGGGATTTATTGCAGAGGTGCCTTTGGTGTCATCAGGCATCTTCAGACGCTCCCGCACACTTACACTTTTGTGGCTAGAGGTGACTTGCATGCTAGAAATGTCATTCCTCTCTCTCGCCGGCATTCACCTTATTGTCTCCACTTGGTTCCGACTAAGGATCTTGTACTTTCTCCGGTGCATTTTCAGCAGTAACTCGAACATTTTGCCATTTTCATGCTTTTGCATGTGGCGTTTAATTTCTTAGTGGCAATGCATTTATGTGCTCGGTATCTCTTATGGTAATTGCACTCCAGAGGTCACCTTTAATTTAGACACTTCTTCGATCAATGCCCTGCAAGCTCAAGGTGGAGACACCCTCAAGTTAAAAATAAGGAACCGAGAAGAAACATGTGGAATAATTCTTTCCAATAATTTTCTCTTTTATTTGTTGGCTTGACAATCAAGAGGCATTGGCTAAATTCTTCGTCATTTTTCATTTTCCCTTTACGATTTTTCCTAACCGTATACACCATTTAATATGATCACACATGATTTACATTATCATATGGCTTGATTTCATTGTTTAAGTTTGATGATAAGTTACAAAATCTTCGGATCCAGGCATAGAGTCACCTACATTGCCTTATTGGACATGGATACAATTTGAGATGGATATATGGCCAAGGCCAGACCTTCTCTTCATAAACTCTTCACCATGATTTAAAATAACGAATAGCCCTTCCTTATTTTTCAATTGATTGTAAATTCTTAGACGTGGGATGCATTGTTCCATACATGTATAGATCAAGGTACTTCCCTCTTACCCAAAAAAAGTTAATTACACCCTCTAAAATATTAATGAAATCTAGGTATTAATTTAATTAGATCAATCTTAAGGTCTCTAAAAAATAGAAAGAAACCCATAAACCTTTGTATATGTTGTTCTTGTGCAGAATTTCTCCAGAACAGGGTGGTCTTACTTGTGTTTAGTTGGAACTTGGAAGAACCTTTTAAGAAATATCACTCTCATCATCAATGGTTGTCAAAATCAGTACCATCCATTTATCATCTACATGTTATTTCAATTCATGTCGGTTTTTATAGGTCATATTTGTTGCAATATGATTATGCCCAAATGAAAATGCATTTGGTAATTGTAATATAATTATGCGGCACCCAAATGTTATTATGGAAATGTCATTTTCTGCTATAAATGTAATAGTCTACAAATCCTAGGCATGACTATAAGGTACCAGCATATGCAAATCGCCCAAAGAAGATGAAACCGACTCATTGCATAATGGCATTTCGTGTAACTAATTATAGGCTTCCTATATTTTCTTCGTATATGCTTGTTGAATTAAGAAGTGATATCTCTAGGAAACCTCATGAAGATACTTACTTCCATAATCCATACACTTCCGGATGAAAATTTCATAATCAATGTCAGATTTTTTACTTTACAAATGAGCAAACCCATATAAATCTGAGAGAGTAAATCTCTTAGGCAGTGTTTGGTTGGCGGCTTTTCGTCACTTGGGAATGGGAAATGGATACCCATTTGTATAAGCTAAGAACAAAGTAAATAAATATTTTCCAACTTTACTTAACAGAACCAAACAACAGACTTGCAGCGAAAATAACCAGAATCTACTGATCTAAATATCTAGCACCAAACTGTAAAGAACAATCTTGAACACAGTTACGATACCTCAGGTCATTCCCCTAAATCCTCAGATCCGAAGACCGCTTTAATCCAAAAAAAAAAATGCAAAATTGCAGGGGAATCGGCAATGTTCCAGATCTATCTAACAAGAGAGGCAGGTGAGATTTAAAGAGAGGTTACCGGACGCCAGCATCACCAACAATCCCGATAGCCATCCCCGCAGAGAGGCCGGCGAGGCCACAGGCGAGGCCGGAGGAGAGGTGGGCGTAACCGTCGAAGAGGTAGTACGACTTCGCCTTGGGGTTGATCCCCGTGCTTATGATGACGGCGATGATCAGGCCGTAGATCCCGAGGACTCCCGCCATGACCACGGGCACGATCGACTTCATCACGAGCTCCGGCCGCATCACCCCCATCGATGCCACCCCGACCCCGCTCTTCGCCGTCCCGTACGCCGCCCCCATGCCTCCAAACGAAAAGAAAAACAAAATTCAGAAGAAAATTGTAGAAAACCCCTCAAACACGAAGAATCAGAAGCCATGGATTCAAACTAAGGGGGAGTTACAGGAGAACACGAGCGCTGCAGCGGCGCCGAGGAATCCAAAGAAGGGAGCTGTCTCGTCGCCGCTGAAAGTCGACATCTTTGCAGAGATCTCAGAAACCCTAGAGCTTCGAAACACCAATTTCACTTCTTTCAGTCCCCCTTTCTTCCTCACCAATCTTTAGAAGAGAGAAGGAGGAGGGAGATGATTTTGTGACCGGCGACTTGGTTAAGAAATGAATAGCTTACTAATTATGACGTAAGGGCGGCTATATACAGACCACACTTCTATGTACATTGAGGATTTCAAATTTCTATTTCTTTGAAGATCAGTGTTTCAAAATCTTTTTCAAAATATTGTTTGACAAAATCAATCTTTTTTAGAGATTCGTAGAACCGAAAAATCGAAAATTCCAATTGGCAACTCAAAATTAAAATAATATTTTTTTAATATTTTTTTGACATTACAATATAAATGTTACTTATAATTATATTATAATAATTTTTTATATTTTTAATTAAAATCGAATAATGTTATATGAAGATATCACTTGTCCATACTACTAGTGCATGCTCGTGCCTGTCGGTACTGTAGCGGGCCACCTTCGACAGCAACACACATGTCGGTACAGTATCGTGCCGCTTTCAAAGGCAAGACACCCACCGGGCATCACCATCCCCACCCACACCCTCGTATTCGGCGGCAACACACCTAACCGCATTTAGCGGCCACACACCCCCGGCCGACTTCGGGCCGCATTCAGCGGTAACACATCTTAGTTATAGTGCATGCCCGTGCCTGTCAGCTCTCAAGTGTGAACATGGTTTTGTTTTTTGTTTTTTGTTTTTTGTTTTGTTTTGTTTTTTGTTTTTTTTTTTTTTTTTTGGGGGGGGGGGGGCATCTTACCGGCGCAAGAGGGGGGCGTGAAGGGAGGGGTCACAGTTTCCTGATTTGGGGTTGGGGCGTGAACATGTTTTTTCTTTTTAAGATGAGCTGGGTTTTGTTAAAAGTTTGTATTACCGATTCTATCTATGTTTCTTTGTTAATCTTTGTCAGTTTGAATGCTTTGTCTAGTCAGCATGCGTGTTTTTGTCTAGTCAGCACAAGCAGGCCGCCTTCGGCAACATCTGTCAAAACTGCAGCAGACCACATTTGGCGACAACACACTTAAGCGTCTTCGGCGACAAAACACTTTTGACGACAACGCCGGCATTCATATGGACACCCATTTCCTCGCCTGTCTCGATTGGCATGAAGCGAGCGCCTTCGGCACGACCAACTCCTCCGCCCCGTCCCCCTCCCCCTATAATCGATCAACTCCTCCGATTTTTTGGGGTGGCTAAAATTTCAGCATGTGGGTTTATAACCGTTGATGCGAACAACGATCACAGGATGAACGATCAGGTTTAGTGAAGTTTAAATGGGCTAAGATTTTAGGGGTTTAGTGCAGTTTAAATGGGTCGGGATTTGAAACCAAAAAGAGGGAGTTAGTTGACGGGAAAATAGTGATCATGTATTGATTTTTGAACGAATGGTTAGATTTATTCGATTCGTTTTTGTCTAGTCGGCACAAAATCGAGGTGCCATGTTATATAGATTCGAACGGATTTCTCGAGATCGACCCGATGGTTTGGAGCGGCCGAAATTTCAGCAGGCGGGTTTATAGTCGTTGATGTGAACAACGATCACGGGATAAATAGTCAGGTTTAATGAAGTTCAAATGGGCCAGGATTTTAGGGGTTTAGTGCAGTTTAAATGGGTCAGGATTTGAAACCAAGGGGAGGGAGTTAGTTGACGGGGAAATAATGATCGTGCGTTGATTTTTGAATGAATGGTTAGATCTATTCAGTTCATTTTTGTCCAGTCAGCTTTCGTTTTGTCTAGTCAGCACAAAACCGACATGCCATGTTATATAGATTTATTACAAGGCATATCCCAAAGCAAAATGATAGAAGTGTTTCAAATATAAAATGATACATCAAATTGACATATTATAATGTAATGTTAAACGATGTGTGATGCAATCCATAAGTTCATCGATCGTATAGGGACCTGTCGCTCTTCCAACATGCTGTGTGGGTCTGTCTTCAGTTGCTATCACTACATCCTCTTCTTCAAATCGGGCAGATATCCCATCCATCTGTCTTAATCCGTAGATAATTATGAATTATACAACATGCTACCCCAATAAGCCTTTGACGATGTGTGGATATGATAGCATTAACTAGGATTAGAAAACGCACCTTCAACATGCTGAAACATCGCTCAATCACATTCCTAAGTGAGGAATGATGATGATTGAACAACTCTTTAGCCATTCGAGATCTTCTATTACCACCTTCCATATAGCTAGACAAGTGATACCGCTCATTTCGGTGTGGAGCCATGTATCCTTGCATAGTTGGGTAGCCTAAATCTACCACATAATATTTTTCTGTACCACCAAATATTATATCAAATTTTATAATATGAAAACGACATGATTATAAAGCTTCATTTTTACTGAGTGGTGGATGAGGGAACCCAAGTAAGAGTCTACTAATGACTTCCATAAATACTTTTAAATCATTGGTCATACCCTCCCAACTGATATAAATAAATATAAATTGCGTGTCGAAAAAATATGTTGCCATCACATTTTGCGTAATGATTATTTTCCTCCCCCTATAAGAAATTTATTGATTTGTCGGTACATATACACTTATATGTGTTCCATCAATTGCACCTATACAGTTCTACATAACAAATATAAAAATATAATTTAATCATAATACTAATAATTGAAATTTATAATAATAATAATTTTTTATTTACCTAAAACCATGGGTAGTACTACTCATTATGCCTGATCTGAGGAGGAACAATGTCGAAGTTAGGTGGGATAACTATTTCCTTGCCCCATGCACAAATAGCTCGTAGTACGATGTTGAAATGTCATGACGTCGTCTCCCCAGAATATTGAAAACGATAAAAAATCAACATGTTGTTGCCACGATGCCCCAACGTCATCAAGAAAATAGTCATCTGCTCTTCAATGCTGATATGTCTAGTATCTCTCAAGAATCTCCTACCCTTCAATAAAGTGCATATGTTGAGAAAAACGTGTTGTTCCAAACGTAGCATATCAATACAATGTTGTTTATGTCGAGTAACAACATGTACTACATACTCAGCATCTGTTAGGGAGTCATCTCTATATGGCTTTCTACAAAGAGTCATCAGTGCATATAATTCCGTTAATATGGTAGCAGTAGGGGTGGTAATGGGTCAGGTCGGGTTGAGACATAGGTAAAAGGGCAAAACATCCAACCTGAACCCGACCCGTTTAATAAATAGGTCTAAAACTTAAACCCAAACCCGACCTGCCTAATAAACGGGTAGACCCGACTCGACTCGTTAAACCCGTTTACTAAATAGGTCGGGTCCTGTCGGGTTGGGTCAACATAACCTATGAAAATCTGTCGGGTTGGGTCAAGATGGGTCGGATTGGGCCGGGTTGGGTCAGGTTGGGTCGGGTTGGCTCGGGTCGAGTCGGGTTGATACGACCCATTTGGTAAACGGGTCAAATCGGGTCAATCAGATTATAAGTACAAACCCGAACCTGACCCATTAAATAAACGGGTCAATCGGCTCAACTCCTTTATGACCCGAACCCGTTTAGGCCAAACCCAAACCTGCTAACTTTGGGTCGGGTTCGCGGGTCGGGTCAAGGATTGCCACCCCTAGGTAGCAGCAAACACCATATCAAAAAACACATCGTAATCAGATGATTTGTTACTCATATTAGATACCTCTGAATCATTAGATGATTAAGGGGATAATGACCCATTAGTATTGCTAGACATCATAGAGTTTGACATCTGGTCAGTTTTATAATATAAACATATTCAAGTAAAAAATAATAATATATGAATAATTATGAACTTTTCTAAATAATAAATCATGACACATGTTATAATAAATTAACAAATATCTAAAGAAAAACCAATATGAGGAAATATAGGTCAACTTTTTAAATCTAAACAATAGCCCATGATAATAAAGAAGTTTAATTTTACCAATCCAAGCAATATATTATAGCAGATAAAAAAGATCTAGTTATTATATGCCAACAGAAAAAACAAAAGAATGGATCATCAATTCAAATGCTCTATCATCCACCTCATATGCTCATCAAACATAGACATGTAAGTCTAGTTATTACATGCCAACAAAAAATAAAGAATGGATAATCAGTCCAAATGCCCTACCCACTACCTCCTATGCAAATCAGACATAGACATAAAGATCTCCCTCCAGCTTTTCACTTGAAGCTTCTCAAGTGCCTTCATATATTTCTCTATTGGAATATCCTTGAGCTTCCCTAAGACTTCCATGCAGGTACCGATAAAAAAAGCAACATTACGGCTTGCTGAAGAGAAAGTTCTAAAGTATTTCTCCCGTGCTATATTTGTAATACTGCTTAAGGCTTCTACAATTGAGTCTCCCTTAGTCAGACTCTTTCGACACTTATTGCTAGTAGTAGTAGGCTGGGTATGGTGAGAGAATACTTGTGAATTCAGTGTAGGTATGCTAGTTGTAGGTGCTTTAGGAGCCTATGTTTCTAGGATATATTCTAGATCATCATCAAAAAACTCAAACTCACAGTTATAGGGGCTTGGAGGAAGATCCTCATTGATAGACCATGTCATATCGCTTTTGTCAGTAATATCATCATAAATTATGCATAACTTAGGAAATTCAGGGCAACCTCTGGTCCTAAAGATATCTGCATCTTGATTTACCTATAAAACACATAACAATAGTATTCAATATTTTTATTTATCTAATATTTCAATATTCAATCTAGAAAAGAAATAATACCTTAAGGTAATCCTTCCATTGTTGATCAGGTGCTGTCACATTGTTAATGGCAAGGTCTCATCCAAACCCATTATGATCAACCAGCTTTTGAAAGTTTTTATACCTTTGATGTAACTTGTTAAACTTGTTTCTAAATTGTTTTGAATTATAAAATTTTTGTGTCTTACTAAAGAACTCAGCACATATTTCCTTCCAGTCATACTTCAAAAATGTCAAAGTAGTCAGGTCCCCCTTCTTAACATACTCTACCATTATATCAATGTAAAGATTTTCATGCTCATGAGTCCAATTAGCCATAACAACCAGCTGAGACCCGATCTCCATAGGAGTAGAAGATGTAGATGTCATCTATTACAAAAATCAAAGTAGATTCCGATGATATAATTAATATAATAAATATTTTTAAATCAAGTTTTCTAAACAACAACCATAACAATCTACACAAGATTTTCTAAAAATTTTATCAAAAAATAATTATAATATTGGTCATCACATGTGATGAATGTAATTTACATGTGTTTCATAGTTTTAAACACTATGAATTTGCGAACCCTTCTGGTCTACTAATTAAAATTATAATTGCAATTCATGTATAACTATTGATTTGCCAAAGTAAATTGAGAACAAGAAATGTTATTCAGACCTTTAAGAATCGGGAAATCCTTGAGGTTGAATAACATTTATTTAAGAACCATTTTGTATTTACCAACGGGCTCTTGGCCTAATGGTACTTTCTCTCTCCTATATTGGAGAGGTTCCCTGTTTGACTCCCGATATGGACACCGAGGAACGAACTTTCCCTCAAGGGCGTTGTGCCTTGTTTGCACATGCAAATCTAGGCCATTGATGTCATGTTTATGGGATCATGGAAGTAATAAATAGCGGCTACTAACTGCCTCCCCCCGTTTCGATCTTCGAACCTTATTGAGCCATTGCTTTAGCACCCAGACCTCTGACCACCTGACCAATCCAGCAAAAATAAATCTTGTATTTGAGGACCCCACCTTCCCTCCTCTCTATCTCTCTATCTCTCTCTCTCTCTCTCTCTCTCTCTCTCTCTCTCTCTCTCTCTCTCTCTCTCTCTCTCTCTCTCACCGGTCACTATAAAAGAGAAGCGGGCTTAACCCTTCTCCTCTGCCACCCCGTCAAGCACAGAAGAAAGGGGAAGAGGGTGACTGAGCTCGTCCCCCACCCTTAGTTCGGTGACAAAAAAGAGAAGGGGGGCTCAATCCACCCTTCCCTTGTTTGGTAGCAAAAAAGAGAGGGGGGCTCGATCCCTCCTCCCCGGTGTCTCCCAACACAGATGAAGAGAGAGGGGGGACTCAATCCCCTCTCCTTCGCCACCTCGCACAGCAACCACAGCATACCATGGGGGGGCTGATCCCTCCTCCCCGGCGTCTCCCGATGCAGATAAAGAGAGGGGGGATTCGATCCCCTCTCCCCCGCCACCTTGCACAGCGCTCGCAGCACAGCATGAGGGGCCAATCCCTCCTCCCCGGTGTCTCCCAGCACAGATGAAGTGAAAGGGGGAACTCGATCCCCTCTTCTCCATCACCTCGCACAACAACCGTAGCACAGCACGGGGGGCTGATCGGCACCCCCCGGCCTTTTCGTCGCAACGTGACAGCAACATAGGGGCTCCGATCCGACACCCTCCAACGGCGAGGAGGAGGCCCGATCCAGCACCCTCCGACGGTGAAAGCAAGCAATATATCCACCACCTAACAAGTGAGAGAGAGAGAGAGAGGGGTCGGACATAATGGGATTCAGGGAAGCGGCTGGCATGATTCTGGCAAGCGATCGCCGACGATAAGAGAGACTGGCCATGGGTTAGAGTGAGACGGAGAGAAAGAGATAGGATTAACCTGGTATCGCGAGTGTAAGGGCGAGGGCTCCGTCTTCTGTCGTCGAGGAATAGGAGAGAGATGGCATCCGGTTCCGTCATCGAGGGATGGGAGAGAGATGGGATCCTATTCCGTCGAGCGTCAAGGGATGGGAGAGAGATATGGGATCGTGAGGGTGAAGGCGAGGGTTCTATTTTTAGTCATCGAGGGATAAAAGATATATTCACGATTCGAGATGCTCTCCGAAGAATCAATAAAATCGATCCGGATCGTGGAGCTTCTATTTTGGGCTCTTCTAAAATGAGTTCCAAGAGCTAGCTTTGGGCTCTCCGTAAAAACACTTTTTGGGCTTTTTATATTTATCTAAACAGGCTCGCCCATTATTTTATGATTTTGGGCTCCAGGAATCCCAAAATCATGGAATCAGAGTGTATCCAAATAGGGGCTTAGGCTCTAATACCACAAAATTAATGATAAAGCAAATATGGATCTCACTAGTTGCTCCCCGATCTTAGTGCAATCATCGAACCACCATCGTCGATCATCAGATCATCACTGGACCACTATCGTTAGTCATCGGATCATTGATGGACCGTCTCCTTTAGTCATTGAGCCATTGTTGATAGCCACGAACTACCGCAAGATTATCATCAACCACCAAACCAATACCTCCGGTCACCAGACCATCGGCTCTGATCACCAAACTACCACTAATATATATATATATATATATATATATATATATATATATATATATATATATATATATATATATATATATATATATATATATATATATATATGTATATATATATATATATATATATTATATATATATATATATATAGAGAGAGAGAGAGGGCTGTTACAGTGAGCTGTGGGCTGCCCGGGGAGAAAGTGAGCTACGGGTATTTTACCCCCACAAGAAGTTATGGAATTTGATGAAATTTGGTGAGGTTGTTGCCTAGGATAAGATGATCATCCTCACCGATTTTCATCAAATTCCAAAACTTCTAGGGGGGGGTCAAATGGTCGAAGCAATTTTAACGGTGACTGCGGACAGCAGAAATTGCTTCGACCATTTGACCCCCCTAGAAGTTTTGGAATTTGATGAAAATTGGTGATGATGATCATCTTATCCTAGGCAATAACCTCACCAAATTTCATCAAATTCCACAACTTCTTGGGGGGGCAAAATACCCGCAGCTCACTTTCCCCCCCGGCAGCCCACAGCTCACTGTAACAGCCCTCTCTCTCTCTCCTCTCTCTCTCTCTCTCTCTCTCTCTCTCTCTCTCTCTCTATATATATATATATATATATATATATATATATATATATATATATATATATATATATATATATATATATATATATATATATATATATATAGATATATGATAAATTTCACAATAGTTATCTCAAATCTTATTTCAAACCAAATGAAATTATATATATGTATATATATACACACACACACACACTTAAGTACTTCCATACTTTCAATAATTTGGGTACCTCCCCATTACTTGTATGTGCAACACTTCTATCCAAATGGAACCCAAATCTTTGATCAATGTTATTTAAGGATCCGTTCGGTTGTTCGAAAGTAGGAGAAGTGTAGAAAGTTGCATAAGTGTAAGAAGCGTTGATTGGGACTTCCAACCGGAAGTCTCAGTTTCATTGTTTGCTTTGATGGAAGTGGTACGGTTAGATATTGTCTTGGCGAAAGTGTTTTGCAGGAAAGTCGGACTTCCACCATATTTTTTGTTTGTTGTGATGGAAGTGTGACTATAAAAAAAAATGGGCCTCTTAGGCTGACTGAAAGTCGAGGGATGGCATGGCATAAAAAAATACACTTCTGAATGAGGGAAGTGTGATTTCGGATCAAATTGCTCCAAAGTTGTGTGACTGAAAAACAAGCATCTCAAGGTTGACCGGAAGTTGCACTTTTGAGTTCTGCGGCCACTTATGCCGAAACAAGGGATTTTCCCCTAATTGGCCACCAAGTTTGACGTATTGCTCAAACTAAGTATAGAGCTCGAGAAATGCTACTTTTATGACCACCAAAAAAATTTCAAACAAAATCATCCTCACCTTTATAACCTTTATTTCATATCGAATCTCACCCCCCCTTTTCTTATTGCGTCATTTATGAAACTCCACCAGTTCTTACCAGCTTCGCCCCCCCTCATCCGAGGTTGCGAAATATTGGCGAGCATCATTGGGTAGTTTTCGATGACAATCTTTGTCGGTGAGCGAACACTCACCGGAGTTGCGACAATCTTTGTCGTTGAGTATATCCACATCGGAACCTCCTCGGAATCATGTGAACTCCAAAACATATATAATCTCTCTCGTCAAAACCTTATTGTAGCAACCCTTGCCGGTGGTCTGTAGATCGTCGCCCTAATATGAGTTATTGCTTTATGTTTGTGTTTTCTGTTGATTGCGCTTCTTTGCTTTATAGTTGCATGTCCTATTAGATTTGTTTTAATTTTTGTGTTTCGATTGTATTTTAGTTGTGATAACGTTGAATTTGTTGTGTAGTTTTATGTTTTTTGGGTTACAGTTGCGTTTACATTGCGTTTTTGTTACGTTCCGTTGAATCTTTACGTTTTAGTTGTATATTTTTATTTATTTACGCTGATGTTGAATATGTTACGTACTTTTGTATTTTATTGCGTTATATTTGCATTTAAATTATATTGAGTTGTGTTGACGTAGACTCTATTGTATTTTTTTGTGCTACAATTGCATTGTATTTGTATTTACATTGTATTTGTATTTACATTGTATTTTAGTTTGTGTTGATGTTGAATCTTTTGTGTTTTAATTGCATTTATTTTATGTTTAGTTGCATGTTAATTGTGTTTATTTGTGTTTATATACAATGTTTAATAATGGATCCAATACTGCCAATCCCATACATTTATGATGGAGAGTTCATTTGTGTTAAAAATAAATACGATTACCTGGGTGGGTAAACTAGAACTTTTTTTTTAGCATGCATTCATTAGTTATGAGAAACTCATTACCAAAATTCATCAAATTACGAATGATTGTACTGAAGAGTACCATATCACTGTTAAAGTTTTATACCCTATTACCATCTCGTGTCTTCCTATAGAGATTATAGATGATGATGACATAGCCTTATTTCTTGTCCATAATGTTCGTAATGTAAACATGATTATTTCATTACTAATAACAAGAGTGTTCAAAGGGCTCTAGTCTATCTATATTACACCATCATAACCATCTGTTTGTAAGAGGAAATTAGAGATCCATACAATAGTTCCTAGCAAAACTATTTATTTTCATAGTTTAGTTACTCTACCACCGGTTACTATGATAGAAGAAGCATAATTATTTTTAGTGGGCGATATAGATTTTATGTCACACCCCAAAAATTTGGAACCGATCCCTGGGTGTGAGGTGAGAAAAACTAAGGGGTTTAGGGTTAAATCGCCTAACTACACCAATTAGGGTTTCTCACAGGACTGCGGCTCTCTCATAAATGAAGAAGAAGGACAAGGGAGAAACAGAGAATGTTTTAAAACTTGATTTTTATGAAAATATTTTTTTACTTAAAGAAAAGTAGAGAGATGAAATTTTACCACGCTTGACCTTCAACCGTGATATCCTCTCAGTATGTGCGACCTAACGGTGTCACTACATGCTGATAGAAGATCCTCTAAAGGAGCATGAGGTTCAAATCTTCGACGACGAGCCAAGTAGTCTTACCCACTCCCTAACACTCGGTATACTGGCTTAAAGGTCCTATCTACTGGTCTAGTCAATTAGGTCAGTCTTTTTCTTATATTTTCATTGTGATCTAACCTAGGCTTGGGGCCTTAAGGAGAGGCCTACCCAAAAGGTTTCAGTTGGATCATCACCATTAACAATCACATAGCACTAATTTAAACTAACGAACTTATAAACTTTTATTCCAATCCAGTACGATTACATCGAATGAAAAGGAACCACTACTAAAATTGACATACTAGAATTAAAAAAGACAAGCTGCTACAATGAACTAGCTGGTAGACTCCTACTACTGCTCTTGTGCCTCCACTCCTGCAGGAGAGTTTACTCGTGGGAATGAGTAGCCCCAAAAATATATTTGGGATATTAGCCAAATAAATGGCTAGTGACAAGCTAATTACCTAGATAATTAATAATGCCCGTATTTTTAAATAATTTACTGATTAACCTAGTTGTCCAACTATATTCTCAATCACATCCTAAGTGTTCATACAATGTCTACATTCGCATGCAATCCTTACTATCCCAAGATTATCGAGTATACCATTTCTACACTTCATAATTCATAAAAGTAAACACACCCAATGTGAACCCCGGATATTTTTTTCATCCTGCCCCCGGTCGGGCATTGCTATAGTGCCTTTTATATCAATATAGAGGGCCAACTCTCTCGTCGTGCATCCTCCAACATCATGCACTAAGTCACCCATATGATCATAAAGGGTTTCTCGTCTTTCATGGTGGAGCTCTACCGTCCAACTTGCTTTACTATAGGGACTTCAACTCCTCGGGACATGATTGCTAGGCTAATCCCTTTTTAAGGGCACCTCCTATTGGTTTTATCACAATCCCTGCCCGTGATCCCCTAACCTACTGATCTTCGGTTGTGCGCGCAGGATGATTCACGACCCTTACGCGCACGGGGTCTGAATCTTTCCACAGGATAAAATATCACACAGTTATAATAATACAATAACTTCGACATTTTACCCCGGGATTCGCACCACACTCATAACCCATGCATCATAATAAACCTAAATTACTCTCGCCGTATTCCCGTGTGGTCGGGTCTCTATACTCCACTTAGGAGGGTGGGCCTCGATAATTATTATTTAATTATTAATTTTCAAAACTTAAGGGAATTCCAACTTACGGTGTCTAAGCAATCAGCAGCATAATTATTAATATTTTTAAGCATGCGTCGCCGGACTCGCGACTCCGCATGCAAGGCGGGGTTCACTCGACCACATGCGACAATGCCCGGTGGGACCCACATGCAGCATTATGGACACCCATCCTAAGTTTCTATAATAGCATGATTAACTATCTAAAACAGCTTGCAGTGTCACCTGGTCAAAGCGTACGAACTCCCGTCATTGCTCCTGATCCGTCTCCTCTCGATCAACACGCACAAGGTCTGACAAGTGTACATACCCGTGTTACTAGTCTATTATTTAGAGCAAAGGTAACTTCTACGGGGTTCAGATCATGGTCGGGATTCGATTCGTTATTTGCCCTAGACACCCTCAGACTAGGTAAGAATTTGGTCGGTTTAGTGTGGTGGAAATCTAACAAGCCTTACTGAGCCCACACTCGGTTTTGGTGATAATTATTTTGCCTTGCCTGATCGAATCTCGGGATTGGCAAGGTTTGGCCTATGAGTCACTTGGCGGCCCACCGACGTGCATGGCATGACGGTTCGTATGCCAACACCGATGAGGCGACAACAGTCGGTAAACCATCAACCACTAAAGGCCGGTGAATCGCATTATCAACCAATCATGTTCAAATGTTCCTACGGGCTCCGGTAATCATCGACGATATTGGCGACAAGAACGAGAAAATAAAAGAGGTCTGACTGGCCTGATGCTGCTCCATTGCCTACACAGCCATTGACCACCAAGCCGGTGGCTATGGCTATGGCAAACAAGGAAGGCTGGTTAATGGGAGGTGATTGACCACAGGTGACTGGGACGGGCTTCATCGACTATACTGCCACCTACCAAGGTATGGGAAAAGGCGGTTTGCAATGGGTCGGGTTTGTCGACTGCACAGTCACATGCAACCATGGCCGTATCATGGCTGATGACCACAAGAGCGTTGGGGTTGGCCGGATTCACACAAAAAAGGGGGAAAACAGGGCAACAAGGGGTGGTGGCTTCTAACTGGGTTAAACTTGCCATCTGCATAGTCGCCAGCCACATAGCCGGCGGCTATAGCCGCACATGGGCTACCAGGTCGGGTTGGTCGGATCACACAAAAGTAAAAAGGATAGAAAGGGATGAGGCAGACCCGGTTGGGGGGAGGGGTCGTTGGTTTGGTCTCAACTAAACAACAAGAAAATAGGGAAAAAGAGGGGGGCGACCTGGTGCAAAGGGGGCTCGGCTTCGGCTGCTTCCTCTCTAGCTCCAGCTGCACTCCGGCCACTGCACACACAGTCCACAGAAAGAGGAAATCAAGAAAGAGAGAGATCGGATGAGGGATGGAGGGTGTCGAGCTGAGAAAGGGGGAGAGGGGTCGGGTTAGGGTTTTTATAGGAGAAAGGGGGGCAGCAGTTGGGTTTAGAGGTCGGGTAGGTAGGGGAGAGGGGGGCGGCTGATGGGATAAAGGGGGGGGGGGGGGGGCGCGGCGGACGGCAGTGGGGTCAAGGGGGGCGGCTGATAGGATATAGGGGGACGACGGATGACAATGAGGTCAAGGGGGGCGACGACTGTGGGGGAAAATTTTCGAGCCGCCTTGATCGGGAACCCCGCCCCACAGCCTTGATTGAATGTTGATGGTTTGTAGAGTTAGAGAATAGAAAGTTGAGAATGAGAGAGATAACACATGGAGTTGTTGTCGAAGTTCGGTCTTACGACCTACGTCTCCGGGCGAGAGGTGCCACCTGATCTTCACTATAATATGAATATGGAGGGTTGAGCGTTCTCTCGACAGGCCAAGAGAAGCTTCTTACAATGTGTTTGCGCGGAGCAATTAAAAGAGAAACTAGGAGGAGAGAAGTTCTTGCTCTGAATCTTCTCTTCTGATGGAATGACCAACCCCCTTCCTGGATGCCTTAGGGGTCCTTTTATAGCGTAGGCATGTGCCCGATATGGCAGTGATGACATGGCACTGATGATGTGGCACTGGTTCTGGGCCTCCTTGCTGGGCCCTTATTGGGCCGTTGTTCGGGCCCAATAAGGGGGAGGGCTTGATCTGCGAGCCCCGTAGAGTGGGCCCAGAAACCCGGGCGGGCTTACCTACTTGGGCCGTTGCGCGGGCCCATGCCGCTCTGATCCGGTCCGGTACAATTTTTGCACCCACAGTTACCCCCTCCCAGTCGGGTCAGGACCCCCTGGGTCGGCTGGGATTCCAAGGTGCAAACGCCTTAGGATCCTGGCATGGTTGGCAAGGGCCGTCGGTGCCGCGGTTCGTATTAGCAGAGTCTCCTTCTGCCGATGCCGAGACCTTTTTGGCGTGGGCCAAAAGTCTCGGTTTTGCAAGTGGGCGTTTACGAAAAAGCAGTGCGTTTTCCGACCGAGTGGTTACCGAGAGGATACCGAGTGAGTACCGAGAGGGTACCGAGACCCTTTTGGTGCAAGCCAAAAAGTCTCGGTTTTGCAAGGGCATGTTTCTGAAAAAGCAGTGTGTTTTCTGACCGAGTGGATACCGAGAGGATACCGAGTGGGTACCGAGAGGATACCGAGAGGGTACCGAGACACTTCTCCTTTTTCCAAACCCAGAGAATACCGCACGTCAATGATGATCGTGGGTCCGTGCTTTTCGGTGTGAGCAGCTCTCTTTCCTTTCTCTTTCTCTCTTTCCTCTTTGGCTTCTCTCTTTCCTTCTCTGTTTTTCATTCACGTGAGAGAGAGAGCAGCTTCCCTCTCTCTCTCTTTCCTTTCTCTCTCTCTCTCTCTCTTTCCTTCTCTGTTTCAGCGAATAGCAGCAGCGGTGGCTGCGGCCACGGGCTCGGGTGCAACCGACAGACAGAGCAGAGGCGGCGGGGCCCACGGGTTCTGGGTCTGGAGCCACCGGACGAGCTCGACGCCGAGCGCGTCCTTGACGTCACTGGAGACATTCTTGAAGGACCTTAGGATGTCCAGGCCGCCGTAGAAGGGGACGTAGAAGAGCTTGGCGTCGTCGGGGTTGTACACCCGGTACCGGTGCTTCATGACCCTCAGGTGGAAGATGGGCTCGAGCGCGGGACAGGATACATGGGGAAGTACCTGGTGGACGCCAGCGTGAGGCTGGGCCACCCCACCTTCGCCCTCATCAGGGAGGAGGCCCCCCGCCGCCGCGTCCCCGGAAAGGGCCGAGCTCATCGAGGCCTTCAAGAACTCCGGCGTCACCCTGATCTACGTACGTAAGACCCGTCCGGTACCACCCCCTCCCCATCTCCGGGATCGGCTGCCTCATGGCTTCGTTGGCGAAGTAGTCGCAGAGGTCCGTCCATGGCAGGAGGCCGCCGCACCGCTCCATGAGCTCCTTGTTGAATTTGGGAGGGAGGTCGTAGACGAAGATCCCCCGCCCATCGCACGTCGTGGCGGCGCCGGAGTTCCTACCCCCCCCGGACGTCGACAACGCGCTGGCAGTCATCTCGTCGAAGGCCGGCGAATGAAAGCCGACCGAGAATGGGACGGAGGCTAAGGGCCCCCAAGCCCGCCGCATATACCGCATCCGTAAGCGCTCGCGAGACCCCGAGAGCCGACCGACGAGGCACGCGCGTACGACTGGCAGTATCGGTGTGGGGTTGAGCGTGAGTGGCAGGACGCGATCGAGTCGGAGTGGAGTGCGGGGCCTGGCGTGTCAGGTGGGCGGCGAGCGATCGAGCCGGGCTTCAGGAGAGAGAGCAGCTAGCAGCAGCGGCAGCATGCAATCGGGCTGGAGCGGAGCGCGGGTCCGGTGTGTCAGACGGGCGACAGGCGATGGGCGATCGGACCCGGCTTCAGGAGAGAGAGGGTCGTGCGCGAGGTCCTTCCTCTTTCCATCTCTCTCTTTTTCTCTCTTGTGCTGTGCTACGGGTCGGACGGCTGTAGCAGCAGCGGTGGTCGATGCTGGGTGCGGACGGCAGTGGCTGGAGGATGCGCATGGAAGCCGTTGTCATGCGAGGAGGGATACCCTGGTGTGGTTCGCTGACCCCCTCTGGGTTGGCTTGGGCTGCTGCGAAGAGGACATGCGGGGTTGCCTCGGGTCGCTGTGAGACAGCACGCACGGAGGGGTCGCCTCGGTCCGCTGCGAGACGGGGTGTGCGGCAGGGGAGGATGAGTTAGGTTCGTCATCGTCGCCGTGTGACGAATTACATGAGGAGAATGCGCGGGAGGGTGCTTGGTTCATTCGACCCCCTATTCCCATTCTGATCGGTTGTCGCCAAGAGCACGTACGCGTGGGCCGGGAGAGGTGCAACTTCTTCTTTCATACCCGGCGCTTGGCCTGCTACGAGTTGGGCGCGTAATGAACCAAATTGAGGGCGTGAGCGCATCCGTCATTGCCGTGTAATTATTCTGATGCTAGTCTTCGAAGAAAAAGACCTTGAAACCTTCCGACAGTCATAACTTTTCATACGCATGTCGGATGAATGCGTATAAGGTGCCGTTGTGTAGGCACCGAAAATACGATCAAAGTGGACGTGAAACATTGTGTGCCTTGACGAGTAACTTTTCCGGTATTCACCTTCATAGAGAGATGACTCTTAAGAACGTGCCAGCCGGATTTTAGGCTAGCGCCTTAAAGATGTCTCGGCACGCGGTAACTCATCCGTTCTGTCCGACACCCAACTGCACCTAGTTACTGTGTTCACTAGGGACTGCAGTCGGGCCCCAGTGATAACGCGATGGTTACCGCGTGCTCACCCCTGATGAGAAAGGGGATTTTTTTTTTTGACGACGCTCATCATCTGTTGGTGATGTCGATCTCTCCCTCTCGGTTTTCTGACGAAACCGAGGGGGGGCTTGTTGTTGATGTCGTCGCACCTCTCTTTCGGTTTTCTAATGAAACCGAGGGATGGGCTGCGGATGACGCCGAGCACCCCCCCTCTCGGTTTTCTAACGAAACCAAGGGGTGGTTGTTGATAGCGTGTTGTCACACCCCCCCTTGCTCGGTTTTTGTGTGAAACCGAGGGGGGGCTGCTTGTTGATGCCGACACACACCCCCTCTCGGTTTTCGGATGAAACCGAGGGGTGTGCTGCTGACGGTGTGCCGTCACCCCCTCCCTACTCGGTTTTTGTGCGAAACCGAGGGAGGGCTGCTTGTTGATGCCAACACACACCCCCTCTCGGTTTTCTAACGAAAACGAGGGTGTGCTGATGGTGTGCCGTCACCCCCTCCCCACTCGGTTTTTGTGCGAAACCGAGGGGGGGTTGCTTGTTGATGCCGACACACACCCCCTCTCGGTTTTCTGACGAAACCGAGGGGTGTGCTGCTGATGGTGTGCCGTCACCCCTTCCCCACTCGGTTTTCGTACGAAAACGAGGGGGGGATGCTTGTTGATGCCGACACACACCCGCTCTCGGTTTTCTAACGAAACCGAGGGGTGTGCTGATAGTGTGCCGTCACCCCCTCCCCACTCGGTTTTTGTGCGAAACCGAGGGGGGGTTGCTTGTTGATGCCGACACACACCCCCTCTCGGTTTTCTGACAAAACCGAGGGGTGTGCTGCTGATGGTGTGTCGTCACCCTTTTCCCACTCGGTTTTTGTGCGAAACCGAGGGGGGGTTGCTTGTTGATGCCGACACACACCCCCTCTCGGTTTTCTGACGAAACCGAGGGGTGTGTTGCTGATGGTGTGCCGTCACCCCTTCCCCACTCGGTTTTTATACGAAAACGAGGGGGGGCTACTTGTTGATGCCGACACCCCATTATTGGGGCTGCTAGAAGAGGCCAAAAAGTGTCGGTATTGAAAATAGTATGTTTTTCGAATTTCAATCCTATTTAAAACCGACACTTTTTTGGTAAAACGCTGGTGCACGGGGATGTCGGCGAGGGACAATGTTATATTCGAGGGGGCTTCTTAGAGATAATCTAGGATGACGCCGCATGATGGCCAGCCAGTCTTCACCCAATGTACAACCGCACCTGGTTACTGTATTTGCCAGGTACTACGGTCATGTGAGGGTATTGACTTGGCCAGGATCAAGGAAGCACCATTTTATCCCGTGTTACCCACCGTCGACTGCACCAGTGTGGAGACACGCACTGACAGAGTCAGACCAACCACCCCCTGACCGGTTTGGAACCGTTAGTCGTCGAAAAAAAGGTGATGGCCAGTGATAATCTCATGCTTGGACCTGAGTGACAAGACTAATCTTGGACTTTTGATCGAATGCCAATACGTTGGCGACGACGTCTCGGACTTTGTCTTCGAATGCCAAGGGCTGGGCCTTCGGCTTGTAGAGTGCCAAGGCGTTGGTCGCCTCGAGCTTTTTCTTCAAGTGCCAAGGACCGGGCCTTGAGCTTGTAGAGTGCCTAGGCGCTGGTCGCCTCGGACTTTGTCTTCGAGTGCCAAGGGCTGGGCCTTGGGCTTGTAGAGTGCCGAGGCATTGGTCACCTCGGACTTTATCTTCGAGTGCCAAGGGCTGGGCCTTGGGCTTGTAGAGTGCCGAGGCATTGGTCGCCTCGGCCTATGTCTTCGAGTACCAAGGGTAGGGCCTTAGGCTTATAGATTGCCGAGGCATTGGTCACCTCAGACTTTGTGTTCGAGTGCCAAGGGCTGGGCCTTGGGCTTGTAGAGTGCCGAGGCATTGGTCACCTTGGACTTTGTCTTCGAGTACCAAGGGCAGGGCCTTGGGCTTGTAGAGTGCCGAGGCATTGGTCACCTCGGACTTTGTTTTCGCGTGCCAAGGGCTGGGCCTTGTGCTTGTCGAGTGCCAAGGCGTTGGTCGCCTCGGACTTTGTCTTCGAGTGCCAAGGATGTATCTTTGAACTTGGTGCATGTCAAAGCGGCGACGTCTGCCTTGGACTTATTCTCATCGCTTCGGATAAGTATAGTTGATAGTTTAGCTTGACCTGGATTGTCAGGAGCATTTTTATCTGACTTTCGCCTTGAAAGGGCGTAGCCGAATTGCCTTCGAGCTTCCGACTTGAATGGGCAGAATCGTAGGTCTTTCGTTGACCTGGGTTGCCAGGAGCCTTTTATCGGACTTTAGCCTCGAGAGGGCGTAGCCGAATTGCCTTCGAGCTTCCGACTTGAATGGGCGGAATCGAAGGTCTTTGATTGACCTGGGTTGCCAGGAGCCTTTTTATCGGACTTTTGCCTTGAAAGGGCGTAGCCGAATTGCCTTCGAGCTTCCGACTTGAATGGGCGGAATCGAAGGTCTTTGGTTGACCTGGGTTGCTAGGAGCCTTTTTATCGGACTTTAGCCTCGGGAGGGCATAGCCGAATTGCCTTCGAGCTTCCGACCTGAATGGGCGGAATCGAAGGTCTTTGGTTGACCGGGTTGCCAGGAGCCTTTTTATCGGACTTTAGCCTCGAGAGGGCGTAGCCGACTTTCCTTCGAGCTTCCGACTTGAATGGGCGGAATCGAAGGTCTTTGGTTGACCTGGGTTACCAGGAACTTTTATTTTTTATTTTTTTTTTATGCCTTAACACGGTGGAATCGAACTTCGAGGGACTTGATTTTGAGAAAAAAGAGACACTTTATTGATAAAACAAAGTTGCTGTTACACTTTTTCAGAGGCTGCCCAACGGACGTTATGATTTTGCATCTACGTATTACATTGACTTTCTTTCTCCACTGTTGCTGCCTTTACTTCTCTCGACCTGGTTCCTTATTAGCGAGGTAGCCATCGAGCCGCCCTTCTTGGATCAGGTCCTCGATGTGATGCTTTAGCTTTCGACATGTAGAGGTTGGGTGGCCATGGCTATGATGGAACTCACAGTAGACTGTCGTATCTCCTGCCTGGTCGGAATTTGGAGTGAGAGGCTGTGGCCATTTGCAAAAGGGCTCATTCTGCAAGTAGGCGAAGATGTCTTCAATGGAGGTGTTCAGCTCAGTGAACACCCTTTGCCCCCTTGGAGTTCGCCTCTTTTCTGCTGGAGGGGCTTCCGGATCTTCATTGTACCTTTTGGCCTGCATCTTTTGGTCGGACGTGGCATGGGCAGACTTCTTGTAGTTTGCTTCATTCGGAGCTTCATCATCTTTCTTATGTCGGGAGTCACGAGACTCGCGGGGCTCGCGTAGTCTTCTGGCCCGCTGATTGTCTTCCACCTCTATCTCCCGCTGTACGCGCTTGAACATCGCTTCCAAGTTATTGGGTGGATGCCGGATGAAGTCGGTGTAGACATGGAGCTCTGGCCGGATAGCATTCTGGAATGCCAGCATGATGGCCTCCTCATTATAGGAGCGACCGGTGAGCTCAGAATGCTCATTACGAAACCTCATTGTGAAGCTCCTTAGAGACTCGTCGGAGCCCATCTTCAGCTGGTAGAGTGTATCCAGCCTCTTTTTCGGCTTTCAGTTTAGCCGATAATGGTCCATGAAGAGTTCAGCCAACTCTTTGAATGTGGCCATCGTACCGGTAGGCAGTGTGTAGTACCAATCGAGGGCAGGTCCCTCGAGGCTTCCCGCAAACATACGGCAAAGAACATGGTTCTCATATTCGTAGGGCGTCAGGGCCTGCTTGTAGGCTAGGATATGGAGAGCAGGGTCTCCCTGGATGCAGTTGAACTTTGGTAGGTTCGGTGTTCACCAACCCATAGGAAATGGTGTTGCAAGAACCTTGGGATGCAGTGGCCCCACCGAGGTGATTAGTTGCCTACGGTCTTGATGGCGGCGTCCCACGTCGGCAGTATGCCTTAGTCGGTTGAGCAGCTCGCGAGCATCTGTTGCTTTTGTGTGCGAAGGGATAGAATGTCTAGTGGACCCTGTTGACTGAGGTGATCCTTCTCCATGATAGTTGGGCGCACCGTTGACGTCGAGGCGATCCCACACCGTTTGCCTTGGTGCTTGTGTGGATACTTGACGCCTCTCGATACGTGGCACATGTGATTCTTCAAGATGATGAATCACGGCTGGGCGAGTCCTTGGTTGGTCTACATCAGCAGTTGGAGAGTTGTGGGCCACAACCCCCGCTCTTTCAGCTACCTTCTTTAGGGAATCCCTCTCTTGCTCGAGGGCTGCGTTCCTCTTGAGAAGGTTCAACAGTTGGAAATCAGCAGCCGAAATTTGGTATGTAGTTAGATCGTTGTCCCCTTGGGTGGCGTGCTCTTTGCCAGATCGTTGCCTCGGGAATGGTGGGTCCTGCCGATTGCTGTGGCTTCCCGGATGACTTCCTTGTGGCCCCAGTCGCTTATAAACATTTCTTCGATTGGTTGCAACCGAGACTTCTTGTTCTTCTTCGATTAGCACGTCGATTGTCCGATCAGCACCCGCCTTGATCGGGAACCCCGCCCCACAGCCTTGATTGAATGTTGATGGTTTGTAGAGTTAGAGAATAGAAAGTTGAGAATGAGAGATATAACACATGGAGTTGTTGTCGAAGTTCGGTCTTACGACCTACGTCTCCGGGCGAGAGGTGCCACCTGATCTTCACTATAATATGAATATGGAGGGTTGAGCGTTCTCTCGACAGGCCGAGAGAAGCTTCTTACAATGTGTTTGCACGGAGCAATTAGAAGAGAAACTAGGAGGAGAGAAGTTCTAGCTCTGAATCTTCTCTTCTGATGGAATGACCAACCCCCTTCCTGGATGCCTTGGGGGTCCTTTTATAGCATAGGCACGTGCCCGATATGGCAGTGATGATGTGGCGCTGATGATGTGGCACTGGTTCTGGGCCTCCTTGCTGGGCCCTTATTGGGCCGTTGTTCGGGCCCAATAAGGGGGAGGGCTTGATCTGCGAGCCCCGTAGAGTGGGCCCAGAAACCCGGGCGGGCTTACCCACTTGGGCCGTTGCGCGGGCCCATGCCGCTCTGATCCGGTCCGGTACAATTTTTGCACCCACAACGACTGTTGGGGATGGGGATCGGGTAAAGAGAGGAGAGAGATTCGAGAGAGAGAGAGAGAGAGAGAGAGAGAGAGAGAGAGAATAAGAGATCGGGTGAGAAAGAGGGAGATCCGAGAGAGAGAGAGATGAGATCGGGTGAGAAAGAGGGAGATCCGAGAGAGAGAGATGAAATCGGGTGAGAGAGAGGGAGAGAGATCGAGATGGTGAGGGAGAGGGTGACATGAGAGGGAGAGAGAGAGAGAGAGAGAGAGAGAGAGAGAGAGAGAGAGAGAGAGAGAGAGAGAGAGCTAGGTTGGGTTTGGGTCAGGTTCGGGTGGGATGAGAGGGAGAGGGAGAGAGAGAGCTGGGTTGGGTTGTTGGGTTGGATGGGATTGGGTTTTAGATTTAAGTTTTATTCTTCTTTTTTTTTTTTTTTCCGAACATGGCTCGCACTCGAGCTCGCATCACACCGAGACAGGTCGATGCACAAACCTCATGAGTTCGACAAAGTCGCCTTAAAACGTGTTATAATTAATTAATTTATATTATTATCAATAGCATTCATGTCATGCCTTGATACACGTGCCCACAAGCTCATGTAACAATCACCATACCTCCAGTGTTGCCTCGCGACCCAGACTTGGGGCCCACTGCCCGGTCCATCTCATGCTCAATACACATCATCAATAATCATTCATATGAAATCAAACCAATCATTAAAATAACAATATTTTAATTATAGAACTGGGCTGCCCAGAAATCGAACGTACCGGGTATTACATCCTACCCACCTTATTGAAATTTTTGTCCCGAAAATTCAATTACTAAATTGGGGATACAATTCTACTAACTATACTACCAGATCAACAAAAGAAGAACTTACGACCAGTACATATATTCTTACTTATATTGTCAACAATAAAGTTAAACCACCACAAAATCATTACCAAAAGAAAACTTCACCTGAGACTCCACTCATAGTTCTACTACTCAAACTTTTGAAAATTGAGCAACAAAATAATTGGGATAGGATCGAACCATTAGGCTCTCATGGAGCTCACATGAGGTATAATGGTCAATCCCAATCCTAATTACTATAGACAAATACAAAATTTTGTGACTCAAGATTATTTTTCCTTTCATGGATAAGGAGCGTCCCCCTTATCCGGAAGTGAGATATCAACCTGATTCACAAAACAATATCATGGCATATCCTCAACCAATAGTACTGACACATGAACGTATCTTCAACCAATAGGCCTACACCTATGCACCTATAAACCTAAACTGAAAACGACGACTAAGATGACTCAAACTGGTACTCCTAGACTAAATTCTTATATGATTATTCGATAGAACAAAACATCTATTTCCTATGCAAACATAATTACCTGGGTAGGTAGTACTAACTAAGAGAACAATCAACCTACTATCAAAAGGAGCTGAAAAAAAAAAGATATCGACATAACTACACACCACTCCGGTAATAACTCTCTAAGATTGGGTGTTCAGTCCAAAAACAAAACAAATATAACTTAGGTTAAGAAGCTACATGTTGTACTAGTACTGAGTAAAGGTGTGACGACCAAGATCCAATAGGCCAATAGCCAAGAGCCAAGACTCCTGAGGCTGGGATGCCAAGATGGATAAGGTGAGGTGAGGTGTACAAGGCCATGAGTTAGCCCCACATCGCCTGGAGAGAAGGAGATCCTGAGCTACTTATATAATTTCCCCTCCCAAACATAGAAGACGCGTTTTAAAACTGTGCGCCGCTACGGAATTCGTAAGAACTCCGTAGTTAAGCGTGCTCGGGCGAGAGTAGTACTAGGATGAGTGACCACCCTGGGAAGTTCTCGTACAGGCACGGGCAAAGCGGACAATATCTTGTGTGTTTGGGACGGATGTTACAAAATGGTATCAGAGTCGGTTCTTCTTGGGATGGGGGGGGGGGGGGGGGTCTAACCCTATACGATGACGTGTAGCCCTAAGGGGGGTGGATTGTGACGACCAAGATCCAATAGGCCAATAGCTAAGAGCCAAGATTCAAGACTCCTGAGGCTAGGATGCCAAGATGGATGAGGTGAGGTGAGGTGAGTTGTACAAGACCATGAGTTAGCCCCACATCGCCTGGAGAGAAGGAGATCCTGAGCTACTTATATAATTTCCCCTCCCAAACATAGAAGACGTGTTTTAAAACCGTGCGTCGCTACGAAATTCGTAAGAACTCCGTAGTTAAGCGTGCTTGGGCGAGAGCAGTACTAGGATGGATGACCACAATAGCTTGTGTGTTTGGGGCGGATGTTACAAAAGGCTAGAAAACTTATTGCCAGCTAGTATCCTACTAGCTCCTGGCACTCTCAACAATGACTAAGCATACTGATACCAAGTACGAGAACTAAACTAAGCATCGCGGTAGTTAGAGACCTAACAAACACAAAAAAGTGAGAATAGGAGAACCGAGACAATTAGGAATAACTTGAAACAGATCAAAATAAGACGAAACTAGGTAGACCCAGGCAAGACAACTTAGCGCGACAAAGGCAATAGAAAAACTACCACAATCTCGAACCCACTGAGAACCAATATAAATCATTCAGAATAAACTAAAGAGATAAAAGTTACTAGGACCGGTAAACAACTAGAAACAATACGGGGTGAAACGGCTAAATAATGTCTATTCTTTAGATTTTGAACCGATAAAGCTTTTCCAAATTCCACGTATATAGGCAAGTCCCTTGACTTTATCACTCGTATCTCAATTCAATCTTAACGTCACTGCCATCCAGCCAATGCACTCTTTCCTGCGAGTCCAAACAAGAACTGCGTAACCTGCTGCCAAAGTTTCGATTGGAAACAGTGCAAGCTCTGCCAGCTGCCAAAGTTTTTGAAGAAACAATGCACGTTCTGCCGCGAGTCCCAACAGAAACTGCGTAACCAACTATCAAAGTTCCGATTAGGAACAATGCAAGCTCTGTCAGCTGCCAAAGTTTCCGAAGAAACAATGCACGCTCTACCTCAAGTCCCAACAGGAACTGCATAACCAGCTGCCAAAGTTCTGATTAGGAACAGTGCAAGCTCTGGCAGCTGCCAAAGTTTTCAAAGAAACAATGCACGCTTTGCCGCAAATCCCAACAGGAACTGCATAACCAGCTGCCAAAGTTTTGATTGGAAACAGTGCAAGCTTTGCCAGCTGCCAAAGTTTTCGAAGAAACAATGCACGCTCTGCCGCAAGTCCCAATAGGAACTGCGTAACCAGCTACCAAAGTTCCAATTGGGAACAGTGCAAGCTCTGCCAGCTGCCAAAGTTTTCGAAGAAACAATGCATGCTCTGCCGCAAGTCTCAACAAGAACTGCGTAACCAGATGCCAAAGTTCCAATTGGGAACAATGCAAGCTCTGTCAGCTGCCAAAGTTTCTGAAGAAACAATGCACGCTCTGCTACAAGTCCCAACAGGAACTGCGTAACCAATTCCTAAATGAGTCTTATATCGCTACTTGGGACCTCGTCCCACTGTTCACTCAGAAAAATACTATATTTCTTAAAAATTCCAACATAAAAAGGATCCAACACATCACAAGTCTAAAATCACATAGCATTTCTATATATAAAACCATTACATCACGCACGTGAACCAGGGCAGTCTATTTTCATATGACCTCTCTGTCCACAATTAAAACATATTTTTTCTAAAGGACAAGTGCTGTGAATGTGTCCTTCCCGCTTATAGCGATAACAAAGTCGTAACCCTCCATTCATCTTCCCTTGTCCACCCTCTGTTGGTTCGGATGAAATCTTACACCTTTTACTAGGGTGATCTACCTGATGCTGTTCTTGGATCTTGCGAGATTCTTCCAAATCTTGTTCAATGGCCAACGCTTGAGTAACTACCTCCTCATAGGATTGACCCAAGAAGGTTATAACCCTACCCCTGATTTCTGACTTTAGTCCATGCTCAAAACGCTTTGCCCTCCGGGCGTCAGTCACTACCTGGTGCGGTGCGTACCTCGCAAGCTTTGAAAATTTAGCCTCATACTGTGCCACAGTAAGAGACCCTTGGAAAAGGGCCAGAAACTCCATCTCCATCCGGTTTTGCACAATCACAGGGAAGAACTTCCTCCGAAAAAGTTCCTCGAACTCTGACTAGGAAATGGCTCCTCGATCAGCTACCCTTGAATGCAAAACCAATTGCCACCAAAAATCAGCCTCTGCCTCAAACTGGTACGATGCAAGAGTGACTCGTCGGTCTCCGACGACCTCCAAAACATCAAGGACTTTCTTTTATCTATTGAAACCACTGATCTGCCACCAAGGGGTCCGGCTCTCCCTTAAAGGTTGGAGGTCTCATTGCCTTAAAGTCTTTCAATAGCTTCCCTTGACGCTCGCCGTCAGCTACCTGGCGAGCCTGTGCCTGGGCAAGGGAAATCAGAGCTAAGGTAATCTGCTGTTGGGCTACGGTTTGTTGCTGCTGAACCATAGTGGTCATCCCTTGAAGCATCTCTATCATCCTCGTTATACCATTAGGCTCAAAAGACGAATTTGCTCCGCTACCGCTTCTAGTAACTGCCATCTGAAATGAAAACTCCTAATGTTAACAACCTACCAACCAATCAATAAGACTCTAGACCTAATTCTTAATTCTAGAAACTACCCCTCGGAACATATCCCTAGGCTTTGATACCAACTGTCAAACCCCAGAAATCTGGAACCGATCCGTGGGGTATGAGGTGAGAAAAACTAAGGGGTTTAGGGTTAAGTCGCCTAACTACACCAATTAGGGTTTCACACAGGACTACGACTCTCTCATAAATGAAGAAGAAGGACAAGGGAGAAACAGGGAATGTTTTAAAACTTGATTTTTGTGAAAATATTTGTTTACTTAAAGAAAAGTAGAGAGATGAAATTTTACCACGCTCGACCTTCAACCGGGATATCATCTCAATGTGTGTGACCTAACGGTGTCACTATATACTGATAGAAGATCCTCTGAAGGAGCACGAGGTTCAAACCTCCGACAGCGAGCCAAGTAGCCTCACCCACTCCCTATCACTCGGTATACTGGCTTAAAGGTCCTATCTACTGGTCTGGTCAATTAGGCCAGTCTTTTTCTTATATTTTCATTGTGATCTAACCTAGGCTTGGGGCCTTGAGGAGAGGCCTACCTAAAAGGTTTCAGCTGGATCATCACCATTAACAATCACATAGCACTAATCTAAACTAACGAACTTAGAAACTTTTATTCCAATCCAGTACGATTACATCGAATAAAAAGGAACTACTGCTAAAATTGACATACTAGAATTAAGAAAGACAAGCTGCTACAATGAATCAGTTGCTGGACTCCTATTGCTGCTCCTGTGCCTCCACTCCTGCAGGAGAGTCTACTCGTGGGAATGAGTCGCCCCCAAAAATACATTTGGGAAATTGGCCAAATAAATAGCTAATGACAAGCTAACTGCCTAGATAATTAATAATGTCCGCATTTTCAAATAATTTACTGATTAACCTGGTTGTCCAACTATATTTTCAATCACGTCCTAAGTGTCCATGCAATGTCTATATTCGTATTCAATCCTTACTGTCGCTAGATTATCGAGTATACCATTTCTACACTTCATAATTCATAAAAGTAAACACACCCAATATGAACCTCGGATATTTTGTTCATCCTTTCCCCGGTCGGGCATTAGTATAGGGCCTTTTATTTCGATGTAGAGGGCCAACTCTCTCATCGTGCATCCTCCAACACCATGCACTAAGTCACCCATATGATCATAAGGGGTTTCCTATCTTTCACGATGAAGCTCTACCGCCCAACTTGCTTTACTATGGGAACTTCAACTCCCCGAGACAGGATTTCTAGGCCAATCCCTTTTTATGTGCACCTCCTATTGGCTTTACCACAATCCCTGCCCGTGACTCCCTAACCTACTGATCTTCGACTGTGCGCGCAGGGTGGTTCACGACCCTTGCGCGCACGGGGTCCGAATCTTTCCACAGGATAAAATATCACACAGTTATAATAATACAATAGCTTCGACGTTTTACCCTGGGATTCGCACCATGTTCATAACCCATGCATCACAATAAACCTAAATTACTCTCGCCCATATTCCCGTGTGCCCGGGTCTCCACACTCCACTTAGGAGGGTGGGCCTCGATAATTATTATTCAATTATTAATTTTCAAAACTTAAGGAAATTTCTACTTACGGTGTCCAAGCAATCAGCAGAATAATTATTATTTAATTATTAATATTTTTAAACATGCGTCGCCGAACTAGCAACTCCGCATGCAAAGCGGGGTCCACTCGACCACATGCGACGATGCCCGATGGGACCCACATACAGCGTTATGGACACCCACCCTTAATTTCTATAATAGCATGATTAACTATCTAAAACAGCTTGCAGTGTCACCTGGTCAAAACGTACGAACTCCCGTCACTGCTTCTGATCCGTCTCCGCTTGATCAACACGCACAAGGTCTGACAAGTGCATATACCCGTGTTACTAGTTTATTATTTAGAGCAAAGGTAACTTCTACGGGATTCAGATCATGGTCGAGATTCGATTCGTTATTTGCCCTAGATACCCTCAGACTAGGTGAGAATTTGGTCGGTTTAGTGTGGTGGAAATCTAACAAGCCTTACCGAGCCCATGCTTGGTTTTGGTGATAATTATTTTGCCTTGCCTGATCGAATCCCGAGATTGGCAAGGTTTGGCCTATGAGTCACTTGGCGGCCCACCGGCGTGCATGGCACGACGATTCGTATGCCAACATCGATGAGGCGACAACAATCGGTAAACCATCGACCACTAAAGGTTGGTGAATCGCATTATCAACCAATCATGTTCAAATGTTCCTACGGGCTCCGGTAATCATCGACGGTATTGGCGACAAGAACGAGAAAATAAAAGAGGTCTGACTGGCCTGATGCTGCTCCGTTGCCTACACAGCCATTGAGCACCAAGCCGGTGGCTATGGCTATGGCAAACAAGGAAGGCTCGTTAATGGGAGGTGATTGACCACAGGTGACTGGGACGGGCTTCATCGACTACACTGCCACCTGCCAAGGTATGGGAAAAAGCGGTTTACAATGGGCCGGGCTTGTCGGCTACACAGTCGTAGGCAACCATGGCTGTATCAAGGCTGATGACCACAAGAGGGTTGGGGGTTGGCCGGATTCACATAGAAAAAGGGGAAAAACAGGGCAACAAGGGTCGGCGGCTTCTGATTGAGTTGAACCTTGCCATATGCATAGTCACCGGCCACATGGCCGGCGGCTATAGCCGCACATGCGCTATCAGGTCGGGCTGGTCGGATAACACAAAAGAAAAAAGGAGAGAAAGGGATGAGGCAGACCCGGTTGGGGGGAGGGGTCGTTGGTTTGGTCTCAACAGAACAACAAGAAAATAGGGAAAAAGAGGGGGCCCGACCTGGTGCAAAGGGGGCTCGCTTCAGCTAATTCATCTCTGGTTCCAGCTGCACTCTAGCCACTACGCACACAGTCCACAGAGAGGGGAAATCGAGAAAGAGAGAGATCGGATTAGGGATAGAGGGTGTCGAGCTGAGGAAGGGGGAGAGGGGTCGGGTTAGGGTTTTTATAGGATTAAGGGGAGCGGCGGCCGGGTTTAGGGGTCGGGTAGGTAGGGGAGAGGGGGGCGGCTGATGGGATAGAGGGAAGGGGGACAGCAGTAGGGTCAAGGGGGGCGGCTGATGGGATAGAGGGGGGCGGCGGACGACAGTGAGGTCAATGGGGGCAGCGGCTATTGGGGATGGGGATCGGGTAGAGAGAGGAGAGATATCCGAGAGAGAGAATGAGAGATCGGGCGAGAGAGAGGGAGATCCGAGAGAGAGAGAGAGATGAGATAGGGTAAGAAAGAGGGAGATCCGAGAAAGAGAGAGATGAAATCGGGTCAGAGAGAGGGAGATCCGAGAGAGAGGGAGAGAGATTGGAGAGAGTGGGAGAGAGATCGGGATGGTGAGGGAGAGGGTGAGATGAGAGGGAGAGAGAGAGCTGGGTTGGGTTTGGGTCGGGTTCGGGTTCGGGTGGGATGAGAGGGAGAGGAAGAGAGAGAGCTGGGTTGGGTTGTTGGATTGGATGGGATTGGATTTTAGATTTTAGTTTTATTCTTTTTCTTTTTTTTCCGAACATGGCTCGTACTCAAGCTCGCATCGCACCGAGACGGGCCGGTGCACAAACCTCATGAGTTCGACAAAGTCACCTTAAAACCTGTTATAATTAATTAATTTATATTATTACTAATAGCATTCATGCCATGCCTTGATACACGTGCCCACAGGCTTGTGTAACGATCACCATACCTCCAATGTCGCCTCGCGACCCAGACTCGGGGCCCACTGCCCGGTCCATCTCATGCTCAGCACACATCATCAACAATCATTCATATGAAATTAAACCAATCATTAAAGTAACAATATTTTAATTATAGAACTGGGCTGCCCAGAAATCGAACGTACCGGGTATTACATTTTATGTCATGTACTCTAGATGTTAAGGCAGAGAACAGTGGCAAAGGTCTGACACACGACCCAAGCATAACCGACATAAGGTACGAGTATCATACCGATGAGCATACTGATGTATTATTCTCTATATTTCCTAATACATGTATTATCTTCCATAAGGGTTTCCAATGAATGGATGGCTCATGATCATATTACTTTCGCCGATCAGAGTTTCTCTAAGGGTGTGTTTGGTTGTTGTGAAAGTTTTTGCAAGAAAAGAATTCATCAGAAAGGAAAGAAAATGAAATGAAACAAAAAGAAATGTGACTTTTCTTGCTATTGTTTGGCTATTCGGAAATGAAAAGAGAATAAATTTTATTTTTCTTTCCCGTGTTTTTTTTTTGTACTTTTTGCATGAAATTTTTTATAGCCTTTTAATGAAAAATCGGTGTCCACTGGAAAAATAAGGGATTGTACTTTTTCGTAAACCAAACACATAGTTTTACATAAAAAATAGTATTTTCTTTTCCTTTCCTTTGTTTTACCAGCAACCAAAGACATCCTAAGAGAATGAATATCGGTGTCAATATAGATCTAAACGTTACGCCTACGAATAATGGATGTGGTGTACTAAATGCATTTGTGGAAACTACTCGTAAAATGGCTCCTCGTCGGATGTATATTCGAAGCAAATGCTTATGCTTACTGAATTACGATGCAAAGTTTCAATGCCTGCAACATCCAATTTCATATATATATATATAAAATAATTATTAGTAAGGTAGAATTATATTTTCTTTTATATACTTCTTATTGGTTTTATTTACTCTTATAGAACTCCTTCCACGAGAAAATTAGATCAAACGACAATAGTTCCTAATGAATTTATGGCTCGTGATCCGATTACTTTCAAAGATCATTGTTTCTCTAAGAGAATGAATGGTATTGTCAATATAGATCTTAACTTTTATAACTCTACGAATAATGGATGTGGTGTACTAAATTCATTCATAAAAATTCCTTGTAAAATAGCACCTCGTAAAATGGCTCCTCAGCGGGATGTACATTCAAAACAAATGTCAATGCTAACTGAATCCCGATGTAAAGCTCCAATACCTACAATATTCGATTTCATGAAATATATTTCATATTTATCTTAGTAGGAATATATGTAACTTATTTTATAATATTTTAAGACTTATTAATTTATTTTATTTTGTAGGTCTCCATAATTGATTCGGATCAACTAGAGCGTATTCGAAATTGTGGTTGGTTGGAAAAGATCAAAACTAAGCAATCGACGTCTGAAATGGTTTAGTTTGAACAATTGAAATTACCTTATACTAGTGGGATTTGTAGATATATTCAGAAATGAATTCCCGATATATATATATAGAATTTTATATTAATTATTACAAAATTTACATATATTATATGTTTTAAAGACAAAGAAGTCTTATTAAGATATTAAACATACATGCTCTATATTAAAATTTTGAGTATAAGGTTTTGAAGTCAACCACTAAAAGATGCACCATCAGATACAAGACTGAAAAGTACGCTTGGAGATTACATGCATTAATACTGAAGGAAACCAAAGAGTTCAAGATTAGCTCCCTAACAAGTAGACATAAATATTTAAATAAGAAACATGGTGAGGATCATCAACAATCTACATAAAGTATAGATTTATGGCATATATATCGTATACTCCCAAGACAAATATCTTTGATATTCAAAAAGAGTTTGGTGTGAAAATAAGTTACAAGAAACCATGGAAGGTGTAACATCCGCTCTAAACACACAAGATATTGTCCACTTTGCCCGTGCCCGCACGAGAACTTCTCAGGGAGGTCACCCATCCTAGGATTGCTCTCGCCCGAGCACGCTTAACTACGGAGTTCTTATGAAATCCGTAGCGGCGCACAGTTTTAAAATACATCTTCTATGTTTGGGATGGAAAATTAAATAAGTAGCTCAAGATCTCATTCTCTTCAGGCGATGTAGGGCTAGCTTGTGGCCTTGTATACCTCACTTCACCTTACCTCATCCATTTTGGCATCCCAGCCTCAGGAGTCTTGGCTCTTGGCTATTGGATCTTGGTCGTCACAATCGACCCCGCTTAGGGCTACACGTCCTCATGTAGGGTTAGACCCCCCATTGCGAGGAGAACCAGCTCTGATACCATTTTTAATATCCGCCCCAAACACACAAGATTTTGTCCGCTTTGCCTGTGCCCACACAAGAACTTTCCAGGAAGGTCACCCATCCTAGTACTGCTCTCGCCCGAGCACGCTTAACTACGAAGTTCTTACGAAATCCGTAGCGGCGCATGGTTTTAAAACACGTCTTCTATGTTTGGGAGGGAAAATTATATAAGTAGCTTAAGATCTCCTTCTCTCCAAGCGATGTGGGACTAACTCGTGGACTTCTACACCTCACCTCACCTCATCCATCTTGGCATCCCAGCCTTAAGAGTCTTGGCTCTTGGCTATTGGCCTATTGGATCTTGGTCGTCACAATCCACCCCCCTTAGGGCTACATGTCCTCGTGTAGGGTTAGACCCCCAATCCCGAGGAGAACCGGCTCTGATACCATTTTGTAACATCTGCCCCAAACACACAAGATATTATCCACTTTGCCCATGCCCACACGAGAACTTCCTAAAGAGGTCACCCATCCTAGGACTGCTCTCGCCCGAGCACGCTTAATTACGGAGTTCTTACGAAATCCGTAGCGGCATATGGTTGTAAAACGCGTCTTCTATGTTTGGGAGGGGAAATTATATAAGTAGCTCATGATCTCCTTCTCTCCAGACGATGTAGGGCTAACTCGTTGCCTTATACACCTCACCTCACCTCACTTCATCCATTTTGGCATCCCAGTCTCAGGAGTCTTGGCTCTTGGCTATTGGATCTTGGTCGTCACAATCCACCCCCCTTAGGGCTACACGTCCTCGTATAGGGTTAGACCCCCCATCGTGAGGAGAACCGGCTCTGATACCATTTTGTAACATCCGCCCCAAACACATAAGATTTTGTTTGCTTTGCCTGTGCCCACACAAGAACTTCCCAGGGAGGTCACCCATCCTAGTACTGCTCTCGCCCGAGCAAGCTTAACTACGGAGTTCTTGAAATCCGTAGCGGCGTATGATTTTAAAACACGTCTTCTATATTTATGAGGAAAAATTATATAAATAGCTCAGGATCTCCTTCTCTCCAAGCGATGTGGGGCTAACTCGTGGACTTTTATACCTCACCTTACCTTATCCATCTTAGCATCCCAGCCTCAGGAGTTTTGGCTCTTGGCTATTGGCTATTGGCCTATTGAATCTTGGTCGTCACAATCCACCCCCCTTAGGGCTACACGTCCTCGTGTAGGGTTAGACCCCCCATCCCGAGGAGAACTGGCTCTGATACCAATTTGTAACATCCGCCCCAAACACACAAGATATTGTCCGCTTTGCCTATGCCCACATGAGAACTTCCTAGGAAGGTCACCCATCCTAGGACTGCTCTTTCCCGAGCACACTTAACTACAGAGTTCTTGTTTGGGAGAGAAAATTATATAAGTAGCTCATGATCTCCTTCTCTCCAGATGATGTGGGGCTAACTCGTGGCCTTATACACCTCACCTCACCTCATCCATTTTGGCATCCCAGCCTCAGGAGTCTTGGCTCTTGACTATTGGATCTTGGTCGTCACAGATGGCAATAAAGATTCTAATTAAACTTCTAAAAGGATCATATGAGGAATCATTCGAGATACTTCTAGCATATTATTATGAGCCCAAGAAGAAGAATCCAGTATATATTTTAAACAAAGAGTAAAGATTCAAACGTTTCTTTATGGCTTCCAGTCCTTGCTTAAGAAGTGGTTAAATGCATACCTTAAGATTGATTATTTTTATCGATTGATCATACTTAAGGGAAAGTATAAAAATACTTTATTTACAACGACAACATTAGACGATGATAATCATATATTTCGGATCGCTATCGTATTTGGAGAATCTGAAAACAACGATAGTTGGAGATAATTTTTAACTCAATTATGGGATGCCTTGAGACCTATGAGAGGTTGGTAATTATATCAGATCGACTCGAGTTTACTTACTCAAGTGCCTCAAGTCTTCCCTTATGCATTTCATGGTTATTGTACATTCCACATAGAACAAAATATGTTTACCAAATTCAAGCAAACACAGATATATCCATATTTTTATACGGTTGCAAATGTAATAATACCAATAAAGTTTTATCAGCAGATGAAAATAATTAAAGATATAAACAAAGAGGCCTATGATTCGTTAAATAGGATAGATAAAGGAGGTGGACTTCAACATTTTTTTTTCAAAAGAAAATACAACATTATTATGACAAACATTATAAAAAGTTACAATAATATTATGAAAGATGTTAAATAGCATCACATCATAATGATTACCAATGAATTTTTTTTAAAACTTCAAGGGATATGGTTCAAGTATAGAAATGTATCAATGACATTAAAAATAAATATAATAAATTGGGCTGAAAAAGAGTTAGAAAAATAAATGAAGGTTACTTATCAGAATATTTGAAACAAGATGAGATCTATCTTAGCCCTCCTCTTTTCTATTGTCGATCTAAAGCTAAAGCTTTCTTATTTCTCATAAATAAGATAAAATCCAAGCTCAAAGGATGAAAGTCAAAGACACTATCGCATGCCAGCCATTTAGTACTCTTATCAAATCTTTTTTATCTACTATCCCAAATTATTCCATGTCCACTATGCTAATTCCCAAAGCTATCACTGATAAACTGAATGCAATACAATATGATTTCTGGTGGGTATTTGAGCCTAGCAAAATACATCTATGCCTACTTGGGTGAAACCAATTTTCAAACCTAATATGGATAGAGGCCTTGGTTTTAGGGATCTTGTGGTAGTCAATCAAGCTCTGATAATGAAGTTAACCTGGGTCTTTTTGAAGAATCTGGATCAGTTGTAGGTGCGAGCTCTCGACAATAAGTATTTGAGCAATATGGATTTTTGGAAAGCTAAATCGAAGAACGATGATTCTTGGACGTGGAGTAGCCTAATATTGGGTCAGGATTTGGTCCGTCAGTTTTTATGTTGGCGAGTTGGAGATGCTCTTCTATCAAGTTTAGAGTGACCCATGGATTACGATTCTTCCAAGCCATGCAATTCTCAGTCTGATTCCTAAAGGAGTAGATCCTTGCATGACAGATCGTATAGATCTAGCAACTAGATCATGGACGAGTGACCTTCTTATCGGTTTTGGGCTATACCATCTTGAGATTTCTGCTATTCTCCAGATCCACCTTGCCTACACTCTAGATTCGGATACCTTGCTTTGGACCCAATCTTCGAACGGGAGATTTACTATCAAGTCCGCTTATTGCCCCCCCCGCTTTGGCAGCCTTAACGAATCTTCAACTTCGACCAATAAGATGGATGCGATCTGGAAAAAGCTTTGAAAATCTAAAGGTTATTTGCCTAAGCCTCTAATATTTGTATTGCGGGCTTTGCGGGATTGTCTTCCTTCCTCTACAAGAACTGTTGTATAAGATATGCTCCCTTTGTCAAGTGGAGGAGGAAATTGGTGTGCATATACTCTTCTATTTTTCCTTTGCTTGAGCAGTTTAGTTTGGTTCAGATCTTCATTTGCACTTGGAAGTACCACAATTATCCATGGACCAATGGATCCATCGACTTTTATCTCCAGATATATCTATGTCTATTCCTTTTATCTACTGAGCAATCTTACTTTGGAACATTGGGAAGGCCAGGAACCGTTGGATTTTTTTTATCGACATTGGCCCCATCTAGAGAGTGTTAGCCTCCAATATTTTTGTTTTGGGACCTCTCTTCTGCTCACCTTCTGGGTAGGTGCCTTATCCATTATATTAGTTACCATCTCTAACGAGATACTGAAAGTCAACGTTGATGGGGGTGATTGGTGACTCATTTTAGCCACGGGCTTTATCAATCGGAATAGCACATATGCCCATATCTATTCTGGTGAAGCTATCTTTAATAACTACGAGGTGATTGAGATAGAAGCTCAGACCATCCATTTAGGGCTACAAGCCCTCATCAAACTTGATGCCTCCTTGGTGACTATGGAAGGCGATAATCAAGTTCTCATGAATATTCTATCAGATGAAGATCTTTCTTCACCATGGAACTTCATATCCAACTGCATGATTATCTATCGATCATTCCAAACGTGTTGATTTTCTCAAGTAAGAGGGATCAGAACAGATGTGTTAATGCCCTGACTAAGTTCACACTTTGTCAAAGAGTAATTTTCTTTTCCTTTTCTATTCCTAATTGTATATCTTCTCTAGTGTCATTGAAGATGACTCAGGTTAATGATTGTAACATAATTCTTATTTTCAGGGCTTGGACGCCATGAATAGAACCATCGAAGTTCCTACAAAAAAAAATAGTGATGTAATAAATTATGTTTATTCATGTTTTGTATTTATTGTGAGTAATATTGTGTGGAAAGAAATATGAAGAGTTTCTGGTACTGACTGGTACAGGCAATCAAAACGTAACTAAAACGTAAAATAATACAACCCTAACACAAATAGATACAACCAAACATAAATAAAATACAACAAAACATAAATTAGATGCAATCAAACTCTAATTAATAAATATAAATAAAATATAACAAAATACAACTTAAAATTTAACAAAACACAAAGTACTTAAAATTGTTAAGTACTGGATATTTTAGTACTAGGACGACTGCCTTTAGTTGAGACTGCCTTTGGGATGTGATTCACTTATTAGAAAGAGAAAGTACCTAATTAACCTTTCAAACCAGTAGCAATTAAAATTAAATGGTTATTAAATATCATTGAATAGATATTTATCATTTTTACAGTTGATTTTTACTATCTTTATAGTATGTTTTTAATAATATTTATGAGACAGAAAGAGACAGTTCGGCTAAAAATCGAAAGAATCGATGAGAGAAGAATTTCGATATTTATTACCTATTTCATTTTGGATAGCTATGATTGAGAATTTAGATCAACAAACAGCTATGATATGTACATAAACTTGGATAACTAAGATATTTTTTTGTCTCAGTCAACACAATTTTGTCGTTCCATATTATAGAGATGATAGATGTAAAAAAAACTAGGTATAAAAGAACTATTTTCAAACAGTGATGTAATGAATTATATCTATTCATATTTTGTAATTATTATGAGAAATATTATATAAATGAAATATTAAGAGCCCGGTACTGACTGGTATATGCATCTAAATGCAACTAAAACGTAAAACAATGCAGCCAAAATACAAATAAGACAACCAAACACAAATAAACATAAATAAAATACAACAAAATAAAACTTAAAACATAAATAAATGCAACTAATGTAAACAAAAGTAAACGTAAATTAAACACAATAGATCATAAATTAAACACAAATATTTTTGTTATAGCCATCATCCACATAGGTAGTCAGATATGTTTATTTTGTTACAACAAATCAGAACTATTTACTGTGTTTATATATATATATATATATATATATATATATATATATATATATATATATATATATATATATATATATATATATATATATATATATATATATATATATATATATATATATATTTTGCTATGTTGCGGTATGCGGTAAGTGCGACACCGCACCGCAGCCATCTGATGCACGCGCTGAGTGTATCGCATGCACGCAGCGGTACATCAGACGACAGCGATGCGATGCCGTACTTACCACATACTGCATTATAGCATTTCTCTCTCTCTCTCTCTCTCTCTATATATATATATATATATATATATATATATATGAGGGCTGGGTTCCTATGACATGTCATAGGGAGTACCCTGTGACATATGGTGAATTAGTAATACTAGAATGTTTAGAATGTGCTGAATTTTTTTGAGGGTGATCACCTTACCTTAGATAGAATGTCCACAAAAAATCAGAGCATTCTAAAACTTGTTGAGGCATCAAATGCTAGAAGCTTTATCGGCTATCCATTTTAACCGTTAAATTGAAAATCATATTTGATGCCTCTAGAAGTTTTAGAATGAGCCGATTTTTTGCGGGGGTCCTATCTAAGATAGGGTGATCATTCTCATAAAAATTTAGAACATTCTATATATTCTAGGGTTACTAACTCACCATATGTCATAGGGTACTCCCTATGACATGTCATAGGAACTCATTTCCCTATATATATATATATATATATATATATATATATATATATATATATATATATATATATATATATATATATATATATATATATATATATATATATATGGTGCCTCAAGATTAAACAATAACAAACAACAATATAGGGCCTCAAAATGACTATTCTTCTTCAACTTCAACTAAAGTTTTACCACATTCTTTTATCAACTCGTACATAATACATATTCTAAACATTATCATATGGGTCTATAGTGTTGTTCAATATAGTTAATATAGTTAAATGAAACTTAACATCATAATGTTTTAACATGAAGAATTATATAGGAAGTTAAAAACTACCTGATTAAAATCAAGCCTAATGTTACATGTGGCATTGTTGGCATAAGACAATAGAAATATTCTATAATTATGCGTACAAAAATATCGAATTAGTTTAATAAAATCAAATAGTAATAAAATAATTAAGATAATATTTTCCTACCTATTTGTTTGCTATGGTACCATTTTTGCCATAGATTTCACTGCCTATGGCTTCTCATTATCAATGGTCATTGTATTTCCCAAAGAATGAAATAACATAGATAATATCTTTATAAAAAAAATTATTTCTGCTTTGTACATTTTTATTGTATCTTTAAAAAAGAAGTCAACAATAGGCACCATGTGTTTTCTAATATCTACGATAGCTGGTCATCAATGCTTGTTATTGTAATTGACTGGGACGATAATGAATGAACATCTTTATATTGGTATAGGCATAAATGTCTCGTATTCTCTCACACGAAATTTATATTTAATTATATCATTAACAAGATTGTTATTCCATTAGGTAGCGTCATGAAATATTTTTGCCAAAGTAGAAGAAGTATGAGACACTTCTTGCATTGCTACAAATTTAGTGAATTTTTTATAGGTCGATTATATGAATACCTGAAAAAAAAATTAAACTAGAGAATTAGTTAGACCCTTTGTATTATCATGGATACAAAAATATTTGTGATTGGCGTAAAGAGTAGGAAGTTACCCAAAAGTATATCTTTGCAAATACTATTTTGTACTTCTTGGGTTGTTCATAACTTTATAGTGTCAGAAGTCTTTTGTCAAACAAAGACATATGCATTGATGTGCTGGCCACATATATAAGATTTATCGTTTCATTATTATTATGAATATTAATTATATAAAATATTTTTTAAAATTGATAACTAATCTTACATCGGGGGACACCCATGTTATTTTATCATATAGTTTAATAAGTAGTGATAATGTTAAATTTAATTCCGTTAAGGATAGACATGACCCTATAATACAAAATTATAATATATATCATAATCTAATAAAGTTCAATCTATATATGAAGTATGTTAGAAAATATTATATATTTATACTTGATTATAATTATTATCTAGAAATGAAAGAACTTTTCTCTCATCATTGGAAAGCTTTTTTATTACTATAGGACGACTCATTGCACTCTTTGCATAAAAAATCCTAGCTAATTTTTTCTTGATGAAATCAGTAAATGAAGTCCTTATTTAGGGGTTGGGCCTTTTATCCTATTCTAATCTCTTCACAACATATGGTTATTAGACAAATTAATATATATATATATATATATATATATATATATATATATATATATATATATATATATATATATATATATATCAATTAGATTGAAATAAATTAATCAAATTAAAATTATACTTTCGTGGGAGGCTTATCCCCAATCGGTTTCTCCTGGGAATAAAAAATTGATAATGTCTTTATGACAAGGAGGGGAGGGGTTCCTGAGAGGAGGGGATGAGTCATTAAGGGGAGGGGACTTGGGCATAGGGGTAAAGATTTGATAAGTTTCTCTTAATTTTTGAAGCTCCTTCTTAAGGGTGGAGAATTTTACTTTAAACTTCTCCAACACTAAAGTAATAATGATTTCAACCTTCTCCTGCACCAGTCTTCTAAAGTAGCATCAAGATATGGTGGCTCTCTTCTCTCTGTAAAATCTTTGGTCACGTTGACCTCTTTCTCATCATTATCACTAGTAGCAGCATTCAACACAAGATTGTTAGTTTTTTTAACTAACTTCTTTCTCTTGCTGCAGGGCTTTCACTGACATCTCATGTTCATTGAATTCTAACTTATCCAAAAAAATGCGTTGCACAATTCAATAATTCAGGTTATCAGGTTTTAAAACACAAATACAATATAATATTACATTTTGGTTGTATTTTGGTTGTCTTTCATTGTGTTTATTTTATGTTATATTTGTGTTTACATTGCGTTTATCTTGTATTTTTCAGCAATTGCTGAATTTTTTCATCTCGTAATATTACTTATAAAAAAATTATTGAGTTATGAAGAAATATAATTATCAAACATAAACTTTTAAAATAAAGTAAGGTCTCTACTTATTTTTTCCTTTTGAACATCCCTTCTTATGACTTGCGAAAAGTACTTCTTGAAGTTAGTCCAATTTAGGATATGTAAGAGCTTATCATCGTCTCGTTCCTACTTAGCAAGAAAATCTCTAATATATGGGATTCTTTCGAATTCCCAAGTCTATAATAAATGATAATGAAATCTGTCAATTTAACAATTCGAAGTTGCAACAATGAATATCATAGAAGAAAGAAGGAAGAAATCAAACCTGAAGTGCATAGGTACACCCAAAAAATATTATACTTAGTGGGCCTCTTTCCAACCTTTATTCCACCTTCTAGACTCTCCATCAAAGAACTATAAACAATGTTACCCCAAGGGTAATTATTGAATGCATCAAGGTTATCCACTATTTATAGGTACTTGTCAGGTACTGGATTTATTTTGTATGCGCTTAAGAAGTAGCTCTCCAGTATCAGGACCCATGACAACTTAAATATATCATATGGATTGCTGCATCTTTGAATGACCGCCCACAATGCATCTTTAGTTGCATTAGTCCCTTAGAAATATCGAATTTTTAAACGACCCCCATATGCATTATCCCTAAGGGGGGTATGACGGTTTGGGTAACTTTACCTAAGGTCAATGATCTGGGTGAATCCCTAGATATTAACTGAAATTATTGGTCCTCAATGTTAAAATGTAACCAACCTAAATGTCTCTGCCACAAATAACATTATCTTAATATCTCACAAAAATCTAAAACATGATTCTCTCAGTTTAGTCACTAGGTTTGTGCCTGAACAGTCATCTAATTGAGTAAATAGATAATCAAACTATCCAGATAAGCAACGCTATTCTTGCATGAGGGTAGAGAATCAAATTGAAGAATGTCATATGGTGCTATTTGGACAATTATTTTCTTCTTCTTCTTCTTCCCCTTTTTCACTTCTTTATCAGCTTTATCCTCTTTATGTAGTTCCTTATCTTCTTCATCAACTTTATTCTCTTCTTATAGTTTCTCATCTTTCACTTCATCAGATTGGTCATCCCCCTTTCTCTTTCTTTTATTTATTTAAAAGTCTTTCTGTTCCAAGTGCATTAATATTAAAACACAACAAAACGCAAAAAAAAAAAGCAAACAAAACATAAACAACGTAAAAAAAATACAAACAAAATACAAAAATATAATTATTTAAATATTGTTACAACTTTATAAATTTAAAAAGTAACGTTCTAACGCATTCTGATTGCCACGTGGTGGGTCAGCGTCGAAAAGCTCTACGCCACGTCAGCTATAATTAAATTTTTTTTGGATTTTCGATGAACACTGCATCGAGGATGTGGTGTTTAAAACAATGCCTAGTTGCAGTGCTTAGTTTAAAGCATTTCATTGCATTAGTCGGTTTTTGTTGGGCTTCTTGATTCAAAGTAAACACTGCATTCCGGATGCAATATTTTAAACACTGTATTTCATAAAAACCTTTGATGCTAACCCTTCATGTGGCAGTCAAAATGATATTTTTAAAATTTCTAAAGTTGTATCGATATTTAAATAATTATAGATTTTTAAAATATTAATTAAAAAACCTCTATTTTGCCACCGATTGATTACATCCCAATCTTGGTCTGCCACGTCTAGGGGTGGCAATGGGTCGTGTCATGTCAGGTTCGTGTCGTGTCTAGTTTCGTGTTGTGTCCAAAACCCCTAGACCCGGACCCGACCCGTTTAACTAATCGTGTCTAGATCCTAAACCCGTACCCGACCCACTAATAAACGGGTAGACCCGATAAGACCCGTTTACCACCCGGGTCTATTCAGTTGACCCGATCCGACCCAATCCGACTCGACCCGACCTGACCCGAAAGACCCGTTGGTATTATATATTATAGTATCGGATTGCAGGTAGACCCGACCCGACACGACATGTTGAATACTAAACAGGTCATCCCGAGTCTACCGTGTCCAGACCCTAAACCCGGACCCGACCCGTTTATTAAACGGGTCTATCATGTCGACCCGTTTACGACCCGAACCCGTTTAGCCCTGACCCAGACCCGCTGTGTCGGGTTGTGTCGGGTCTGCCGTGTCGGGTCCGAAATTGCCAGCCCTAGCCACGTCGTCCATTAGGGGAGCAAGTAGAATGGTAAAGGGACGAGTTTGGAAATTGATTTTTATAATTTTTTAATAGGTTCGTCTTGAAACTGCCCTGTTTACGATAGGAATTTTTAACTCGAATCTGACCCATTGTGTATATACCATAATTTTTGGAAAAGTTTGATATAAGTCTTTTTTGAAAGATGACTTTTAGTTGCAGGACACGTTAATTTCCAAATATAACTCAAGTCCCTCCTGACAAATATACATCCTTTCTTAAGATGAATGCATGCTCTTTCTAAGATGAATATATACTTTTTCCAAAGACGATTGTATACTTGTAGGGACCGTAGCAAATATAGTAAATGATGATGTCCTGCAGCTAATATTGCAAAATCCTTAAGGACCTAGACCTAATTTGTAGCCCTGGCCTTCCTAATGCATGACGCGAAAGAGAAGAGCGGGAACAAGCTAGCGACGCGAGGAGCGATGGGGAAAGGGAAACTATATGGGTGGGGAGCTGCGATTGTCATCTTCGTGGTCCTGATGGTCGTAACCCCCGCCATCCCGCAATCCCAAGAGTACCACGATTTCGCCGATCAACGGCGGCTGTTTCTCGGTAATTACCCTTCTCCTCCTCTCACCCCCCGTCCCCGCCCTTTTAGGGTTCGTATTTCCATCCAATGGCTGATTTCCAGGGTTTTTTCACACGGTTTCTACTGTTTTTGGGATTTGTTGCCAATTGGGATTCCTCCCCATACCTGCCACTGTAGTTTCAATTTCCGATCTGATGCTCTAATTCAAAGGCTATCACCTATCATCATCAGTTTCATCCATTACACTGTACAAGGATAGAAATCAAGGACATCAGATGTCATACATTTTGAAAACAGTGGCTCAAGTTGGGGCATATTAGCGATTCAATTGAGATGGGATTCACCGATTAGAACCCATTTATGGGATACAATAATTGCTACAATTACTGTTTTTTTTTAGTACGGTGATTTTTTTTGTTTTAATTTTTTTATGGTTCAGGGGATCTTCGAACTCTTGCATTGTTGGCGTCATCGTGCTCACGACTGCAGTTACAGCCTGTTTGGTTCCGCGTAGTTAGAGCTCGCGAGTCAACACCGCACCCCGCGTTCTGTTTGGTTCGGTGTAGTATCTCCAAACGCGCACAGTTTCAACTCCCTCCTGTGTGAATTCCTATATAAAATCGTGTAGTTGGAACACGTAGTAAAAAGCTGCATGTTCCAACCGCACGCGTTTAATCCCCACTGCATCGTGTAGTGTCAATTACACATAACCAAACAAGCTGGTAGTCGCGCGCACGAAGCAAATCGTGCACACAACTTAGGCAGTTAGGATACTCCAAATTTTTCAGATTGTATCTTAGCAATCTATATTAATAGGATCTGAGATGCCACATCAGCATCGTGCAGACGATACGTATCGTACGCTCTATGCGACGAACGTGAGCATGACCTGGAGGGATTTCTATATACTTTACCTTCGGAACATGTTTTTTATTAGGGTAAATTACACCCCCCTGGAGTTTAGCCCAAAATCACTTTACTCACCTGAAGTTTAGCCCAAAATCACTTTACCCCCATATAGTTAATAAATTACATTATAGCAATAAACTATATTTTTCCCTCTTCAATTCAGTTTTGATTAGATATAAATTACCAAAAGAGGAAATTTATTAGTTTGACAAAAGGGGGTATTGTGCTATCATTTCAAACTATAGGGATCGATGTGTAACAAAAAAAATTTCAGGGGGGTTAAGTGATTTTGGGCTAACCTTCAAGGGGGTAAATTGTAATTTACTAGGTCTGCTACTATCAATGTACTTGAATTATGAGATAGATATCTACCAAATCTTTTTTATAGAAGTTATTTATCTATTGAAACCCATTTAGGAGTAACCGGGGCAAATATCTTATATTTGTTACTTTCCCGCCCTCTCTTGTCTACCTAAAGACAATTCTCTGTCTGACATTGTGCAAAGAGTGTGATGATGCCAATTTACATTTCACCTTCACACATGTAGCCTTGCCCAAAAAATAATCTTCAAACTTTATTGATGGTCCTTATATTTCAAATGACATAATTCTTTGTTGTCAATTTCTAGTTATAATATAAGCCATTCGTCTTGTATGATGGACCATGTCGTAATTTGGTGCTTTCCATCTAAAATATAGGCATATGTTTGTTCCATTTAGTTTAGAGTGTTTTGTGAATCAAAGATGATAAAGTTGTTTGTATTTGGGCAGAAGAATCAAACTCAAAATAGAGATTATAATTTATAATGGTATCAAAGAGTGTTGACCATCAACACATTTAAACAAGTATTATGTAGCTATTTGAATTCTTCAAATATGTGTTTGACATTTTTAGGTTCCCTCCTCAGGAGGTGGAAGGAACCCATCCGGATTAGGTTTGGACCAAAATGAGCCCAAACATGTTGGTCTCTCTTTTCTTTAGCATCCCGGTTCCTATAGGGGCATTTTGGTCACAATATTCCCCACACCTTTTTGACTATGTTTAATTAAGGGATAGAGCTGATGTGTTTCATTTTGTTTCCCTAAGTTGGAAACTTGAAGATATAAGGTGAGATGAGAGAAAAAGGGAAAGGAAGGTGGGGTCTGATTTGTTTGTTTTTATTGTTTAGAGGGATATTATTTGGTGATTTTTCTTGGTGACTCGGTGAGTACCACCACAAGTCGAAATTATTTGATTCTCTGTGGTGGCCGGTTCATATTCAACAAGCGCTTGAAAGCCAATTGTGGTGGTTTGTGGAATAAAGTTCATTTTTATACTATTTTTTGTTTGAGACTGAATTTCCCTCAGGCTTGCACTGTGGTTTTCCCCTTCACATTGGAGGATTTCTCTATGAAAATCTCGGTTTGTTGATTCACTTGTTAAAGGATCTTGATTTTTGTCAAGGTGTGGTAGCCTGTCCATCACATTAGGTGGTATCAAACTCCATCTCAATTCCCTTCATACTCTCTTTAATAGTACTGTTATTGCTATTATCACCAGTAATCCTTATCTCAACAAGATGCAGTAGGTTTTGGAGCAATTTTGCAAAGGAATTTTGAAATAGACTTTAACCATGATCTGCCTTTTACCCAGTGTTCTAAAAAGCGGCTCAAGCGGCGCCTAGGCGCTAGGCGACCCCTCCACCGCCCAGCCTAGGCTTAAGGCGCTCCAGAAAAACGGTCAAGCTCCCAGGCGGAGTTAGGCGGGGCAAGGCGGCTGCATAGGCGGGCTGAGACTGGCCAGGCGGGATAGGCAGGCCAGGCGGGATAGGTAGGCCAGGCAGGCTCAGACGGGCTCCACAGCGATAGTCACTCTCTTGATCCGGCTTTCCTCATCGGCAGTCCCTCTCTTGGATCCAGCCTTCCTCAACAGTGGTTCACCCCTTTTTAAAAAAAGAGTTAAAAAAAAAAAGCAAAACGCCTAGGCGCTAGACAACCCCCTACCGCCCGACTAGCACCTAGCGCTTTTTAGAACCTTGCTTTTACCTGATGTCTCAAATGACTATTTTACCCTCAGTATCATTAAGCCAACCTCATCGGCTCTCAATTTGCCATTGTTTAGGTGTTTTGTGTGATTATCTGGGCCTAACTTTCAAACTCTTCAGGTTAACTGAGCGTAAAATCGTCCCAGAAAAACAATTGTATAAAAATAACAGTCAAACCACTAATATACTCGGAAAATCCCCCCAAATAGACACCAGTTAACATGAAGGGTTGATTTGCACAAGTAATCTAGTTTTCAGGGTTGATATCTAAATATGAAGTTGCCATGGGTTAATCCACAATAGGTATATTGTCCTAGGGGTATATGCAAAAATCTCTTTTGCAAAAAGATGGTTCCACAAAACAATTATACTTGAAATCAACCCTCCAACATATCTTGCCATTGCCAATGTTCTTGGTGTGCGCTATTTAATGAGTTCTACTCATCTCTTTTTTTTTGAGTGGTGGGGGAGGTGAGGACAATTTTTAAGGGACCATGAAGGTTACTAAGGATATCTACAAGTCAACCTTTTCCTTCAATCTTTTTGTCGAAATAGTTGCTTTGCTAATTATTTTTCCGTTTTTTTAGAGAAAGCCACAACATTCATATTGGATAAGTTGCTAGGAAAATAAGGGCAATTTTGTCATTTTGGTTCCTGTGCAATTGCTGCATGTGCATTCTCAATTGCAGAAACTCTGCACAACTCTATATGTATAAAAAGTGAACATGTGCCTGTGTTTGCTTAGATCACACTCAACCAAACAACTTCAGTTTGAGTGCACATGTGCAATTGGAAAAATAATTATACTTGAAATCAACCCTCCAACATATCTTGCCAATGTTCTTGATGTGCACTATTTAACGAGTTCTACGCGACTCTTTTTTTTTTTTTGAGTGGTGGGGGAGGTGAGGACGATTTTTAAGGGATCACATGAAGGTTACTAAGGGTATCTACACTACATGTGTAACAAGTCAACCTTTTCCTTCAATCTTTTTGTCGAAATAGTTGCTTTGCTAATTATTTTTCCATTTTTAAAGAGAAAGCCACAAGGCCCACAACATTCGTATTGGATAAGTTGCTAGGAAAATAAGGGCAATTTTGCCATTTTGGTTTCTGTGCAATTGCTGCATGTGCATTCTCTATTGCACAAACACTGCACAACTCTATATGTATAAAAAGTGAACATGTGCCTGTGTTTGCTTAGATCACACTCCTCACCAAACTACTTCAGTTTGAGTGCACATGTGCAATTGGAAAAACAAATCAATGATACACAAGAACCAAATGTGTTCTAAAGTATGTTGAATGTGATTTTGTGGCATCATTCCCTACAAAACCAATGTAGCAAATGGCACCTTATTTGTCTCTTAACCATAAACATCATAATACAACAAAAAGATGTCTTAACTTCCAACTTCCTACCACCAAATAATGCACAAAAATTACAATGTGGATCAGATTGCTCTCTTACAACCCTTTTATTATTTATTTGGCTGGTGTGGATAGATCTTGCTTTTCACAAAAGGAAAAAAATTGGGGTTTTGAATAGGTTTTGGGTTGAAATGGTGTTTTATAGCTCAACCATCCTCCTTAAAGGATTTTAATTGATGGATATGGTTCCTCTTGTCTTCCCGCGAGGCATCTCCACAGAGAAGTTAGTTCCTACCTTAAGAAATGTTTCCCAAGAATAACCCAACAACATTAGAGAAGGGGTGCTATGGTCAATGGTAAAATTGGTTTAAAGTAAGGGCATAAACTATAAAGATAACCTTGGATTACCTTTTCGCAGAAAATTCACGAAGTCGTATCATCTATGTTGGAACTTATAAATGAGAATCAACAGGGACCTTAGCTTAACCGTTGGTTACATTTTCCTAGGGAAAAATGTGGCTTGAGCTTACTAATAAATGAGTATCAGCCACTAATCCACTATATTTTTAACCGTTACAAATATTAAATTATTATGGTTTAAGTTTAAATACCTGAAAACTCAGGTCATGTAGAAGTCTCTAAAGATATTTAAACTTATTATGGATGTGCATTACCATTATTCAATGCGGTTTCTCTTTGACCATGAATGCATGCCATTGCTTCTCAAACATAAAATATTAGAAAGGAACATAAGTTTCTCTTATGTATCTTATGCAGGCTTAAAACCTAAAACCTTAAACCTTAATGTCACTGTTGTGCCATAATTTGCTTGCTAAATATAGTAATATACTAATATCACTATACAGGCCTGAACTTTATTGTTTTCTGAGTATCCATTCTTCTGTCTAATATGATTTTTTGAAGTTGTATGGTCTCGTGATGCAGTTTGGCTGCTAGCCTGCCACATTGTTATCATGATGTCCCCACAAAAGATCTAAAACTGATGTTGTTTGCATACAAAGATGATACTTTTCATCTGTTACGGTTCATGATTGTTCAATCATTAGTTTTGCAGGGATACCTAACACATTAAATGTGATTTCAAACTTCCCTTTTCTTTTGGTGGGAGTTATCGGGCTTATACTTTGTCACTACGGAAACTACTTTAGGTTAAGGTAATATTTGTGATATTAATATTTTAGAATTTGTTTTATCTTTTTTCATAAAAAAATTATATTTAGCATACTTATACCTTTTGTTTCTGGCAGCTTGCAAGGTGAAATCTGGGGTTGGTCATGCTTCTTTGTTGGTGTGGCTGCTGTTGCTTTCGGTTCCTCCTATTACCATCTCATGCCAAATGATGCTCGACTTGTCTGGGATCGCCTACCTGTAAGATTCCTAAAATACTATCCGATTCTTGCATTTGAGGGCCTTTCTTCTGGGACATAAAAATGAGGAATTATAATAGATGACATATAAAAGTAGCTATTATTGTTGCCTTTGTGTAGCATACAGGGATATCAACATGGTTGTACTTTTTTTAATCATGAACCAACAACCATAATTTTTTCCAGTTACTTTTAGGAATTCTTTGGCACTACATAGACGCTGGACCTGAGGTGCAGCGTCGTTGCTGCACCTCAGGCATTGTTTTACCATCCTAAAAGTTTGGGAATTTGATGAAATTTGGTGAGGGTGTTGTCTAGGGTAAGATGATCATCCTCACCAATTTTTATCAAATTCCAAAACTTCTAGAGGGGGTCAAATGGTCGAAGCAAAATTAGCCGTCCGTAGTCACCATTAAAATCTGCAAATTTTACTTCGACCATTTGACCCCCTTAGAAGTTTTTGGAATTTGATGAAAATTGGTGAGGTTGATCATCTTACTCTAGACAACACCCTCACCAAATTTCATCAAATTCCAAAACTTCTAGGGAGGTAAAGAAGCGAGAGGTGCAGCGTCGTTGCTGCACCTCGGGTACAGGCTCCCCGCCCCCTATATATATATATATATATATATATATATATATATATATATATATATATATATATATATATATATATATATATATATATATATATATATATATATATATATATATATATATATATATATATATATATATAGAGAGAGAGAGAGAGAGAGAGAGAGAGAGAGAGAAATGATAAAATGCGGCGTGCGGTGTTGCACCGTAGCCGTCTGATGCACCGCTGCGTGCATCGCACGCACCGTAGCGGTGCATCAGACGGCTGCGGTGCGACGCCGCACGCACCGCACGCCGCAGCCTAACACGCCTCTCTCTCTCTCTCTCTTTATATATATATATATATATATATATATATATATATATATATATATATATATATATAGCTCCACAAGCACATGCTGATGCAGGACGACTTCGTTCGTCGTCGCGAGAGATGGGGAGAAAGAAAAGATAGAAGGGGAGCCTCGTGCCAAATTCGATATCACACCGGCATTGAGCCTCATGCTCGCTCTCCTCTCACAGGGGAACTAATGACAATTTGCACACTATTTTCATTCATCATTTGATATTTTATTCATCAGTAGCAAGGCCTATAAATAGGCTTACATTCTGAATTCTAAATATATGATCAAATCTTTTAAAATCTAAACAACCTTTTTTAAATAATCTTGAATATAACCCCTAAATCTCATCCATTACCAAATTTTAAATTTTGAATATTTATTAATCCGAAAATCAATTAATAATTTATTAAATTTTGGATTAATAAATATTTAAATTTAAATAATTTAGTTGAACTGCCTCAAAATCATGCAGGGTCGATGAGCGGTCGAGATGCTCACATCAAACCCCTTGACTTTGAAAGAACTCGACCTTGAGTTCTAGAAAGTCAAGAAGTCTTGATCACCAGTATCACCATGGGACTATCTCGAACTCAGCAACTGGTGATGAAGGCCTAGTTGGTGTAGTTGCACTGCACTGTAGTTACCTCCTAGTTCTCAGGAGAAGGTGTGGTTGTCGTCGATCGGGGACCAAGAGTCAGGGAAGAGCCAACACATGCTGAAGACAACCACCGTGGAAAGCTGACAGGGGTGCCCAGAAGCGATGATTACCAAGTACTGCTGGGGAAAGAGTGGAGACGTTGTCGGTCTACTCCGAGAAAAGGCATGCACTGAAGAAAGGCCCACCCACTGAAGTCAATTGTAGGTGGCAACTTCGCTGTAGGCGGGGGCTCCATTGATGGGAATGCAGACTCCTTTGCAAGTGGTGTTGGTGGCGAAAGTGGGACCGGTGGTACCGTGGTGCAAACACCGTAGGTTGTGGCACAAACGGTGGGGTAAACAACTCTGGTGGTGGTGACTCCACGGAAGACTCTGATGCGGGTGAAGTTATCGATACGGGAGGGACACCTGATGGAGGTCCGACTGAGGCTCGGACTCTGTATTGTTGTATGATCATAGTCTCTTCCTCAATCTCGTCCATCAGCTGAATCACATCATCAAATCATTCTTTAACCGATTTTGCTTGATGTAGGAACCATTGGACGAATGGGCTGGTTTGCAAAGTCAACCCTCGGGCTTGATCTTTGATGTGCCTAATATAAACAAACTCATGAGATGTGGATGTGTAGAGGGTAAGACAAAATGTGTCCACCTAATACAGGAGTTGTGCAAAGAGGGCAGTCCTAATGTAGCATAGATGGGTGGAGGTAAGATGAAGTCTGACTGCCATGTGGAAACTCCTTGAAATACATGGCACTAAAATCTGTTGCAACAGTTCAAGAATGTTGGTTGCGGTAGTGATGCAAAGAATTACTCCACAACACAAAGATGACAAAGTTGGCTCCTCGATTCGAAAGTCTACGCTCGACAGCTCGTGAATAGTAGCTCGATCTAGCAACAGAAGTAAGAAGTAACTGATCTAAGGCCGGGAGCCCTTGGAGATTGTCAACTGCAAGTAGGGGTGCCTCTTGTACTCAAGTGGGTCACGGGATTAACTTTCTCGTGTCCTCTATTTCGTGTCACTGAGAAAAAAAAGGGGAGTTCCTACACAATTCCAGCACATGACAAGACTAGGATCTCACGACCTTCTCATTGCGGTGATCAGACGATTGCATCTCTTCTGGTTTCGATTCTATGTCTATTACTTATATTTTTTTCTCTAATTCTACCTACTTGAGACATGATCGTGTTGATAAAAATTGGACACACATCGTATCAGAAAGATGCTCTTTTATCACCTTAGCAAGAGGTGGGGGTAAAGCAATACGAGAGACTGCGAGGACTGGATGTGGGCAGTAGTTGTAGGCATGTTGGTGTAAATTGAAGGGAAGTAGGATTGGTTGTGTTGGTGTTTCAGAGGGGGTAAGAGGCGGATCTTCTGTCATATTAAAAGACATAAGCCAAGTTTTAATTATTTTCTATAGAATGACTGAATGATGCAATGGGTACTCTAGAAAGTTTGATGTTACCTTGTTACCCTGATTGGTAATTAAAATAAATATGTTCGTCCAATTCCACTCCACTGAAATCATGTTTTATGTTACTTTAGATGCAACCAATTAGGGTTAATGGGAAACATAATTATGCCTATGTAGGATTTGTGAACAGATTTGATTGTTGATCTTGGACTGTCTACTCATTACTCATCTTCGCCTAAGGAAATGTATTTTATGAGTCATTGTATCTTGATTTATTCAGGTAGGCGTAGCCATTATGTTCGGATAATATTTTAATTTCCTTGTGAACATCTTATAAATGCTTGGTTGGGTGAACAATTGAAATCAACTTATTTCAAACGGACACGAACTGAATGGTTTTCTTGACCTTGTTTTTTATTGTATGCCACTTTTTGTCTGAGTGATAAATCATAGCTTTTCATATTTACAAAATTTATTCATAAAATTCTTATTTGCGCCAAATCTTATGAGTGTCTATGTTATCAAAGATAATGGTTGCCCTATTGCCTTGAGCTTGGTGTTCATTAACGTCATGTTATCTGAGACTAATGACATTTTGTCTGACTCTTACTATGACATACTAAGAGTCGGACAAAATGCCATGCGTCTCAGATAACTTGAAGCTAATGAACACCAAGCTCAAGGCAATAGGACAACCATTATCTTTAATAACATCAGTACTTATAAGTCACAAGAATTTTCTGAACAACATTTGTAAATATCAAAGGTTATAATTTATCATTCGACAAAAAGTGAATGATTTACTATAAAAACACTGACCTTGCCACGGATTGCAAGGTGTTGGGTTGTATTGTTGATCCGTTGAAATCCGTACTCCGTTCAACTAGCATGTGTATGTTGATTAGTCTAATATTCTGCCTTGATTTCTGAACTTTTCCGAACACAGATGACTATTGCATTCACATCAATCATGGCAATATTCATCATTGAAAGGATTGATGAGAGGACTGGAACCATATCTATTTTACCTCTTGTTGTTGCGGGCATCCTCAGCATTTTATATTGGAGGCAAGCATACTATTTTCTGTTTCTTTTTCCATATGACTGTTATGGGCTGTGCATTCCGTGTTTACATGTTATTGATTATATGTACCAGGCCCTAACTTCTCATCGACCTTTCTGCAGATTCTTTGATGACTTACGTCCATATGCAGCTGTCCAGTTTGTTCCTTGCATTGTTATACCTTTAATGGCCATACTACTGCCTCCAATGTATACACACTCTACTTACTGGCTGTGGGCAGCAGGTTAGAGTTAGCATTAATGGATATACTTTTACTACTGTTATTTTCTGCAAAATCTAATTCTTTCTGTTTGTGGCCATGTTAGTTCGTTTGACAATTTTAAGGGCATATTTTCTTTGTTTAACTATGGCCAGTTTCACACTTTTGCAATGTTACTCTGGGTCTATTTCCCATTGTCTTAAGGCATATCTTCCTTCTTCAGTGCATCTAGAATCTCGTCAATCTCCATGAAGTACTTAGCATACCCTGTGGGAACACTTGTCTTTTTCTCTGGTCATCAATCAAAAGCTTAGTGCAAAACAATTTGAGGGAATTCATTTCTGTCTTGTTTGCAGGTTCTAAGTATGGAACAAACTTCCTAAGCTAATTACTTGTCCTAATTGATCCATATGGATCATATCATTAATTCTATTTATTAAACTTGATCATGCATTAATCACCTTAAAGAATGCAGGAGGCATACATCTTTTCCCTTGAGCTTCAATATGGTGTGTTCCAAATCAATTTCTGCCGCTTTCATCCATTATAATTGCCGTTTGATTATTATAATCTCATAAAACACCAAGTTGTGTGTGCATAGGAATCCTAACACATGATGGTGCCTGACGACTCTGTGTGATCCATTTGCATAGGTATTACTCCCAATGTGGATAATTTCTTGCATTAATTAAATCTAGATGGGACGTTGATGGACATTTGATAGCCACTTCTGTTTCCATGTTATGTGACTTGGGGAACCTATTGAGGAACCAATTAAATAATTGGTCTAGGACAAGTATTATTTGAAGCATCATCCTTTTGGCTGAAGCTTTTTATTTGGTGCTTTCTTGCTAACTTATTCCTCTATTATAGTTTCCATGACTGAATCTTGGGGAATATCTTGGTTAGCTTCTTATGTGTTCTTTTTGTTTGAAATGTGACTTGCAGTTGTTATGTTGTCCTCATGTACTTGACCACTGTTAACTTGTTCCCAAACTGGTTGTGCACATTAGCATGCAAGTGCTCGTTTGATTGTTGTTGCCATCAGAATGCCTATTGCATTTAGTCACACGATTCCACATACCTAGATATGCATGGTATGTTATATGCAAATGAGTAATGTAAAAGACGAGGCAGCTCTCCACTCAAGATATATGTATTATGCTGTTCATGCGTAAGAGAAAAAAAGATTAGAAAAACAGAAAGAGAAGAGGACAAGAGTACCGACCTTTATTCTTGGGTCTGAGGCAGATTTCTTATCAGCATGCGGGTTTACCAATATATTAGCTTGTTAATCATCTTGTTCCCTTAGCAGTAAGCAAAACTCATGTCATGTTTACCAATGTGGTGGAGAGTTTGAATGGGAATTGGAAATCTGCTAAGGCATTGTTCTTTTTCTGGGAATTGGATTTCTCTTTCCGTAAAACCACCTATCTGCCAACTATGCAGACATTTCTTTCACCATCTTCCCACATCTTGTTCGTATGCAGAGGTGCTTTCACCATGAGGATTGGGGAGGTACAGAAGGATTTACAAATCTTATGTGTTTGGTTGAGAAATGAAATCCCACAAAAAGTGGGCTTTCATTTCCTGGTGAATTGGAAGTCTCATTTTTGTGTTGTGGAAAGTACATGGGAATGGGCCCATTTCCTAGGGATTCCAATTTTGAGGTAAAGAACAGAGAGTAAATGTAGGTCATGGACCTTGAAGGTGTATGGAGATAAACCACTTAGAATTCTAACTTTAGGTTGAGAGGAGAGTGCCCTTTCTGTAAGAGCTTATTTGCACTTAATTTTTTTTTTCAAATTTGATTTTTGACCTTGATAAGTTCGATGGGACTGCCCGCTCATCTAATTGTTTCCTCTATTCTTCTTGGATTTGGAAGAGTGCTTTGCTTCCTTTTAGAATATAAAATACTATACCAACATCTGGTAATTGCAGGTTTTTATCTCTTAGCCAAAGTGGAAGAGGCTGAGGATAAATTGATCTACAGATGGACTCATCATATTCTCAGCGGGCATACCCTTAAGCATCTATGTGCTGCAATGGTTCCTGTTTTCTTGACACTGATGCTTGCAAAAAGGACCATCAAACCTGATGGGTACACTTTTTATCCTTTTGTTTATTAGATATAACTCTTTGCATAGATAGTCAGCTTTACTGGACATGGTGTTGAAGATTCGGTTATTCAAGCTTGAGAAAACTTGATTTAATTGGAATTTCCATGGTTTTGCTTGGTTTGGGTTGAATCCAAGGGATATAGTCATTGTTTTCATTCATTGGTTTGCTCTTATTATGAAAATTGGCTTAGGTCATCATTGAAGTGGATATTGTTTAAGTCTGAATAGAGCATAAAAAATTTCCAATAGAAAATGTCTGGCTCTGAAATAGAACCGATTTTTTTTCAGTGCCTGAATTTTCCACTGCTCTAATACTGTAATCCCCATTATCTCAACTGTTCAAAACACACCATGAAGAAACATAATGCCAGAGTACTACAAAGATTGCCATTATGATTATCAATCAATAGGATCCATCTTCTTGATCTGTTTACCAAATATTCTTATGTGATCATAATGACAATCTTTGTAGTACTCTGGCCTCATGTTTCTTCATTTCCCCTTGCTAATCCCATAATTTTTCCTTTTCCTCTGCTTGTTATGGATCGATATATAACGAGATGTCCATCAAAAGAAACAACTGTTTTCTTTTCGTACCTTAATTAAAAATCATGAAATTTACTAATACATGTACATCATGGGAAGCTGAAACTATTCTTAACCTAATTTGAGCACAAGCTATGTAGAAATAGATTCTAATCCATTTACTAAATTTGGACAATTTATGTCATGACTCGAAGAATACTTTTACGCACAACCACAACAAGTGCTTCTCACCCATACCTTTCTACATTCAATTTGACTGCTCTTTTCCTTGTCCAGGGACCTGATTGCAAGCCGGAACTTGTTCGTGTCCTTATTCCAAATCGGAACTTGTTATAGGGATTGATCATTAAGTCCCCCTTGAATTTTTTATTGTTTAGTCTTTTGGGGTAGTCAAGTCAAAGTAGGTGGTTTGATTACCATTGGATGTGGTTAATGCATCTTTACGTTTCCAATCCTAGTAATATTTTAGGATAAGGAAAGACAGTTTTTGAATTTTCAGGTTTAGAATATTCTATGCATGTAGTGGAGCATATATTTGGTTAAATTAATATATAACTTACTTGAAAGAAAATTATAAGCTATTGAATGAATGCGAATTTGGTTTTCTTAAAGACTTTTCTCTATTATTATTCTCTTGTGGATTCAAGAGAAACCCTCTTGTGTTTTCAACTTTCAAGGGTCTTATAATCAGTTAGGAATCAGGATGAAGTCAGCTATCTTGTACCTACCGTGGTTGACTCCATGTCACTCTTTTCTATGATCTACCCGGAATTAAGCTGATCATGTGTCATCATAGGTTGGCTAAGAATCTTATAGATGCTTACATAAAATCCAAAGATTATGTAAAATTCACCAATAAAAGGTTGTTGTTCATGGAGTTGATCTTTAATTATTGGACACCATAGATAATGGGATCTTCACAACCACCATTGATGATGAAATATATATTCACTAAATACATTTTACTCCTCTCTCTTTGCGGAGCTAGACATTAAAGGGACTGTATTCATTTTTATTCCGATCATCCTCTGAACCAGGATAGGAATTGTCTCGCTGGTTGATTCATAGTTCATACTGTTTATGTGGAGTTATTGCACTTGTTTCGTTAATTTTTCGTATCTCTTCATGGTGGAGTTGATCTTTAATTATTGGACACCATAGATAATGGGATCTTCACAACCACCATTGATGATGAAATATATATTCACTAAATACGTTTTACTCCTCTCTCTTTGCGGAGCTAGACATTAAAGGGACTGTATTCATTTTTATTCCGATCATCCTCTGAACCAGGATAGGAATTGTCTCGCCGGTTGATTCATAGTTTATACTGTTTATGTGGAGTTATTGCACTTGTTTCGTTAATTTTTCGTATCTCTTCATAGTGTGCTACACAGTTAATAAGTTGTCGGACTGGACTTCCTAGTCTCCTAGCTCATCTAACTCATTCTCTCTACTCTTGTTAACTGGGGCTTCATCTAGTTTGGTCCTCATTGATGATGACTCATGATAAATTTTACATATATCACAATTTTAAAGGTAGAAGTTGGTTCACAGCTCAGGGCATAACCTGTTGAGAACATAGATTAGCTCCTCATCTTTGATACCAAAAATCATAGCATCAAAGGTTCAGTAGTCTCAAGAGCTTGACACAAGCATGTAAGTTAGAGAGCAAGTAGCAAAATTGGAAGCACAAAATAACCTCTCCCCCTGAAGGAATTCACCAAGAAGGAATAAAGAGGTCATCCACTGTCTAGGAATTCCGGTGCAGTGGTAACTTCGATCAACTCCTGAGGAGAGCAAACGAGTTTTCTTCCATTCATCATCATATAACCAATTTGTCAGATGATACTTAGTCTCAACCATCCATTTCTTATATCTTCACGCATGTTCATGGGGAGATGGAATGTGTCTCCAAAATGCTAGAAAAATCACGATGAAGTCTGCATTTTGTGGATAGCTTCATTTTAGAACCAGCTGAAATGATTAGTTTGGCTTGGGCAAGTTCTTGCCTAGGTAAAGGAACATCTCCATTTTGATAGTCAAGTACTAAATTATTACTGATATGTCGAGGCTCTAGCAAACTTAGAGAACAAAGTATTTGTACTGTTAGAAAATTAAGCCCCTCTGTCCTTGGGGGTGAAAACTCTTGAAAATGGAAATCGTTTCCCTTCACATGCTAAGCCATTATTCCAAATATTCATAATCTCGTACCAGTACCCTTATATTGGGCACTACCATGTGTAACCCATATATATTTTTTTAAATTGGTCATCCATCTAAATTTTTTGGTTTCTTTCATGGTTCAAAAACCTGAAAACTTGACTCGACTCGAAAGTTGGCTGACTCGAGTAACTCAACTTGGTTGGACTCCATATATATCTCCTAATTTATGTTGTCCTTCCCATTGAGATCTTTGGAAAATTGGTGCTTAAGTATTCTCTACTCTCTTTTTTTTTAAAGGAAAGTATTCTATACTCTTGTTATTTGTTGATTGATTTGTGATTTCTATATGTGGATTCTTCCTTCTTTTTGAATTTTCCACTTGATCACATTACTTGGCAAGCTAACTGAAGAATGGTATGAGAAGTTCAGACCATTAAATAGAAAAATATCATTTTATTTCAAACTGATTTGGCCGAGTTATTGGTTCGAGTAACTCACTTCGACTTCGTCTAGTTACGCCAGCTACTCGGACCAGCCTGGTAAAATCGAGTTTTCAAGTACGCGACTCGACTCAAAATTCAGCCGAATCGAGTAACTCGGCCGGGTTTCGAGTTGACTTGCCAAGTCTTCGAACCATGGGCTCTTCATTTGCTACCGCTCTGCAAATGTGGAACCAACTATAATGATCTCTCTTTTTTTTTCACCCAGTTGCACCTCGGTGCCTTTCATCTTACGCATGATGTCTATCGAATGCAGGGAGACCTTGCTTCAAACATGGCAGATTTATTGGATAAGATTTAGAGAAAGGCGGTCCAAGGCTGAGAGTTTAGACTGCTCCTACTCCCCTGTGGAACTGTAGCCAATTGATGGGAAGTTGGAGCCACCTGTAAGTAGTAGTCCTCTCAGATACTTTGTAAGAACATGCTAAAAAGGTCACCTGATACAATGGAAAGAGCTCCCCTTTCTCTCTCCCGTCCTTCGAGAAAGGGTGGTATACAGTGATTTTGCATTTGTGTAAATAATAGTGTGACCTCTTTTCTAATTTTAATAGGTGATGAAGGAAATAATATAATGTCATTGGTATAACTCGTGGCAAATTTGATTCATGCTTGATCTTGTGAAGCCACATACTTAATTTTTTTTTTTTTGGATATTTGCATATAGCCCTCCTGGAAAGCAGGCTGATTGCGTATTAACCTGTCAAAACTTCATATTTACATATCGATACCTAAAAGCTAGGTTACTTGTGCAAATTGACCCCTTAGCTTAATTGATGTCTATTTGGCCGGAATATTTTAGGTATATTTATGGTTTAACTGATACTTTCACATGATAATTTTACTGGGAAGTTTTACACTTGTTTAGGATCAGGGTATCAAACAAAAAACCCCTAAATTAGGGCAAATGGAGAGCATATGAGGTTAGATTAACTCTGAAATTGAGGGTACTAAAATGGTCTTTTGAGACCCCGATTAAAAAGACAAACCATGGCTAAAAGGTAAACTATGAATGTACATGGATTGTTCCTCCCAAATCAATGCTATTTAACCTGAGGGGCTTATTTGCACAAGTAACCTAGTTTGTAGGGGCCAATATGTAAATATGAAGTATTGAGCGGTAAGGTGGCAATGCTTTCAGCAAAGAGCTCCCAAACCTTACTGGCTGTAATTAGTAATTCTATCATGATGGAAAATAGGTCGAGGGCCCTTATTTTTCAGTGCAACTCGTCTGAGTTTGTGTTTTGGGAAAGAAGTGGTTTCTTTAGATGGAGGAAAACTTGTGTGGGTCCCACAGCGAGACCGCCTGCATCGGAGGGCTGAGTGATTCATTCAGGTCAGGGCCCACTTCCATCAAAAATTTCACTTTTAAGGACCTTAGACTAAAGCTCTCTCTTATCGGTCCTGTTTGCCGAACCAATCTGCTGTCAGGGACCCTAGACACATTACCACTAATTCTAATGCCGATCCTGATTTCCGTAGCCCCATCAATTCTATGCAACCCAAATCTCTGGACCCTACCAAATGAACTAACTTAAGATAAGCCTAATTAATCCAAACCCATGTGTATATATATCCAATCAACCTTATCCAATACCTAAACATGAATAATCTGAGCAATTAAGCCCATAAGCCTATTTAATCTTTCTATCAAAATCAAAGAATCCTTATGCTAAGAGCCCAACCCATGCATTCAAGCTTTATAACCCAAATCACCTACCATTTATATAGTATGTGTTTAGTCATTTCTACCCTTTTAAGTTCTGTTTTTTTTTTTGGGAGTTAGCGATGAATCCCCTATAGAAGATGCTTTTAAACACCAACTCCGACAATAGTTTGGTTTGAGCCAAGACCTAGCCCGAAAAGACACATGTACATTAAACCTATGTTGACATGATCAACCCCTATTAAATTAAACCTATGTTGACATGATCAACTCCTATTAAATGACTAAAATACCTCTATCATTATCCTTGTGTATTACTATTAACTGAATTTATATTCTGCTAGACCCAATTTATACTCCATAGTTGTTACAACAATTTCACTGTAGTTGCAATATTTCGGAGTATAGATTTGGTTGGTACAATGAAATGACTGTAGCAATTGAATTTATACTCTGCTAACCACCAATTTATACTCCAAGTTTTGTAGCTACAGTGATATCAATTCCGGATAATGGAGTATAAATTCCGTTTTATAGAGTATAAATTTAGGTGCTACAGTGATTTCACTGTAGCAACCGAATTTATACTCTGAAATATTACTGCTACATTGTTTTGCTGGGTCTACTATTGGGGATTTCACTATTCAACGCGTTAAAAAAAAACTGTAGATCGAGTTGTACAGGAATAGTTAGATGGGTAGTTAGAGGGGCAAAATAGTAATTTTAAAAAAAAATTAGTGAGGAAAGGACCTAACATGCTATGAAACAGTTAGAGGGGGTTTACAAACTACATAGTTAGTTAGAAGGGCCTTAGGCTAATAACCCCCTTTTTTTTTTTTTGGAGGGATCTGTTGATACTAAGAGCACAACATCGACAAAGGTTCCAATCTTACCTTGCTTCGAATACAATAATGTAGTCTTCTGTTGGATTCGATTGAGATAAATACAATAATCAGGTATCTGGGTTACAACTAGACTACTACAATACAGTAATGTATCCTTCTTTGGATTCGACTGAGATAAATAAATAGCTAATCTCTTGAAAAAAAAAACTATTTCTGAAATCAGCCGGGGCCCCAAAACCCTCGGCCACCACATTCCTAGGCGCTGAATCGAACCCACAACCTCCTCACATGTACATCAGTTGCTTTGCCAACTCTCCTCGCCTGTGGTGGGTAATCTCTTTACTTTCATTAGTGCTTGATAAGGTCCTTTAACACACATTATCACAAGTCTGAAGAACACAAGTGAAGGGGGGGGGGGGGGGGGGGGGGGGGGGGAAGCAGATGTGTACACAAAAAAGAATCCAAGGCACACAAACCACACTTGCATGCCTTGGTACCCAGACCACTGTACAGCTTTATCTTTCGCAAGGAAACTCCCTACCATCCTTCTCCTGCCTTCCGGATCAAACACCCGTCACTACCGGGTCTTCTGAAAGTCGAATGCCATGGAGATCCCAGGTGTTGCACCGCCATTATCGGCTCTTTGAAGTTGTCTTGCAATTGATTACCCCAAAAAATATATATATTTGTCTTGCAAGCGATGATGACGAGAATTAAGATTGGTCACGGTGGCGGATTGTGGGCTACTCGTCTTGTTCGCCCAATTCGAGCGTGTTTCTCCATAACCTGTACCTGATCCCTAGTTTGTCATACGATACCGGCCAGTTCCATACATTCGCCCCATTGGTCATCCGGTCTTGCTGACCGACCACGAGCCGCAAGTCCTCGTTTAGGACCTGTATTCAGGAATTCACACAGAGGAGGAAGTCATATATCCTGGATTGATATAAGTAGCAGTAGCAGACTTGCTTAGGAACTGAATTTCTTTTAATCCCCCCCCACCAAAAAAAAAAAAGATTTCTTTTAATAAACATATCCACTGATTTTAAATTTTTAGGTTCTACCTTGATTAAAATGAAAAACAATCTCATATTACACCTTGTTCAGAATTCCTTCTTAATTAGTTTCCGCTAATAGTGTGTGGAAACAGCATGGAACTAAATTCCTTTCTAATTAGTTTCCACTATGATTCGAGTTATCTATCTAGAAGTGAGCTAATAGTGTGTGGAAACAGCATGGAGATTACTTCACTAACATTCTTAAAAGTAATTTGTAAGGGTAAATTACACTTTACCCCCCCTGAAGTTTAACCCAAAAAAGTTTTTTTTTGTTCCAAATCTGTCCCTATAGTTTGAAATTTTAGCACAATACCCCCTTTTGTCACCTAATAAATTTCCTCTTTTGGTAATTTCTATCTAATAAAAACTGAATCAAAGGGGGCAAAATGTAGTTTATTAACTATAGAGGGTTAAGTGTTTTTGGGTAAAACTTCAGGGGGGTAAAGCATATTTTACCCTTCTTTTTTCTTTATGAACATTCATTGTAATTACAATTGCCAACTGTCAAGTGAGAGCGAGAAGTGGCGTGCGGAAAGCATGGATCATGGGTCATTTGGTAGTTGCCTTCATGGGATCCTAACAAACCAATGAAACTGGAGGAATCATGCTTCTATTATTTAATGGAAATCATTTTCCTAGTAAATTATTAATTACCTAGTGTGAGGCATAAGTTTCTTAAGCCTATGATAAACTTCTTGCTGATTTAGTTTGCACCTTACATCAACTATAAGGTAACGGAGGATGCAACAATATGATAAATGTAAATATAGTAAAGAAAATGTTTAGTAGATTGAAAGCTCACCTTCTCTGCAAAGTGCCTCCACAAGATATGCATGAAGGGGATGTTCTTAAGCAAGGGGGCAAAATCTAGCGACATTCTGTACAATAATCTTGTTTTCTGTCTCGATGAGGGTAAACACACATGCAGCTGGTGTAAATGTGTGGAGCATTGCCTCGTAGTCTGCCCCTCGAGTTTTCCCGGCTTCGAGATCCCAATTGTCGAGAGTACAATGCACGGGGGACGGAATTCCATGTCAATAGGGTAAGGGTCCCAGTATCCTTGAAGGCCTGATGCAGGTGTAAGGAACTTCACCAAGCTGAAATTTTTCATAGAATATTAGGCCCCGATTAGTAAACAAAAGAGAGGGGGATTTTGTTGCTTATGTGCCATCTATTGACACAATGATATGCATGTTCTTTCATCTATGGGCACCCAACATGTTCTGATCAGCACAAGCTCCCAAAGCTGTTAGTGTGCATGAGTTTTGTTCCACCAACTTAGGGTCACAAGTATTAATGTTTGGTAAATGGTTGGTCGACTTTGTGTTGATAGAACAAGCCATCGATTTGCAACTAAGGACAAGTTGCAAATTCTGTTCCTCAATTTCTGTTGTATGATGTATGGGGTTTTTAAGTTTCATCTGTTCAATTTGGGGGCATTGTCTGCCTTGGCAGTGCAGAACTATAAGGTAATCTTGAAGTTAGAACAGACCTTGGAACACTCCATCCCTTGGCAAATGTTGATGTGTGGGTGAAAGGAGCATGAGCGAGGTCCAGAAGATTGTCGAGAAGAAGCCCGTGCTCCACAGGCAGTTCCATGACAATCTGTTCACATGAAAGCAATTGTGAGAACCGATTATGGTATGGCTCACTATTATATGATCTATAGAATCTATTAAGGTCTTTAGAAAGATCCTTTTGCTAAGAATATGTCCATGCTACGCTTGTATTTGTATTTGTAGAATTCTTAACCAACTAAAAGTTCTTGTTTTCTTTTTTTGAAAAGGAGCCAAGCTCATATTCATTCATTCAATTTCAATTGTACCTACTAAAAGTTCTTCAAAAATTATTCTACCATTTGATATGACAATTATTGCATAATTATACCCAAAGTTACCAAGTCGGAGGTCGGGAAAAAATAGGCTAGGGGAGAAGTCAGAAATATCTGGAAAAAAGTTGGGAAAGTTGGGAAGTCCGGGAAAAAATTGATAAGTTTTTAAAACATATATAAAGATGTTCCAACAAATTTCTTGAGCAGTATACGACAAGATTAAAACGTGATTAATTGGGATTAAAACACACAAATCAGGATTAAAACGTGAAAAAAAATCATGACTCAAAAAATCAGAAAAAGTCTAGTAAACATCACAACAAGTCACGTTTTAAACGTGTTTTTTTCTCTCAAAAGAACAGCCGACTTGGTAACATGGATTATACCTCTGCATGAATTGTGAATCCTGGAGGAGGTTGCAAAGAAGGAAGAGTCGCCATGGGGGTTGCGTCACCAGGCCAGATCCAGATCATCCCTTCGTGTTCGAAACATGGCAACGATCGGATCCTCACGTCAAGCATGCGTGTAGATGGCATTTTCTCGCATTTTCCTTCCGTTGAGTATTCCCACCCTGATTCATTCCAACCGTCAAAATTCTGGCAAAACCTTCTTTTTGAACAGATAATATGAGACAACCCAAAAATTTCATAGAGAACGTAGAAGGGACCGTTCCAAGTAAAACATATATCCATGTGGAGATAAGGCGCCAGTGTCTCCTAAGTTCTAAAAATGGCAACAAGAACCATCACAACTTTTTTATTTGTTGTAGTGTTTCCTTCTTGGGTTGCAAATGGAGTAATGAAACACAATCTCAGATCTGTATTAATGCTCTGCAGTTCTGTAATAACAATTTTAAGCCTTGAAACATAAAGGTACTACTTTTGTCACAGCTAGGTATGTTCACTTGCAATCAAGTGCTGAAGTGGAGTATATAATGGTTAGTTTCATTTGTACTTCTAAAATGTAGAATCGCTAGTACCATATTCAGCTAAAGAGAGAACAATTTCTGAAGAGATTAGAGGTTATGAATAAGAAAAGGAATAGCCGTATGAATAGTGAAAGTCAGATAACATCAAAGGTGGTAGAATAAAAACAGAGAGCAACTAACATTTTCGAAGTTAAATCTAGGAAGAAGCATGGAACCTAAATATGATAACAGTAGTGATGTGGAAACCTAAGGCTGAATGCATTAAGGAAACACCATACTGTTGTTTCTGTATCAAAAGCTAGAAGATGCATGAAGGAAAGTTGGTGGCGGATGAAATCTAAGAAGGGCTTTCATGAAATGACAAATAATAGAGGGCTTTGAATGGTATAAAAGAGGGGCAAATAAGACGAATAGTGCAACATCTGGCCTATTTTAAATGGAAGTAATACCAAAAGGAGTCTAGAAACACACACACACACACACACACACACACACACACACACACACACATATATATATATATATATATATATATATATATATATATATATATATATAGCGAGAGAGAGAGAGAGAGAGAGAGAGAGAGAGAGAGAGAGAGAGAGCGAGAGAGAGAGAGAGAGAGAGAGGATCGTTATAGTGAGCTATGAGCTATAAGAGGAGAAAATGAGCTACGATCGAAAATGCCACCCTATAAGTTTCGAAATTTGTTGAAATTTGGTGGATGTGTTGTCTAGGGTACGATGATCATCCTCACCAATTTTCAACAAATTCCAAAGCTTCTAGGGTCATCAAAAGGTAGAAGCTTTATTGACCGTCCATAGTAACCATTAATTTTTCTTAGCACGTTTGATGACCCTAGAAGTTTTGGAATTTGTTAAAAATTGGTGAGGATGATCATCTTACCCTATGACAACACACTCACCAAATTTCAACAAATTCCAAACTTCTAAGGTGGTATTTTCGATCGTAGCTTATTTACTCCTCTTATAGCTCATAGCGCTCTCTCTCTCTCTCTCTCTCTCTCTCTCTCTCTCTATATATATATATATATATATATATATATATATATATATATATATGGGAAAGGGTAGCCTACTCCATGGAGTAGAAAACTTACCCACTCCATGGGTTATATAGACGCCACATGGCACTTTTTAATCAGATTTTTTATTCATGTATGGTCAATCTAATATGGATAGATTAGGATTATGAAAAAAAATCCGATGAAAAAAACTTAAACCAACTCGATCAAGTTGAAACAAATTTAACGGTAAACTGTGTATCGTAAAAATATATTTTTTGTGGATGCTAAAAATGCCACTTGGCATATGTTTTTCTCAAAAAAATTTCTTGATACTTGTTGGGAGGGGTGAACCTAACTTGAACAAGTCTTAACTTTCATTAAAAAGTGCAACACGGCATCCATTTAACCTATGGAGTAGGTAAGTTTCCTACTCCATGGAGTAGGCTACCCTTTCCCTATATATATATATATATATATATATATATATATATATATATATATATAGTTCGGTTCTCCTACGTGACGTCCCTCAACCTTAACTTGAGCGACAAAAAAATTTGAGGGACCTAGAGGTTTTATAATTTGCTAATTTTTGTGAGAATGATCATCTTTCCATAGATAGGACCACCAAAAATCAGTAAATTACGAAACCTCTAGGTCCCTCAAATGTGCTCTTCATTATCAACCGTCCATTTTAACCATTAAATTGAAGAGCACATTTGAAGGACCTAGAGGTTTCATAATTTGCTGATTTTTGGTGGAGGTCCTATCGATGGCAAGGCGATCATCCTCACCAAAATCAGCAAGTTATAAAACCTCTAGGTCCCTCAATTTTTTTGGTCCCTCAAGTTAATTTTGTCATCTTTGTGCAGCATTTTTTTACGACTTCAAATTTTTCAATGTTATGTGCATTGATTCATTGATTTTATATATTACATTTGTAAGCTTTACACTTACTAAGCATTCTTAAAACTAATCAATAAGTATAGCTATTTAAACAGATCTCTCTTACCATGGTAAGGGCATTGGATCCGTCCCTCATTCACAGATCCAAGGTGTAGGGGGCAGGCTCTATGAGCACATGTATTCTGAACACAACCTGGATCCCCATCTTTCCCACGAAATATTACCCAAGGTTCTTCAAAACAATCTATAGGAATCTGGAAAGAGGGAAATACGTTACAGAAGAAAATGGATTTGTATATCAGCTCATTCATAGCCTTTGAATTTGAAACAGATCAAGGCTTACCATGGCATCATCTTTCAGATCACTAGAGAAAGCAACTGGGTACCAAAAGTTCTTTAAGCTGGGGTGATACGGCTGGACAGGACCAGACACATTTAGACCTCGTCGACGGGACTTTGTTTTCAAGGGATCCATAGATGTTGATGAAGTGCTCGCAGTAAGTGATGTGCAGTCAGCACTGGATTCACTTGAGCTTCTGTCCTGCAGTAGTCTGTCATTCACCAAGGTTTCAATGTACGCAAGCTTATCCAAGGCAGCACCCACCCTTGCTTCTGATATATGAACCTAATGACCATTTTTAGGAAAAGGTCATGCAAGTTTGCATAAAGTGGAGATATATTTGGAATCAAGGACGACAAATGATTCAGTTGCTTCTAATCGAAACAGTTTTAAACCTGTCTGTGGGCTTGCGTCAGTTCTCCTTGCAACTCAGCGAGCTCCTTCTTCATGGTTCCGATTGATTTGTATTCACGTGCTAGAGGGTTGAGGACTTCTACCACCTGCATTAAGAAAATATCGCAGTGTCGTATATTTAATTATAATACCACTGCAAATATCATAATTATTGGAAAAATTCAGTCACTTGTAATCATGTGTGATTCTCAAAAAAGCACGTTAGAACTTTAAAACATGGAATTAAAGATGCAATTATAACTTCTTACTATAAGTAGAATTCATATTTTCCTTATCTGTTTCGTTCACTGGTCCTATGGTCTCCTTAACTGCCCTTCAAAAGCCCAACAATTCCATACAAAAGAATATTGATGTTAGGCATTTTAAATTTCCAACAAAGAAAGTAAGGAAGCATGATTTTGGAAGTAAAACTTCCAAACACAGCCTTCATGTTTTCAGACCTAAAGCCAAAGAACCTAAACTCCCACTCCTATCCAAATCTCAAACCCATTTAAAAGTTGTTAAATTTACTACTTGATGTGTCCTCTGTCCTACATTCTTACCTTGCATATAATCAAATTCACATCATTTCATTTTAAAGTGGCCTTTGTTTCATCTAGAAAGTGACTCAGAAACCTTCCTCAACTATGACCAGTCCACAGCCTATCCCGATATACCCTTTCCCTAATTCCCAGTACTAGGGAACAATAAAATCGTCGTATTCGGATTAAGAACTAGTACAAATAATACCTTAATTGTTATTATTACTCTCTCCCCCCACACCCTGCCCATTTGTGCACATAATGATTCATGGCACAATCTTTGATGCAGCCTTCTAGCAGTTGGTTACCATAGCCGATTGCAACTTGATACAATAAGGCTCAGTTGTAGTTGTAAATTGTAATGCCTCCATGATATGTTCACAGTAATTTTTATTGTGGATTAGTCATGGAATAATCATAGGTTAGAAGAGCAGGTAGCTGGCTTAAACTACTCATACAGTGATCTGGATGAAAGTAAATTATCCTTTTCTCACCCCCTTTAATAAAATTCACTATTTTATCATAATTATGGATTACATGCAATTTCAGAAAAAGCCAATCAAAGTTATTTCACTTCAACCTTCTGTAACAAATTTCACTAATACATGTGCAGTCATCCTTTTTTGATGTGGTGCATACAGATTGGTATTACCTTGTCATGAAGGAGCATAATTCTCAACAAATCCTGACGAGCCCTCCAATCACAGTACTGAATATCGAACCAAGCCACTTCCAAAGCTTGGTTCGCATATAGGTATTTCCCTTTAGATGGTGGCACTCTGAGCCAAGGATTTTCCACCTCAAATAATGCTCCCCAAGTGCTCTTCTTCTCTAACCCAGCTCCCCCTTCTTCCCCGAACACAGCCAACACCTTGAATCCATCTCTGGCACCACCACTCTGCAAATTTCCAACATAGAAAAAATGAATATCTCAAACATACATAAAAAAAAAGAGCACCCAACTTTGCCAAATGTGTTACAGAAACGGGTCTCAAAGTCAAAATAATAATGAAATTCAACTTGTCAAGTTGGATAACTGGATAAGAAGATGGGTCCGACAATATTAACAAACATATGCTTTCAAATGCAATTAACAATTAAAGGAAAAAATTTCCAAGTTATCTAAACTCTACTTCTTGAGCAAAACACACTTCTTTCATACCTTCTAAATGATTTAAGCAAATGAGTCTCTCGGTTGATTGATATTATCTTTTAGTTAACTATGTTATGGTAAGAATTAATCATCATGGATCAAACAAGCTAGTTATTCAACTCTACCAAATGTTATAAGGAATGGGGTTCTTTTATCTTTTTCTAAAATTACTTGGATTATGATTTAAAATCCACCTTAGATAAAACCATCTTGATATCTAACACTTCTATTGGATTTGGACCAATGGATCTATAATTTTTTTAAAAAAAAAAAACACTTTTAACTAATTTAGGTAAACAAACAAATAGAATAATGGGTACAAAATAAAATTATGATATTTAACTTGATCAAATTGAAATAACCAGTTGGGTTCTACAATTTAATAAAACATTGGTTTTTAGATTCAAGTAACTATATAATGAATTTTTTCCAATAAATCTAAAATTCATGGGCAGAACATGCTTGTTTGGTAACTTCTAACTGACGATCCATATTCATCTCCTTGGATCAAACAAGCTAGTTAGCACACTCTACTAGACGTTTAAAGAAGTTCCGAAACTAATTGGATCATGATCCAATAGACGTTCTTGGACAACACCAGCTTGTTCCAAGACCTTTCTTGGACTAATTGGGTCTATAGATTTTGATCCAAGACCTTTCTTCTTCTTCTTCTTTTTTTAAAAATTTCTCGTTGGCAAATGATCGAGCATTTAATGGGAAAGGGCAAATGGGTTACAAATCCTTACCTTCTTCGAGTAGCACCTGGAGGAGGGCTTGCACAGCGAGATGGGGAGCAGAGACAGGGCTGCAGCCGTTGTCATGGATGCTCGAGAGTCGGAGCGGAGAGAGAGAGAGAGAGAGAGAGAGAGAGAGAAAGAGAGAAAATTGGGGATTAAAACGGAGAAGGCTTTGGATTTTTCTGTGTGACTGTGTGGGTGAGTTCGTTTGCGGGTCGGGGTGGCTTGCCGATAAGAGGCGGGCCTTGCCCGCGATCTCCATGAGCCTCCCGCGGCCAGACACGTGGACTCTGAGGGCGGGGTTCCGAAGCTCACGTGGCGACCCGCAGCTCCACACGCTGCGGTGGGTCCTCATAAATTTTTCCAGCTCGGTGGGGTTAGTTTAACTTTCTTAATAGGGATGGTGTCATTTCGTTGAGGATTGGCTGCCGTCAGATCTCCATCTGACTGTCTAAAATGCACGAAGCCTGGATTGTTTACCTATCTGAAATTCATTTCCATATAATAATTGAGACATCTTTTGGTTTGTGTGTAAGGATATACCTTTCGATTACGTGGCAATGGTTTACCAAAAAAAAATAAAGGAAGAGTTGGTGAAAACTCTTTTTAAGGAGATGGTCCAAGCAAATGCTTTGGATGAAATTATCATCCCTAGTAATTTAAATACCATCGAGCCATCGAACCACTGAACCACCTCCACTGCTCGCTACCAAGCATCTCTTGCTGGGGATCTTAACCACATTACCCCAAAATCAGGGATCTTAGGCTAAATGAAACCCTTGCGGCAGCTACCAGACATCTTTTGCTGGGAACCTTAGCCACATTACCCCCCAAAAAAAGAAAAATTACAAAAACCTCCCCTAATCTATACACATTATTTCATACTAGTCCCTCAACTATTTATTTTGACAATTTGATCCCTTAACTATGCTTCATTTGCATTTAGCCCCCTCCATCAATTTTTATTCTGAAAATACCCTTATCCTGGTAAGTATAAACTAAATATTTTAAAATAATTTTGTGTATTATTGAAAATCGATAAAGATATTTTCGTGATAAAAAGTTAGCGGAGGGGACTAAATACAGATAAAGCATAGTTCGGAGTCAAATTATTCAAAAAAAAAAAAGAGTTAAGGGACCAATATGAAATGAGGTGTATAGTTCAGAGGTTTTTGTAATTTGCCCAAATAAAACTATGTGGCAATGGAATTTTGATGTTGGATGCGTTGGGGTCCATCGCTGAACGCGCAAAAAAGTTTTGACTTGCTTTCACTGTTTTAAGATCAGAGTAATTCTATATAGCTAACTCGTTTGCCAACTGTGGGTTTGGGTTTGAAAAAGTCCGGGCGTTGGTTTCGGGCGTCCACATGCCTAGAGCCTAGAGGTAGGGCTGGCAATTTTGGACCCGGCACGGCAGACCCGACACGATATTAGCGTGTCTTGGTCAGGATTAAACAGTTTCGGGTCATAAATGGGTCGACACGATAGACCCGTTTAATAAACGGGTCGGGTCTGGGTCTAGGGTCTAGACATGGTAGACCCGAAGAGACCCGTTTAAAATTCAACGGGTCGTGTCGGGTCGGATCTACCCGCAATCTGATAATGTAATATGTAGTACCAGCGGGTCTATCGGGTCAGGTCGGGTCGAGTCGGATTGGGTTGGATCGGGTCAACTGAATAGAACCATGTGGTAAACGGGTCTAACGGCTCTTATCGGGTCTATCCGTTTATAAGCGGGTCGGGTCCAGGTTTAGGATCTAGACACGATTAGCTAAACGGGTCATGTCTGGGTCTAGGGGTTATAGACACGACCCGAAACTAGATACGACACGAACCCGACCCGAAATGACCCATTGCCACCCCCTACCTAGAGGCGTGGGTCGAGCTATGTTTTGGGCAAGAAAACTGGTTGTTCTCCTGATTTGATAAGTCGACTTCGTGGGGAACTCTCATTGTGAATGACAACCATCCTAACCTTAATCCTATATAAGGAGAGGGGATGTGGGAGGTTATCATGCGGTGAATGCATACTTGAAAAAATATAGACACAGAGGACAGCTTGTGAGAGAGACCGGGCTCAAAGAAGAAGGAAAGTAGAGAAAGAGAGGAGAGGCTGCCTCCGATAATCCTTCTCGGATTCTCAGGTCTTCATCAACTCTTTTCAACGTGTCATCCTCGACATCTTCATCGGTTGATTATCTCTCAGTATTGCTCGATACTTTAGCTCTTGTGTACTCCTGTTGTTTGTCTTCGCCAAGTTATTGCTATGAGTGAAAATCATATTTCTTGATTGCCGGCATCCCCTGTGTATTTGTTTGTGCCTTATATGGTGTGTGCATCGATCTTCTATGAATTGTGCCACTCTAGAAAATTTCAATATCGATCGCTTGGTGCAGTGGCGGAGCTAGGATTTTTTCACGGGGGGGGGGGGCACACAACAATTCAATAGTTGAATATATTTCAATAGGATGACCTCAAAATCAGTCAAAAATCATATTTTGGCCTAATCATTTGATAACAATTATTATTCTTTAAGTTTGAACTAGGTCTTAATAGAAGGGGGGAGCCCAATAAGAATATGGTCCAAAGCCTAAACCTATCATCCAATCCAATCCAAACAAAATTTAGTTGGATTGGATTCCAATCTTAGTTCGGTTTGGATCGGACTGAAAATCCTCAAAACCGACCAAGGTTGGATCGGTTTGGGTTTTGCCTAAATAAGTCGGTTTTGAACCGATGCACACCCCTAAAAAGCAATAGCCAAAAACCGTAATCATCGAGACAAATCACAAATGAATAGAACTTGAAAAAATAATTAAGAAATCAAAAATTTTAAATAGATCTAAAGAAAAAAACTAAACAACAACGTCGACAAGAACACACATAGTAAATAAAAAAATCAAAACGTAGATCGGTAGATGTATAGATAAAAATTTCGCAATTATATTATTCGAGCAATCGGAAAGGACGTAGAAAGGATGGAGATCGGACCTCGGCGGCTCGGCAACGATGGCAAGTGTCGATGTGTCGTTGAAACCTTAAGGACAAGTTGTCATGTGGTGGATCGGCTCGATCTGGAATCGGGATCCTCCACATCGCAGGAGGAGAAGTGGAAGAGGGGCCCACGCCACCCACCGCCTACGGTACGGACCACCACAACGGCGCCATTGCCGCTAGCCCGCTGGGTGCTGGAGTGCTGGGGGAGATTAAAAAAAAAAAGGTTCTGATTTTTTGTTTTCACTATTGCACGGTCTCCGGTTAAAAGAAAATCAAGACCCATTCACTTGTGATCGGACGGACCGGACGGTTGTGCAAGATAATGTCTCGCGGGATTGTTGCTCACGTCACGATTTACGCGTGACTTACGCGGGATGGATCCAGCACACAACTTTTGACTTTTTGTTTTCACTATTGCACGGACTCCGGTTAAAAGAAAATCAAGACCCATTCACTTGTGATCGGACGGACCGGAAGGTTGTGCAAGATAATGCTTGTTGCTCACGTCACGATTTACGCAGGATGGATCCAGCACACAACTTTTGACTTTTTGTTTTCACTATTGTACGGACTCCGGTTAAAAGAAAATCAAGACTCATTCACTTGTGATCGGACGGACCGGACGGTTGTGCAAGATAATGTCTCGCGGGATTGTTGCTCACGTCACGATTTACGCGGGATGGAACCAGCACACAAGCCACAGCCTGACAGCCCACAAGTAATTGGTTTGGGGGGGCACTTTTACTATTTTTATTTTTTAGGGGTTTATTTGTAAGATAAAATATCTTTAGCAAACTTTTAGGGGGGGCACGTGCCCCCACTTGCCCCCCCCTAAATCCGCCCCTGGCTTGGTGGATCATGCTTTTGTGAAAGACCCAGCAGCCAGTGTCAGACCGTCGGAGCCTTTGTCCTCAACAGTGGTATCAGAGCGCCAGTTTCGGTGTTCGATGTGAGGCTTCTAAGTCGATGGATCGTAAATGGCGTTAAGTGGGATAACTGTCATGAAGTTCGACATTGAGAAATTTGATGGGAAGATGGCTTGCGGCAAGTGCAAGTTAGGGATACGTTGATCCAAGTCAGTTTGCACAAAGCGCTGAAGGACGAGAAGCCGGTTGATATGAAGGATGCAGATTGTGATGAATATGATTTAAGGGCGGCGAGTGGAATTCAGCTATGTCTGGCAAAGAGTGTCCTAGCACAAGTGCAAGGTGAAATATCCGCGGGCAAAAAAATTGGGAGAAAGTCTATATGATGAAGTCGTTCATTAATCGTATGTACTTCAAGCAGAATTTGTTTATACTTCGGATGGAGGAAGTTACAAAGGTTTGCGAACGCTTCAATGCCTTTAATCAAATGATCTCAGAACTGAATATGTTGGCAAAGACATAAAAGATAAAGAAAAGACATTGCTTCTTCTGGGTTCACTTTCCTCGTCTTTAGAGCATTTGTAGATCATGTTGCTTTATGGGAAGGAAACCATAAAGTTCCAGGATATTGTTGGTGTTGGAATTGATGTGTTTTTAGCGTGTAAAAACTTTTTATTTAGGGAAATAATAGAGAGGTTGTATTTGAATAAGAATTGTATTAGTGGTACGTGATCATATCATGTGTTCTAGGATAGAACAGCAAGCCATGGTTTATGTAAATCTGCTGAGAGGAAGGCTCAGTAAATTGGAAACATATAACCTAAATTGTTCACAGCTATAATAAGGCTGCTTCCCCTATCGTGAGAAGCTGTTGGAATAACAGAGCATAGAACCTTCACCATGGTCATTGCCAGGCACAGTTACTGTGACCGAACAGAGCCAACATGGTGCACAGATCAGTGAGTAGACACTGATGCATTAAGCCGTGCTTCTGCTTAGAGTAGTTGGTCCTAAACCCTGAGGAATCATGACCGGTGGACTAACCAGTTGCGTGGTGCTTTGATGCACCAACGTGTGAGGGATCCATTTATGTGCGACCCAATACCACAGTGTGTTGGGTTACCCGATTGACGTCGCATCGACATGTCACTCCTACAGGCCATCCACAACCCTAACCGGTAGTGCATTCCATGGTCGAACTCATTTCGCATGAAAACCAAGCCTGGTGTTTGTCAGTCGAGCTGACAACCGAATCCCCTAGCTTGGCCAAAACAAAGGGAAGTGTGTTGAGGTTAGCTCACCTGGATGGAACCATGTCAAATGATCACTCGAGTCTGACGGTGTTCTCCATTGCTCGAGTCGTATCATGGTACTACGTGGAGGGATATCACACTACTGTAACTGAGCGAAGATCAGGGGTATGCAAAAGAACATAATAAGTATGGGAGGATTGGAGGTCAACTTGCGTCGCGCTCTGTTTAGCTTCACAAGTTAACCGGGGCTTAGAGGACAGACAGACACCTGTAGGGTGTGTTGGTCGAGTCTTAGTCCCTGTATGCTTCTAGGGGGCAACCCCAGAGTGGTTAGAGGCATACGTAAAATATCCAACACTCCTCATAGGTGCAGACAATCCGAGCGTGCATCGCACGGGAGCTCGGTAGAGTTGCTTTGATAAATTTTACTAAGGGTACCCTTCGTTTTACTAAGGACACCCCTAAGTATGGATAAATTACTAAGGGCACCCCCAGATGAGAGAGCAACATTTCCATATCAAGAGGACACTAGAAATCCTAGGGGTCCTGTAGGTTCGAACGATTTCACAATCGGAGCCCGGTACATGAGTGTACGACCATTAGAAGCATGTAGGGCATTTTAGTCTTTTACCAAATGGCCCTCGCATGCCCTAATGGCCGGTCACTCATGTTAGGGGCACCCATTTGCAGCCGTGACCTGATATGGGGAGGATCTGAGAAGATCCTCCCCCAGATATGGGTTGTTGCATAGTTGGAACCGCCCCCCCTAAAATCTAGAGGGCGGTTTTATCGGGTGGTTGGATAGGATAGGGCCGGCCATATCAAGGGGATTTTTAATCCCTATGGCCGGCCATTTAAAGGGAGGGTGAAATGGAATTTTGTGCAAGGTTCTAAAGGGGTTTTTGACTGCAATCTATTACTCGAAACAAACCCCTCTTGCGCCGAAAATTTGCACACCATTCCTCTCCCTTTCTCGTCTTTCTCAAGGCTTTTGCAAGCATCGGAAGAGGCTCCTTGAAGAGAGGCATTCAGAGATCTCTCAACGAGGACACGGCTAGGAGGCGAGACTCAGTGAACCCAACGGTAGATCTACATCCGTACCTCTTCATCCGAATCTCGGCATCCGTCTCCACCAACAAAGAAGAAAATCCTCCGCAGTGAAAAAATATGTACAAAGGTATAATCTTTCTATCGCTCGTTCTAAGTCTTAATGCATAGGTCATCTTATGTATGTTGCATCATCTCGTTAGAATGACAATTAGGGGTTCGTACTATTCCATCATGTGCAGATGATAGGATTACATAATGTAGGATTTTTTTGTAGCACACCCCCGGCAAAGTGGTCCTACGACCGCTACTCGACTTCCGCTGCGTAGACTTTGATCTTGGGAATTAATTTTTCTCAACAGTTGGTACACGTCTTTCAAACAAGTTGTGATTAAAAGCGGCAAGTGCTACCAAGAAAAATCGCATGGAGACTTTGTTGGTGTCAAGGAGGGTGCGAGGAATAAGAAGAAATTTTCTTGTTGGAATTGTGGGAAGTATGGACACTCAAGAACAATTGCAAATGGAAAGGTGAAGTGCAGGTTACAGAAATAGCTCCAGTTTGGTGAAAGTCGGGGAGAACGCGAATCAAGTATCGATGGTATATTCCGATGTGGAAGTTGTAATGTAAGGACCGGTTTTTTTTTGAAAAAAAAAAAAAAAAACTAAACAAAACAAACAAAAACCTAAACCCACTACCCAAACCCGACCCTTACCCGAACCCAACCCACTATCCTATCCCCAACCCCAGCCAACCCGTGACCCATCCCTCTCTCTCTCTCTCTCTCTCTCTCTCTCTCTCTCTCTCTCTCTCTCTCTTTTCTCTGATCCCTCTCTCCCTCTTGAACCCAAACCCAACCCCGGCCCTCCCCCCAAAGCCGTCGGCCGCCACCCCCCCTCTACTTTCGCGCCCAAACCCAGCCGGATTCCCGCCGACCGCCGCCCCCTACCCTGCACCCGCCGCCCCTAGACTCCCCTACCCCTGCCGCAGCCGCCCTACCAGCCCACCGCCGCCTCCCTACCGCACCGGCCGCCGCCCTTCCCCTCCCCTTTAAAACCCCAAGACGACCCCCCTTTTTCCTCCTTCAGTCCAACCCCATAACCCCTCTCCGATCTCTTCCCCCTTCTCTCCGACCTTCATCCCTCTCTCTCTCTCCGATTTCCCCCTCTCCCTTCGGATATCTATCGCCGGTGGTGTGCTACGCGAGCGGCAGGAGAAGGCCGGCCGGCCGGAGAGAAGCGAGGAGGAGGAGCCGCAGCTGCTGACCCCTCCCCACTGAGCAGGATGGCCCGATCCTCTCTAGATCTCTCTCTCATCGTCTTGTGCACGACGGACGGATCAAGAGGCGCAGGAGGAGCCGCAGCTAATTAACCCACCGACTAGGTCAGCCACCCATTCGTTTCCCATGTTTTTTTTACTTTGGTTCTGTTGATACCAACCCGGCGGCCCCCTGCCTTCTCTCCTTTTTCAGTGTGGATTCGATCAACCCCCGGCCCTTTGTCACCTTCCGTTTAGCTCGACCATGGCCGCCGGCCCGGTGGCCGGCGACTGTGCAACCAGCGAGACCCAACCCAGCCAGGCCAGGCCCATCGACCACCCTTTTTGGTGTCCCTATGCCGTGCTGTAACGGCTGTCGGTAGCCTGACCATCCGTGGCCAGGCAATAAGTGACTCCGATCACCCTCGGTCTCGCACTACCCCGTGCTTAGCCACTAGTCGTGCCGACCCTATGGTGACCCTTTTTGCTGTGGTCTTTCTTGGATTTTGGACCAACAACGGAACTGCCCGAGGGTAGCCGATTATCATCACATAGCACCTTGTGATGTTGGTCAATCCTATCCGTCCATCGCTATGGCTATTGTGCCTTTGTGAACGGAGGCCGACGGCAGTACGGTCGGCAAGGCCGACCAAGCCAAGCCAAAACCCCCATCCGACCGGCCCGACTAGCTAGGCGCTGCCCCGGTTGCAACTCTTTCCTTGCACGACCGTTGCCGATTGCTTCACAACTGGTGGACCGGCGATAGGTAGCCCCGACGATATCACACCAAGTGGTGGCTTGGCACACCAACCCCGACCTCCCCACAATATCGATCAAGCCCTTTGGGCCACACTCATGGTTAGCGGGCCCGACCTCCCCGGGCCATGCTCGTAGCAAGGTCGTGGATGCCGATGCGGGCTAAACCACCTCACATGGCCTTTTGCACACGAGACCGACCTCCAACACCTAAGCCCGACCGTGATCGGCTTTTACCGATTTTGCCACCGACCGACGCGGTTATGACCGTTTGGCCGGATTAGTGCATTTGGACCCTAATGTGGCTTTTGGCGTCAGCAACGCCGACTAACCAAGACGGTATCTTCGGTGCACCGTTTTGCATGCTAATAGACCGGCATCCGATGACACTACCTTTGGCGCATCGATTTGCGTGCTAATAGACCAACGTCCGATGACACTATCCTTGGCACATCGATTTGCGTGCCAGTAAACTGGCATCCGATGACGCATAATTTCTCGACTCGGCCAATCAGGGCCTAAGCCAATAATATTTTAAGTAGCACTTAATGACCATAGGCCGCTGGTGTGTTTGGCAGTTGGTAAGCACGTGGACCGAGTCAGAGGCGGAGCGGAGGGCGCTTAGCAGCATCAGTCCGAGCACACTTTCCAGGTGACACTGCACGCTGTTTAGATAATTAGCTATGCTGTTATAGAAATTAAGGGTAGGTGTCCATAACGCTGCATGCGGGTCCCGTCGGACATCGTCGCATATGGTCGAGTGGACCCCGCCTTGCATGCGGAGTCGTGAGTCCGGCGACGCATGCTTAATAATATAATTTAATAATAAATTTTCTGATTGCTTGGACACCGTAAGTAGGAATCCCCATAATATTAATGATTAAATAATAATTATCAAGCTCACTCTCCTAGATGGAGTGTAGAGACCCGAGCACACGGAAATACGGGCGAGAATAAATTCTTTATAGTTATTATGATGCATGGGTTGTGAGCGCGGTACAAATCCCGGGGTAAATCATTGAAATTGCTTTATTATTTTATGGGTGTGATATTCTATCATGTGGAAAGATTCGGACCCCGTGCGCGCAAGGGTCGTGAACCACCCTGCGCGCACAGCTGAAGATTAGTAGGCTAGGGGGTCACGGGCAGGGATTGTGGTAAAGCCAATAGGTGGTGCCCTCGAAGAGGAATTGGCCTAGCAATCCTGTCCCGGGGTAGTTGAAGCCCCAAAGGAAAGCAAGTTGGGCGGTAGAGCTCCACCGTGAAAGATGAAAAACCCCTTATAATCATATGAGTGACTTTGCGCATGGTGTCGGAGTATGCGCGGTGAGAGAGTTGGCCCTCTACATCGAAATAAAAGGCCCTATAGTAATGCCCGACCGGGGGCAGGATGAACAAAATATCCGGGGTTCACATTGTGTGTGTTTAATTTTATTAATTATAAAATGATACTCTCGATAACTTAGTGATAGTAGGAATTGTATGCAAATGTAGAAACTGCATGGGCACTTAGGACGTGATTGAAAACATAGTTGGACAATTAGAATAATCAGTAAACTGTTGATAAAATGCGGGCATCATTAATTACCTAGGCAGTTAGCTTGTCACTAGCCATTTATTTGGCTAATCTCCCAATTCATTTTGGGGGCTACTCATTCCCACGAGTAGGCTCTTTTGCAGGTTCGGAGACTCAGGGGTAGCCGCAGCACGAGGCCAGCGACGGAGTGAGGACGGTGGCAGAGTTTAGACTTCAGTATGTCGTGTAGCAGTACTATTTCTTTCTGGCATTGTAATCGAACTAGGTTTGGGTTAGTATATGTTATTAGTGGCAATGATCCAGCTATATTCTTTTTGGGTAGGCCTCTCCTCAAGGCCCCAAGCCTAGGATAACTCATAATAAAATATAAAACATAAAGGGACCTAATTGACTAACCCATTAGATAGGATATGTGAACCAATGCCCGAGTGCTAGAGAGCGGGCAAGGCTACTCGGCTTGCCGTTAGAGGCTTAAGCCTCGTGCTCCCTTTAGAGGGAATTCTGTCAGCACGTGGGGCACTAGCAGGCTGCACATGCTAAGAGGATAGCCCGGTTAAGGGTCGAGCATGATCACCTCTCTGTCGATAAAATTGTATCTCTATATTTTCTTTGAAAATGAAAATAAAAATGTTTCCGTAAGTTTTAAAATATTTCTTGAGAGAGTAGAAGCCTGGTGAGAAACCCTAATAGGAATAAACAGTTGACAAAACCCTAAAATCCTTGGTTCTTCTCAATTCACACCCTAAGAGTCGGTTTCAGATTTCTGGGGTGTGACATGTAATCTTAGTGGCCACTAAGTATAGAAGCCAATATTGGATTCTTGATAGTGATGTCACACATCACGTGTGCTTACGCAAGGCATGGTTCAGCAGATATGCAGTGTGTAAGGGTGGCGATATGATAATCGGTGATGGCCCCCTATTGCTAGTGAAGGGAGTCAGTAATATTCACTTGAGGTTATCTGATGGAACAATTCAGACCCTCAAAAAGTTCATTATGTTCCAGGAATGGGACCAAATCTAATTTCACTTTCTAAAGTAGATTCTCTCGGGTATAGGACCATCGTTTTAGATAAAGTTCTGAAGGTTTGAAACGGTACTTCTTTAATCTTGGAAGAAACCTATAATGGAGGCTTGTATAAGGTTGTTGTGAGAGTAGTTTCGACTTTCGATGGCAGATGTTCCGACGAAGAAGCAAGTCTGCAGGTAAAGCATTCTCGAGCGACAAAAAGATGAAGAAATATGCTCTTGTCAAGTCCACATCAAAGGTGGACTTTGTTGATCTTTGGTCTAGACAATCGAGCACCCGGTGTAGGGTTCAGGCATTCGATTTAGGATGCCAAGGTGGAGAAAAGGATGACAATCGATTCCACAGGGACTCAGAACGGTAGCGGCGATGGCGGACATCTTTTTGATGTTTTGTTTTTTTCAAGCCAAATGTGGTTATTGTTGGGTTTGGGCTTGAAAGAGGCCAAAACTGGGCGTGCTACTGTAACTTAGCCGAGACACCCAAATTAACCGAGAGTGCTACAGTAACTTCTCTCGAATGCCAAATTTGGGCGCCCGAGGTGACAGAGCCAATTTGCACGGTTTCTGGAGCTCACCCGGGTACCGGTTTTGGGCGACCGTAAGCCAGGAGACGCAGGTCAAGCTACCTGTTGGGCAAAGAAGGTGGTTTTTCTCCCCGTTTGGTAAGTCGACTTTGTGGGGCACTCTCATTGGTGAATAGTAGCCATCCCTAACTCTAAACCTATATAAGGAGAGGGGATGGGGGAGGCCCTAATGCGGTGAATGCGGCACTTGAAGAAACTATATATATATATATATATATATATATATATATATATATATATATATATATATATATATATATATAGGGTCAGGTTCAATGGACACTGTTTTTGCACTCAAATTTTTACATCAGTTTTCAAATTATTAGATAGAGGCTTCAGAATTTCTTGATTTTTTGTGAGAATAATCACCTTGACTTAGATAGCACGTCCACAAAAAATCAGCACATTCTAAGGCCTCCAAGTACATCAAAACTAAAAGGCTTTATCGACCGTCCATTTTAATCGTTAACTTGAAGAGCAAATTTAATAAGTCTAGAGGCTTTAGAATGTGCAGATTTTTGTGGATGTGTTATCTAAGTCAAGGTGATTATGCTCACAAAAAATTAAGAAATTCTGAAGCCTTTATCTAATGATTTGAAAATCGGTGTAAAAATTTGAGTGCAAATATATATATATATATGGGAAAAGGGATGCTGGACCTGAGGTGCAGCGTCATTGCTGCACCTCAGGCATTGTTTGAGCATCCTAGAAGTTTTAGAATTTGATGAAATTTGGTGAGGGTGTTGTCTAGGGTAAAATGATCATCCTCACCAATTTTCATCAAATTTCAAAACTTCTAGGGGGTTCAAATAGTCGAAGCAAAATCAGCCGTCCGCAGTCACCGTTAAAATCTGTAGATTTTGCTTCGACCATTTGACCCCCCTAGAAGTTTTGGAATTTGATGAAAATTAGTGAGGATGATCATCTTACCCTAGACAACACCCTCACCAAATTTCATCATATTCCAAAACTTGTAGTGGGGTAAACAAGCGAGAGGTGCAGCAAATATGGTATACCTTGGGTGCAGCTCCCCGCCCCCTATATATATATATATATATATATATATATATATATATATATATATATATATAGAGAGAGAGAGAGAGAGAGAGAGAGAGAGAGAAAACGGGAGGTGAGCTGCCAGCCTTTTTTTTTTTTTGAGCAGTCTCTATCAACAGTTCGATTGGCGAAGATTAAAGGGCTCAGATCGAGCTGTATTACAGCACAGCTGTAATAAAGCTGTGTTTCTCTCCCCCTCCCGACCTCCAGCCCACCTCCCGACCACCCTCCACCTCTCCCGTCACCGGCTCCGGTCCCCTCCAACTCCGGTCCCCTCCGGTGCCTCGGGCAACTACGCCCGCCTCCGGCCTGGCCCCCGGCCCTGCGCCCGTCTCCGGCCCGGCCCCCGGCCCTGCGCCCGCCTCCGGCCCGGCCCCCATATGCCGCCCCCCCTGCGCCTGTCTCCGGCCTAGCCCCTGACCCCTGCGCCCGTCCCCGGCCCGGCCCCCGGCCCTGCGCTCGCCTCCGGCCCGCCTGCGCGTCATCCCCCGGCACCGGAGCCGAACAGCCTCCGGCCCGGCTGCGCGTCGTCCCCCGGCCAGATCCGGTGCCGGTGCCGGAGGGGGCAGCTGGAGCGGGAGGTCAGGGAAGGGGCTGCCGCTCGCGAAAGAGAGGGACATGGAGAGCGAGAGAGAGGGTTCGGTGTATTTTTTTTTTTATTTTTATTTTTATTTTTAATCAATGGTGCATGATCCCCATCGGACGGCTATTATCTGACAGCCCAATTTCAGAAATGGGTTGTCAGCCTATACCCCGTATCCTCTCTCTCTCTCTCTCTCTCTCTCTCTCTCTCTCTCTCTCTCTCTCTATATATATATATATATATATATATATATATATATATATATATATATATATATATATATATATATATATATATATATATATATAGGGTCAGGTTCAATGGACACTGTTTTTGCACTCAATTTTTTACACCGATTTTCAAAACATTAGATAGAGATTTCAGAATTTCTTGATTTTTTGTGAGCTTATTCATCTTGTCTCTAGATTGAGATAACACATCCACAAAAAATCAGCACATTCAAAAGCCTCTAGATTTATTAAATGTGCTCTTCAAATTAACAATTAAAATGGACGGTCGATAAAGCCTTTTAGTTTGGATATACTTGGAGGCTTTAGAATGTTCTGATTTTTTGTGGACGTGCTATCTAGGATAAGGTGATTATGCTCACAAAAAATCAAAAAATTCTGAAACCTCTATCTAATGTTTTGAAAATCGGTGTAAAAAATTGAGTGCAAAAACAGTGTCCATTGAACCTGACCCAGTATATATATATATATATATATATATATATATATATATATATATATATATATATATATATATATATATATATACTAGTAATGCCCGTGCCTGTCGGCACGCATAAGATTTCGAGGGCGAAGACAGTATTTCGAGAGTGGCAAAAAAATATTTTGAGAGTGGAAAATTTTTTTGAAATTTTTTTTTGAGGGAGAATAATATTTTGAGGGTGATAACAATATTTTTTGAGGGGAGATAATAGTAGTTATGTTCGTGCCTGTCGGCATGAATATTTAGCGAGGGCGCCCACATTTGACGGGAACATCTATATTCTGTGAAGACGCCCACATTTGACGAGAGCGCTCACATTTGTTAAAGACGCCTATATTCGCCGATGGCCATATTTTGAGAGTGACGACAATATTTTGAGGGTGATAATAATATTTTTTGAGGGGAGATAACAATCGTGTAATGTTCATGCCTGTTGGCATGAATATTCGGCGAGGGCGCCCACATTCGGCCGGAGCGCCCACCTTTTGTGAAGATGCCCACATTCGACGATGGCCATATTTCGAGGCAGGTGACATTATTTAGAAACTCAATATTGCTGCCATAATCAAATTCTATTCCACATGACTGTTCATCGAAAGGGCTTCTACTAACATAAAACTATTAAATGATTCTACTTATTAAAAGCAAATCTAAACTCATCATATAACTTTTACCAAAATGTACCCCAACCCTATTGTTAATGTCTAAACTACATGATCAAAACTCGCCTATCATCCAACTACATTAGCTTATTCAAAAGGTCAAAGAATCAAGTGAATTTGAACTGTCACAAATCCAATACCCGACATACTCAAAACGTATTTTACATGGTCCCAATCATCTTCATATATGGTACCCTTAGTATTTTGCAAGAACTTTGTTAATTGTCCATCTTTTTTTCTCGCTGCGAGGGATGTGATCGTGTTGATGCCTCCAAAGAAGTGATTCTCTAATAGATGGTTCTACGCTATAGTGATTCCCTTGGGGTAACCAAAGTTGTGCTCCTACTGTATGGGGTTTGAGCTCCAATGGCTTGGAGATTGGGGAGGCCATGTGCTACAATTTGAGCTCACCACTTGACACTTTCCCTCCATTTCTGTATCATGAATAAGAAAGGGAAAAAAGCATAGAACATCTCCAAAAATAATATGCCATTACAGTAAAATTTTTGATGCAGAAACATAAAAAAATTTGAGACCCAGCATCAACAGTGGTATGAGACCAGTGGTTAGGGCTCGATTTATGCTTGAAATTTTGATTTCGGATTCCATACCTGAAATTTTTTAGTTTAGGGATGAAGCCCCAATTTTTCCTAAATTTTTTGGCTTCGACCGCTAGAGATTCGTCCATGAAATCAGGTGATCGAAACCTCCTCATGCAATTGCAGTTGCTGGACAGATTCTGTATCTGCCGGTGGGCATAGCTTGTGCCGGACTCCTCTCGATTACGTCGTCCCGAAGCCACCACCTATAAATCCCCCACCATTGATGGATGTCATCCTCAAAAGTTTGAGAGAGAGAGAGAGAGTACCGATGTGGCTTCGCCCCCATCTAGGAGATCGATGGCTGGAGAATGGGAGGCGAGCGACAGCCGTGCGGCGGGCGAGTGCTAGCCGTGCAGATCCTCCGAAGGCTCAGAAATCTGGCGGCGAGCGACAGCCGTGCGGCCTCCTGCTCCTTCTCTCGCTGGGTTTGTCTCGGGTCCGAACCAGCAGCACTCTGCCCTGGGTCGGATTTGGACGGCGCGTCAGCTTCGACGGACGATCGGTGAGCAGCGGCTTCGATGGATGGTGGGCAGCGGCTTCGACGGACGGACAGACGGCCGGCCTGCCGTAGCTCCAATCCCCGATCCGCCTTGCCCTGACCCGACAGGCGAGCGGCAGCCCTTTTGCTCCTCCTCGAGGTCGTTGGAGGTGGTCGAGGTTGACAGGACACCGATGAGGGCGTCAAGGGATCCCCAGGCCTGCAGGAGGGGGTAGGGGCAGGGGTTCGAGGGTTGTAGGAGGAGAGGGAGAGAAAGAGAGAATCGGAGAGAGAAAGAGAGAGATCTTGTGCGGGGGTGGGGGCTGGGGGGGGCTTCACTAACAGGGAGAGAGAGATTGGTGGGTTGGCGTAACTGATGGAGAGAGAGAGAGTTCGTGGGATATGGAGGTGGGATCGTGGGGCGGTAGAGAGAGAGAGAGAGACATGGCGGTACAGAGAGAGGGGGGCTGGAGATCGAGAGAAAGAGCGAACGTGGAGATCGGTTGGAGATCGAGAGAGAGATAAGAGAGCATCCGAACCGTTGTGATGAGAGAGAGCGAATAGGTTCTGATGCATCGCTATCCATTCGGAACCGTTGTGATGCAAGCAACCGTTGAGAGAGAAGCACAGGAACTTATAGACACGGACGGAAAGAGATGGCGCATAACTACCCAATGCATAGAGATCTTGGCCATCAAATTCTTTAACCGCCTCTTATGTTTGTATTGAACGGCTCTCTTTATCCATTCGTAGTGAAATATTATATATATATATATATATATATATATATATATATATATATATATATATATATATATATATATATATATATATAATGCGGCGTGCGGTGCGTGCGGCATCGCACCGCAGTAGTCTGATGCACGCGCTGTGTGTATGCGATGCACGCAGCGGTGCATCAGACGGCTGCGGTGCAGTACCGCACTTACCGCATGCCGCATAATAACATTTCTCTCTCTCTCTCTCTCTCTCTCTCTCTATATATATATATATATATATATATATATATATATATACTAGTAAAAACCCCGTGCCTATTGGCACGAAAAAGATTTTGAGGGCAACGAAAATATTTTGAGGGGGGTGATAATATTTAGAGGGTGGCATCAATATTTCGAGGGTGGCAATAATAATTCATGGGCAATGATATTATTTCGAGGGAAAGAGGGGTTTCCATAATATTTTGAGAGCGGCAACGGAATATTTCGAGAGCGATAACAATATTATTAAGAGGTCCAATAATTCAAGAGTGTTAATAATGATTCGAGGGTGGCAACAGAACCTTGGCAGCTGTCGATCTCATTCAGCCCGACCGGAATGCAAACAAACGATTATGGTGAGATTTTAACTCGGAGCCCCCTTCTCTCTCTCTCTCTCTCTCTCTCTCTCTCTCTCTCTCTCTCTCTCTCTCTCTCTCTCTCTCTCTCTCTCTCTCTCTCTCTCTCTCTCTCTCTCTCTCTCTCTCTCTCTCTCTCTCTCTCTCGGGGACAACCCCTAAACGAACCGACCCAAAGCCAATGGCCGGACCCCGAACCACGGTGATAGTTGTTTGGGCGACTAAATTAAGGGTTTTAATTTTTTTTTGCTCTCCATGTAACTCTCTATCTAATGGACGATGTGGCAGGACCTGATTGGGCCGTTAGCATACGCAACAACGTGCATGGGACCGTCTCAGTTGGTGGGCCCATAAGCAAGTGCAGCAAATTTAAGAATAACTCTCTTTCTCTCCACGTAACTCTCTCTAATGGGCGACATGGCAGATCCCGTTGGGCCATAAGGACCAAAGTGCTCAACGTCATCATCAGTAATCCCGGCATTGGGGTGCAGTAAATCCCTATCCAGGTGTCGACGTTCATCCTCTAGAAGTCGAACTGCAAGCATATTTATGTTATTAAACCCAGATCATATCACTTCTAAAATTCTATAACTCAAAAAACAAATAGAGAGAGAGAGAGAGTAGGCTTTATTCTTAACAAAGTTTTGTATGCACAACTTTTTTACAATTGTATTTCACCCATATTAGTTTTAGGATTTAGGGTTTAGGGTTTTAGGTTTTAGGGTTTAGGGTTTTAGGGTTTAGGGTTAGGGTTTAGGGTTTAGAGGTTTAGGGTTTAGAGTTAGGGTTTAGAGGTTAGGGGTTAGGGGTTAGGGTTTTAGGTTTTATGATTTAGGGTTTACGGTTTAGGGTTTAGGGTTCAGGGTTTCAGTTTGACGGTTTAGGTTTAGGGTTAGGATTTAGGTTAAAAAAAAAAAAATTTAACTTCGCCAATGTAACATCCTAAACCCTAAACCCTAACCCCCAAACCCTAAATCCTAAAACCTAAAACCCTAAACCTAAAACCCGAAACCCTAAACCCTAAAACCCTAAACCCTAACCATAACCCTAAAACCCTAAACCCTAACCCTAAATCCTAAAACTTATTAGGACTTTACGTCATTTGAAATGGCGTAAACTATTTATAGGGAATTTACGCCATATGAAATGACGTAAAGAAAGGGCAGTTTCGGTATTTTAATTTGCCCATTCAGTTTTACGCCATCTCAAATGGCGTAAATACTTTACGCCATTTGAGATGGCGTAATATTCCTTTTTTTTCCAATTATACACCTTTTGTTCCGTTTATTAAATTATTAATAATTTTTGTTCTGTTTCTCAAAAATTTCTGTATCATTTAAAACTTTAGAGAGGTAAAGTGTTTCTAAACTAACCTTTAGGTGCTAAAGTGTAATTTACATTTTTTTTCCAGCTAAACTTAATGGGGTAAAGTGTCTTTTTGAGTTGAACTTCAAGGGGTATTGAGCTAAATCTTTTTTTCAGCACCAACATCGATGTGGGCATCGTCCATGAATTTGATTTGTTGCTAAAGGTGGCCGCATTAGTTCGGTACTGATAGATAATTGAAAATATTATCAAACCACACTTAAAGGTAGCATCGGAAGGAACGACCCAATAATTAATACCATTGGTAAGAACATAATCCTAGAAATGATAAGTATAGTTATAGCATGAAATATAATCACTTCATTCTTTACATTTACAAATAAAACATATTAGCAAAAACCAACTTCTTAAACACGAACATGCATGATCCTCTAAGAACAAAGTTTCAAATTGTTAATCACATAATTTCCCAAACATCTTCGATCATTAGATTGAACTTCAAAGTCACTTAACTTGTCCACAATAAATTCACTATATATGATTGTTCTGATGAATTGAACATAAAGGAAAGTAACCTAGTGTTGGGTCCGCTACCACCTCAGAGCATGAGGTCTGCATTCCAAAATCATTGAAGCAACTGACCAAACTATTAGATCTCTTGCTTCAGAGCCTCCAAGGACCAAAGTGCTCAATGTCATCATCAGTAATCTCGGCTTTGGGGCGCAGTAAATCCCTATCCAGGTGTCGACGTTCATCCTCTAGAAGTCGAACTGCAAGCATATTTATTTTATTAAATCCAGATCATATCACTTCTAAAATTCTATAACTCAAAAAACAAAGAGAGAGAGAGAGAAAGAGAGAGAGAAGGCTTTATTCTTAACAAAGTTTTGTATGCACAACTTTTTCACAATTGTATTTCATCCATATTAGTTTTATGATTTAGGGTTAGGGTTTAGGGTTTTATGGTTAGGGTTTTAGGGTTTAGGATTTAGGATTTAGGGTTTAGGTTTTAGGGGTTTAGGGTTTAGGTTTTAGGGGTTAGGTGTTAGGGGTTTAGGTTTTAGGATTTAGGGTTTACGGTTTAGGTTTTAGGATTTAGGGTTTACGGTTTAAGTTTGACGGTTTAGGTTTAGGGGTTTAGGGTTAGGGTTAGGGTTTAGGTTAAAAAAAATATTTTTTAACTTCATCAATATAGCATCCTAAACCCTAAACCTAAAACCCTAAATCCTAAAACCTAACCCTAAAACCTAAATCCTAAAACTTATTAGGACTTTACGTCATTTGAAATGACGTAAACTATTTATAGGGAATTTACGCCATATGAAATGACGTAAAGAAAGGGCAGTTTCGGCATTTTAATTTGCCCATTCAGTTTTATGCCATCTCAAATGGCGTAAATCCTTTACGCCATTTGAGATAGCGTAATATTCCTTTTTTTTCCAATTATACAACTTTTGTTCTGTTTATTAAATTATTAATAATTTTTGTTCTGTTTCTTAAAAATTTCTGTATCATTTAAAACTTTAGGGAGGTAAAGTGTTTCTAAGCTAACCTTCAGGTGCTAAAGTGTAATTTATATTTTTTTTTTTCAGCTAAACTTAATGGGGTAAAGTGTCTTTTTGAGTTAAACCTCAAGGGGTATTGAGCTAGACCCCCTATAGATAGAAAAACGGGTACTGTGCTAACATTTGAAACTTAAGGAAGCGAATTCGAACAAAACAAACTACATGGGGGTTAAGTGTTCTTTGAGCTAAACTTCAGAGAAGCTATTCACCCACACTGGCATCGCAGAGAGAGACTGTTGGGGTCAGGGCTTTCATTGGTGGTGGCGGATGGAAGGTTGCCGATGATCAAGCAGCCTAACATTATTGTGATACCTTGATTTTTTTTTCAAAACCGAAACCCGAACCTAAACCAAAACCCGACCCCACCGGCCACAAACCAAAACCCGAAACCCTAATGTGTATGGATCTGGTATGAAGTATGCCAACCCGAATGGGTATGAGTATGGGTAGGGTCACCCAAACCCCTGTTGATCGGGCGACCTAATAGCGTCGGGTATTGCAGTTGGCGGCTGCAATCATGGTAGGTCGACACACACACACACCAAGAGATAAGTGGGTTAGATGAGGGCTAGGGGGCATGGACTTTACCTTGTTGACCCACCCATCGAAAAGATGCACGCCGTCGGAGTGGCGACGAACAGACCCTTCAGGACGTATACAACTTTTGTTCCGTTTATTAAATTATTAATAATTTTTGTTCCGTTTCTTAAAAATTTCTGTATCATTTAAAACTTTAGGGAGGTAAAGTGTTTCTAAGCTATCAGGTGCTAAAGTGTAATTTATATTTTTTTTTTTCAGCTAAACTTAATGGGGTAAAGTGTCTTTTTGAGTTAAACCTCAAGGGGTATTGAGCTAGACCCCCTATAGATAGAAAAACGGGTACTGTGCTAACATTTGAAACTTAAGGAAGCGAATTCGAACAAAACAAACTACATGGGGGTTAAGTGTTCTTTGAGCTAAACTTCAGAGGAGCTATTCACCCACACTGGCATCGCAGAGAGAGACTGTTGGGGTCAGGGCTTTCATTGGTGGTGGCGGATGGAAGGTTGCCGATGATCAAGCAGCCTAACATTATTGTGATACCTTGATTTTTTTTTTCAAAACCGAAACCCAAACCTAAACCAAAACCCGACCCCACCGGCCACAAACCAAAACCCGAAACCCTAATGTGTATGGATCTGGTATGAAGTATGCCAACCCGAATGGGTATGAGTATGGGTAGGGTCACCCAAACCCCTGTTGATTGGGCGACCTAACAGCGTCGGGTATTGCAGTTGGCGGCTGCAATCATGGTAGGTCGACACACACACACACCAAGAGAGAAGTGGGTTAGAGGAGGGCTAGGGGGCATGGACTTTACCTTGTTGACCCGCCCATCGAAAAGATGCACGCCGTAGGAGTGGCGGCGAACAGACCCTTGAGAAAGTATGCATCCAGGGCGTGGCGGCGGATCGGCGTCCCGTCGTATGACTCCGGCACTGCTGCCCCCTCGGGCTCTGGTGGTGCTGCTGAGAAGAAGCACACGCGCCGGCGGCAGGTCGTGCCGTACTTGAACGGCTGGGTCCGGTACCTATCAGAGATCGAGAGATAACGTGAGATTGAGACGGGATGCCACCGTGCTGGGTCCGGTACCTATCAGACAGAGAGAGAAAGTGAGAGATTGAGATTGGATGCCACTGTGCTGCCATCGACGGCGTCGCAGGGCATGGCCGCCGCGTCGCCTCCTCCAAGCTGCCTGCCGATCTTGTCACAGGGAACGGCTGCGGCTTTGCCTCCTCTAGATCGTGACCCCACCGGCGATGGCAACATGCAGTCAGAAAAAAAAAAAAAAAAAAACTATGAGAGAGAGGATCGATACCTCTCAATTTCGTACCCCCGAAGCCGGAGATGAGACAGGGGAGGGGTGCGGCAGAGAAGCACACGCGTCGGCGGCAGGCCGTGCCATCCTTGCACGGCTGGATCCGGTACCTCCCAGAGAGAGAGAGAGACGGGATGCCACCACGCTGCCATCGAAGGCGTCGAATGGCACAACCGCCGCTTCGCCTCCTCCTCGCTGCCTGCGGATCTCGTCGCAGGGCACGGCTGCCACTTCGCCTCCTCCAGATCGTGACCTCGCCGGCGATGGCAACCTGCAATCAGAAAAAAAGAAAAACTATGAGAGAGGGAGGGAGGGAGGGATTCACCGATAGGGCTGCCTGGGGGACGCCGGTAGGCATGGGGTGGTGGTGGCAGTGGTGCCGGAGGTCCGTCGGAGTGAGAGCACTCACGGAGAACAGAGATCACTCACGGCTGCGGCTTTGCCTCCTCTAGATCGTGACCCCGCGGCGATGGCAACATGCAGTCAGAAAAAAAAAAAAAAAAAAAAAAAAACTATAAGAGAGAGAGGATCGATACCTCTCAATTTCGTCCCCCCGAAGCCGGAGATGAGACAGGGGAGGGGTGCGACAGAGAAGCACACGCGCCGGCGGCAGGCCGTGCCATCCTTGCACGGCTGGATCCGTATCTCCCAGAGAGAGAGAGACGGGATGCCACCACGCTGCCATCGAAGGCGTCGAATGGCACAACCGCCGCTTCGCCTCCTCCTCGCTGCATGCAGATCTCGTCGCAGGGCACGGCTGCCACTTCACCTCCTCCAGATCGTGACCTCGCTAGCGACGGCAACCTGCAATCAGAAAAAAAGAAAAACTTTGAGAGAGGGAGGGAGGGAGGGATTTACCGATAGGGCTGCCTGGGGGACGCCAGTAGGCATTGGGTGGTGGTGGCAGTGGTGCCGGAGGTCCGTCGGAGTGAGAGCACTCACGGAGAACACAGATCTCCGTGAGTAGGTGCTCCTATCTAGGGCCGGATCTGGGGAGGACGATCATGGCCGGCGTCGAGGCTGTCGATCTGGCTATTGGCTGCGGAGAGGAGGCTGCGAGGCTGCCGCGGGTCCGATCTAGGTCCGGATCTGCAGATCTGGCTATTGGCTGCGGAGAGGAGGCTGCGAGGCTGCCGCGGGTCCGATCTAGGGCCGGATCTGGGGAGGAAGATCATGGCCGGCGTCGGATAGAGTGGGCGGGTGGGGCTGAGGGCGTGAGAGAGAGAGAGAGAGGGCGGGTGGGGCTGAGGTCGTGAGAGAGAGAGGGATGGAGGGAGGGAGGGTGGCGAGCGTGCGTTTGGTCTCTCGGGAGAGAGGGAGGGAGGGGAGGAGGGAGAGAATGGGTAGGCGGGTGGGGCTGAGGACGTGGGTTCCAAAGGGGGGCGGGGGCATGGGTTTGGTCTTCCAAGAGAGAGAGAGAAAAGGGGGGTGGGAGCTGAGGCTGAGAGTGTGGGTTCCAAAGAAGACTGGCGGGATTTTTAGAGGTGCATTTAAGAGAGATAGTGAGTGGGATTCGTTGGTTGGGGCTAGAAAATGGACGACTGTGATCGAGTCGGGATTAAATAGGCTGAGTAGGATTCATTTAGCTCTGGCTGAAACGGACGACTGTGATTTATCCCCCTCTTCTAGATAAATCTGAGCCGCTCCTTTGTCTCAGTTCATTTGTCCCCCCCACAACCGTCGTCCCTTATTTTATACTAGTGAAAACCCCGTGCCCGAGGGCACGAAAAATATTAAGAGGAAGATGAAAAATATTTTGAGGGCGTAGACAATAATTCAAGGGCGACTACAATATTTCGACGGGGGTGACAATATTTCGAGGTTGACAATAATATTTTGAGAGTGATAAAAATTTTTCAATAGAGATGACAATATTTAGAGGGTGAAAGAGGATGGAGGTTGCTGGAGGAGGAGGGACAACATGTACTCTTGGTATGCTCTTCTATTATTGTATTATTGCGCACTTGTATCCATCCTGATCCATTGTTTCTTTCGAGAAAGTCCGTGGATATCTTTTAGAACAATGCCCCTTATCCATACAGGGCGCATTTAGATTCCGAGAACCACACGGTTCATGTATCATGCACTGTGCCCAAGGGAACGAAAAAGATTTTGAGAGAGACACAAAATATTTCGAAGGCGAGGACAATATTTTGAGGAAGAAAACAATATTTTAAAGGACAATATTTCGAGGAAGACGACACATATTTTTGGTTAAATTACACTTTACCCCTTCAATTCAATTTTGATTAGATAAAAATTACCAAATGAGGAAATTAAGTAGTTGACAACAGGTGGTAATGTGTTAACAATTCAAACTTGAGGAGGCTTTAACTTCATGTGGTTTTTTTATTTAAATTTATTTGGGTGATAAGGTTCATTTCTAAGGAAATGGAGATAGGAAGGGGGGAGAGAAAAAGAGAAGGAAAGAGAGTAAGAGATAGACGTGGCTCCAGACCACAAACCCAAGCAAAACTTTAATTCTAATGATGTTTTGGAAACATAGAGTTGAACTAAAATATAAAAGAACTCTTGCCATTTCCGGCTAGAGCAGTTTGTGATAAGTAATTTTTTAACGAATTGGCATTTTGAAATCTGATAAGCATCAAATTTTTAAACAAATTGGCATTTTAAAATTCGATTCAGTACCCGGGCATTTTGAATCGGATTTCGAAATTTTTGAAATTTTGATCTAATACCCAAGCACGGCCCTAAAAGATCAGATTTTGAAATTCAGAAAAAAAAAAATTGCCAATAAACATGGCCATAAATTTTGAAATCGGATTTTTGATTCAAAATGCCAAATTTAAAATTTTAAAAGCAAGACAATATACTGTTTAAATTGCCAATAAACATGACTATAATATTTTGTGAGTGAAGGGACTATTTTGAGGGAGGCGATAATTTTTCGAGAGTGGGGAGAGATTGTGGTTCAGTGTATTTGGTTGCCTGCCGGCCGAGACTTGGGGCGATTCAACGCCTGCACCTTCCCCCGCTATCCTATTCATCGTTCCCAATCTCGGCAGGCACCCAAGCCACCTGCATTTCTTGTATAAATGTATGATTCTTATTATAATCCCTTTACATACCATGAAAAGTCAGAGAGAGAATAAAACAAACAATACAATAGACTTGCGGATCATATTTTTTTTTATAATTGTCCAAGATCAAGTACGTGAGATGATCTCTTGCATAAGTGTATGATTCTTATTATAAACCCTTAACATAAGTCGTAGCTCTTAAATTTGTAACATAAAACAAACAATAACAAATTCAACCATGTTATGTAGTCATGGCTACATTCTTGAGGCTTGGGCAACTTTCAATTAGTCTAAAAGCTCAGTGTCCAAATTGCAGTACATGATGAATCAATCCGCATTCACATATTTGAATTGATCCACACCTTGAAGGGGGAGAAGAAAGATCGTGTCTCGATTCACAAAGGTTTCTTTGCCGCTGCTTGAGATGTTTTGTGCTCCAAATCACAGTTAGCTCGCTTCGGCCCCATAACTCCGCTGATTAAACGTGATATCTTCAAGACAGCTACAGCAGAAAAAAAAGATCACTTGCAAGTCTGATTTAATGCATATATAACCCTAAAACAGCACAAAGATTCAGCTCTTTTATTGCTTTGTTTCCTTTGAAAAAGATGATGCATGTCACTCATAAAGCTGAAAAGAACCATTAACGTTATCGAACCATTAAAGCAAATGTGTAAATGGCTGAAATTGACCTGTCTTAGATAAGAGTAAAAGGAACTTACACAATTGTTTTCAAAATCAGAGCTCTACAATCGAGACGCTTCGAGACATACTCCAGATGAAGCCGGAAGAAGAGATGTGCTACATTTCAATAGATGTGCTACATTTTGATCAATTAAAAAATAAATAGATTAGAAAATAGAAGCAAAATGATGAAAAAGAACTCTTTAATGGTTTATTAATCCTTTTAATAGCTTATTAAAGTGGTGGCATATGATTCTGTATGAGCATACCTTGAATACAACAAAGACCCTTTCAAATTTTAATTAACTCCCTAATTTTCCCCCGGACCTAAACTGATAGTGGCATTCAATTTAAATCTAATGCTAACTGTAATAAAATATATCGTTGATTGGAGAGTACCTTGGCATATTTTGGTAGAGCAAGCAAGGAGACCAAATTCAGCATATAACCTGTAGGGGGATTTTTTCAAGCCAAATTAGTTCAAACAATGAACCCAAATATAAAGAGCATACCAAAAAACTAAGCCATTTTAATCTTTGATTAGTATCTCATTAAATCATATTCATATTTCAGATGAAATCAGCACGTTCAATCCACTTATTACTTGAAGAAACCCCCTAATATTACCCAAGTAAACTTATAGGATTGCAACCATACATAATTAAATGATCTTGAATTTGAAATCCCATATGAAATAGTTAAATATCAATCATGGTAACTAACACACACATTGGTGAATATGTTATTGAAAAAATATTAATATTAGTTCCTTTTGAGATAAAGCGCTTCCCAAAACAATCGAGACATTTTTTTTTTTTTTTTGCAATGACAATTGAGAACCCATTCGCTAAACATAGCAATGACAATTGAGAACCCATAAAGAATTCCCATTGATAAACCCATCTTTATTATTATCAATGTGAATTCTTTGCTTCAGTATTCGTTTTCACCCAAAACAGTGAGGGGAGGCATTGAGTGGTATGGTGTCGAAGAACAAAAAAACCACCTTGGGTGCTCGTGTCGGAGGCTGTCAAAGTATTGCAGAATGGGTGGACCCTCACCCTCGATAAAATGAAGTTGTCTGACGTAGAGTGCATAGGAAAGATGCACACTATACCCTCACCTTCTCCCCATCCGCCTCACATATTGAATCAACAAAAAAAAAGAAGAAAAAAAAACATCCAATTTTGCACAAAACTCGCACTCTCGCTATCTCTCAATGAAAGTCTAACATATATATGAAGTAGATATATGACTTTTCTATTACTTTAATAACATAATAACAGAATATTCATACCTCGATTCAAATGTACCGTTTACAAAAGCAATTTGTACATATTCATCTAAAGTGGCAATTTTAGACCAATCAAAGTGAATTCTCCCATCACCAATGCCTCCACCACCAACTGGGCCACCATTGCCACCAGCTACAGACAAAGATGAGTTTCTCCAGTAAAAGCACTTGAAGGAAAAGAAGAACTGTACCGCCATAACCACCCCCAAGGCCACCCAACACAATCCCATTATAGTTTATAATAGAACCGACATGACTTTATCTATCTGCTCTCAGTGATCCATAAATTTCTAATCTTGAAAGTGGGCCACTTCACTGTGACCAGAACATCAGCAAAGAAAAGGTCGAATATTTGTTAAACTACTAATAAAAACCATAAACAGATTTATCCTTATACAACCGAATTTGATTTTAAAAATAGCAAAAGATATTGAATCCTTCATGAGAGTCAGCAACATCATTACTATACATCAATGAGATTGAATCAACAAAAAAAATCTGAGATTGAGAGAGATCGAGTGCGAGACCCTGTTCATTTAAAAAAATAGTTAATCTGGCAACTTCTTTCATTTAAAAAAAAAGACAATAACAAAATCAGAATTTAGCTCAATAAAAAATAACCAGAGATGGAGTTTAACCCAATAGCAAAATCAAAAGTTAACCCAATAGCAAAATCAGAATTTAACCGGAGATGGAATTACCTCCTACAGCTATGCTTTATGAGCATCAGAATTTAACCCAATAGCATAATAACAATTAAGAATTAAATTATGATTACCTATAGTTGATGAAAACGAATGACTTTGACACCTCATGTGTCACACCAAAACAACCAATAGAAGAAGCAGTGGGCAAAAATCCCTAGTTGGAGAATCATCACATCACATCTCTCTGTCGTTAGCTGTGGACATCGAAAAAATATATAAGGAATACAAAAAAACCTACAAAGAAGTATGGTAGTGAAAGAAAAAAAAAAGAAACAAAAGCATAAAAAAATCATGGATTATACATCAAATTATATTGTATCAAACATTCACATCAAAAACTGCATGGACGACTGCGGACCGCATGGATCGCAGGCCGCACCTAAGCACAGCCTCCCTCTCCATGCCTTTCAGATCCTGTGAAAATACATCAAACTATATTGTACCTAAACATTCACATCAAACGATGGAAGTTGCTATTGAAACGGTGAGGTTGCACATATTGCTGATTGTTATACAGATCGCCAAAAAAAGACTTAGAATTAAAATTGAATAGCATGACTTGGAGCATAAAAAATGGAGAGAGGGAGTTGAGCGTTTGCCGATGGAAAGATGCCAACACCGCAGCGACCCGTACTTCTCCGCAAAACCCAAAGCTTAGCCAGAGAGAGAGAGAGAGAGAGAGAGAGAGAGAGAGAGAGAGAGAGAGAGAGAGAGAGAGAGAGAGAGAGAGAACCACATATGTGCTCTGTTTTTTTTCTTTTTTTGAAGGGTATTTGTGCTTTGTTGCAAGCTCAGGGATTTGAAATCAGGGATTTCAAACCCGATTGTTCATTAAAATCTCACCACTGATATTCAGTGATAGAAATCAGACAAAAAAAAAAACTTTTCACCTAACAAAAAACAGAAATAGAAAAAAAATCAACCACTGAAACCCCTTTGAGATCAAGGTAGGGGGGATCTGGAGCGGCTGCTCCTCTTCTTTGCGCCGTACCGGCCGCTGACCGAAGATCATACCTGCAGTTCGACGACTTGGAACTCGCTCCTCGATCTGCAACAGAGAAAGAGGGAAAAAAATAGAGAGAGCGGGGGTACAATCTGTGGGGGTTGATTCTTCATAGCGAGGGAGGGAAGACAACGACTTCAACCTCGGCCTCCTCGATTTGAAACAGAGAAAGAGGAAAAACAAATAATCAGTAACCCTAATAAATCAAAAAGGAGAGAGAGAGAGAGAGAGAGAGAGAGAGAGAGAGAGAGAGAGAGAGACTACCTGCGATCTCAAAGGGGAGGGGAGGCTTCCTGCAAAGGGACAAAGAGGGTATTAATAACAGCGATTTGGATACTTGACGGGACCGGGCCGCAGGCCGTCAAGCATGCCGAGCGTGTAAGATTGAGAGATTCAGTCAAAAACAAAAATATGAGATGGGGAGACTTGTTCACCAGCAACTAATCCGACCCTGCTGGTGACAACATATATAGGCTTGCAATAAAAAAAAAATTGAGATAGAGAAAGAGCTGCAATCAAAAAAAGAATCTAAGAAAAAAAAATCCAAGATCGAGAGATAGAGAGCTGTAATAAAAAAAAATATCCTAAAAAAACTGATATCGAGAGAGATAGAGAGCTGCAGTAAAAAAAAAACTAAAGATCGAGAGAGAGACCTGTTCATCGCGACGGCACCGACCCAGCCGTAACAGCAGGCCTGCAATAAAAAACAAAAATTGAGATCGAGAGAGATAGAGAGCTACAATTAATAAAAAAAAAATCTCGGTAAAATTGCCTCGGCGACAGCCTTCCACAGTGGAACTTTCATGATCTTTGGCCGAAAGTTTTTCCGGTGTTGGTGATACTGTTCAACGACGACGGTGCCGGATTTGGCGACGGATGCGGAGGCGGAGGCGGAGGCGGTGGCAGGAGTTGGACGACGACAGCAGCGTTCGTCATCCTCTTGCTCGTCGAATCCCTCCATTATCCTCTTCAAAAAAAAAAAAAAGGAAAATGAAACGAACGGAGCGGAGTCGGGCAAGACGGCCACCGGGAAGAAGCAGCACGGGCTCCAAAGTAATCGACGACGGCACCGGAAAGCTTGGGCTCGCCGGCCATCTCTCGATCTGCCTCCTCTCTCTCTTGCAACGCCTCCTCTCTCTCTTGCAACGAAGGAAAAGGGGGGCTCTCGATATGCAACAAAGGGGGGATCTCGATCTGCAGTGGCTTTAACCTGAGGTAGGGGGGGGAGTTTAGAGAGGCTCTCGATCTGGGGAGAGAGGGGGGGGGGGGGGAGATAACCTGCGGGGCTTCATCGCCTTCGGGGTTTTCAGATCTGGGGAGGGGAGACCGGCTTCAGATCTGTGGATCTGGGGAGAGGAGGGAGGGGCTCGCCTGCGGGGTCTTCATCGCGAGAGAGTGGGGAGGGGTGCCGGCTTCAGATCTGTGGAGAGGAGGGAGGGGGGCTCGCGGGGTACTGTAGGTGGGCGGCTCGTGGGGTTCCGAGGGGGCTCGCGGGATATGAAGGAGGGCGGTGGATTTAAGAGTGCAATTTAATGGAGGCGGGCTGCTCCTCGATCAGACGGGCATCGGATTGGATCGGACGGATGAGAGGAGAGGGGGGGGGGGGCGCTGCTCTCTCGGGGTGGATTTAAGAGGGTTATTTAATGGGGGGCGTGGCTGCGAGCACCGAGGGATCGGGAGGGGCCTTGGATCGGACCGATCAGATCGTATCGAGAGGGGACTGGATCAGGCGGGATTTAGATCGGACGGATCAGATGAATTTAAGAGGAATGAGGGTGGGTTAAGGTGTTTTAAGAAGGGGATTTATGAGGTGAGTGGAAACGGACGACTGTGATTTATCCCCCTCTTCTCTGCATAAATCTGGGCCATTGCTTTGTCTCAGTTCATTTGTCCCCCCCACAACCGTCGTCCCTTATTATATATATATATATATATATATATATATATATATGTGTGTGTGTGTGTGTGTGTGTGTGTGTGTGTGTGTGTGTGTGTGTGTGTGTGTGTGTGTGTGTGTGTGTGTGTGTGTGTGTGTGTGTGTGTGTGTGGTGGGGGGGGAGGGATACTCTCACTCATGAACTCTTACAAGTAAGAGTTACTAATGATCCCAGCCATCGATTCAGATCTGATGGATGACTGGGATTATCACTTTCTCTCTCTATCACTCTTTCTCTTTCGATCAAGTAAACCACCCCCCCTACCCCAAATCCGAGCCCGACCCCCTCCGCAACCTTCCCCTCCGGCGGCAGCCCCCTTCCCCTCCGGCCTCCAACTCCGGCAAGCCCATTCCCCTCCGGCTCCGGTAGCCCCCCGACCCCAGATCCGAGCCCGATCCCCCTTCCCGACCTTCCCCTTCGGTGGCAGCCCCCTTCCCCTCCGGCGGCACCCCCCTCCCCCCCTCAACCCGGCGTCGATCGATGGATCCGGAGGGGCGAGTGCGATTTACCGGCCTCCGAGGGATGCCGGAGCCTGTTGGGGCGAGTGCGATTCAGCCGTCTCCGAGGGCTGTCGGAGCCGGAGTGGCAATCGGGGCTGCCGCCGGCGGGGACCGTCGCTGCACGTGCAAAAAAGTTTTGACTTGTTTTCACTGTTTTAAGATTAGAGTAATTCTATATAGCTAACTCGTTTGCCCAACTTTTGGTTACAAACTGTGGGTTTGGGTTTGGGTTTGGATTTGGGTTTGAAAAAGATCCGAATTGAGCGTGCTACAGTAATTTCACCAAGGTGCAGAAATTTGGGTGGCAGGGGCGACAGATTGGGCCAATATGCACGGTTTTAGAGCTCGTCCGGGAGTTGATTTCGGGCGTCCAGAGACCTAGAGGTAGGGCTGGCAATTTTGGACCCGACACGAAGTTAGCGAGTCCGGGTTAAACGGGTTCGGGTCATAAACGGGTCGACACAATAGACCCGTTTAATAAACGGGTCTGGGTCTGGGTCTAGGGTCTGGACATGGTAGACCGTGGAGACCCGTTTAAATTCAACAGATTGTGTCGGGTCGGGTCTACCAGCAATCTGATAATGTAATATGTAGTACCAGCGGGTCTATCGGGTCGAGTCGGATTGGGTCGGATCGGGTCAACTGAATAGATCCATATGGTAAACGGGTCTAACGGCTCTCATCGGGTCTACCCGTTTATAAGCGGGTCGGGTCCTGGTTTAGGATCTAGACACGATTAGCTAAACGGGTCTGGTTCGGGTCTAGGGGTTTTAGACAGGACCCGAAACTAGACACAACACGAACCCGACCCGACACGACCCATTGCTACCCCCTACCTAGAGGCGTGGGTCGAGTTATGTGTTGGGCAAGAAAACTGGTTGTTCTCCTGATTTGATAAGTCGACTTTGTGGGGAACTCTTATTGTGAATGACAGTCATCCCTAATCTTAATCCTATCTCGGATTCTCAGGTCTTATCAAGTCCCTTCGACGTGTCATCCTCGACATCTTCATCGGTTGATCATCCTTCAGTATTGCTCGATACTTTAGCTCTTGTGTACTCCCGTGAATTGTCTTTGCCAAGTTATTGCTCTGAGTGAAAACTATATTTCTTGATTGTCGGCATCCCCTGTGTATTTGTTTGTGCCTTATATGGTGTGTGCATCGATCTTCTATGAATTGTGCCTTCTCTAGAAAATTTCAACAATGACCGCTCGGTGGATCACGCTTTTGTGAAAGACCCAGCAGCCAGTCTGAGATCGCCAGAGCCTTTGTCCTCAATAGTGGTATCAGAGCGCCAGTTTCGGTGTTCGATATGAGGCTTCTAAGTCGATGGATCGTAAATAGCGTTAAGCGGGATAACTATCATGAAGTTCAACATTGAGAAATTGATGAGAAGATGGCTTGCAGCAAGTGCAAGTTAGGAATACGTTGATCCAAGTCGGTCTGCACAAAGCGTTGAAGGACGAGAAGCTGGTTGATATGAAGGATGGAGATTGGGATGAATATGATTTAAGGGCGGCGAGTGGAATTCAGCTATGTCTGGCAAAGAGTATCCTAGAACAAGTGCAAGGTGAAATATCCGTGAGCAAAAAATTAGACAAAGCTGGAGAAAGTCTATATGATGAAGTCGTTCACAAATCGTATGTACTTCAAGAAGAATTTGTTTACACTTCAGATGAAGGAAGGTACGAAGGTTTAAGAGCATTTCAATGCCTTTAATCAAATGATCTCAGAACTGATTATGTTGGCAAAGACATAAAAGATGAAGAAAAGATGTTACTTCTTCTGGGTCCGCGTTCCTCCTCTTTATAGTATCTGTAGATCATGTTGCTTTATGGAAGAAAACCATCAAGTTCTAGGATATTACTGGTACACTTATTTCTAACAAGTTGTGATTAAAAGGGGCAAGTGCTACCAAGGAAAATCGTGTGGAGGATTTATTGGTGTCGAGGAGGGTGCGAGGAATAAGAAAAAATTTCTTGTTGGAATTGTGGGAAGTACGGACACTCAAGAACAATTGCAAATGGAAAGGTGAAGTGCAGGTTACGAAAATAGCTCAAGTTTGGTGAAAGTCGGGGAGAACACGAATAAGTATCGGTGGTATATTCCGATGTAGAAGTTGTAATCTTAGCGGCCACTAAGTATAGAAGTCAATATTGGATTGTTGATAGCGATGTCACACATCACGTATGCTCACGCAGGGCATGGTTCAGCAGATATGCAGTGTGTAAGGGTGGCGTGTGATAATCGGTGATGCCTCCCTGTTGCTAGTGAAGGGAGTAAGTAATATTCACTTGAGGTTGTCTGATGGAACAATTCAAACCTTAAAAAACGCTCATTATGTTCCGGGAAACACGCGATCTAGTGT